>OY720458.1:49435393-50040750 GCA_963082715.1 Harpalus rubripes | reverse complement strand
ACAAAATCAAAAATCAAAGTGCTATTATGCATTTGTTTAGAAACTATATTCAAATGCGTTATAAACTTCATGAAATTTTTATAAATTATAGTACTTCCGGTTTAACTGTGATAATGTAATGTAATACTGTGCATATTTTTCAAAATCTGGATTTTTAAACTTTTTTTTGTATTTAACGATGTATCTAAAGTTCATTTTTTAATATGAGGATCACGCTAGAATTAGTGAAAAACAGGTAGGCTGTCGAAAACAAAATTATTTATTCACAATCGGTTAGTAATATGGCGATTTCTGACTTTTAAATAGTTGGGAAGTTAGTTATTGTTAACCTTATATTCCAAGAGGTTGGAAAGTATAACGTGAAGATAGCTGAGGTTGGAAAGTGTCAACTTTCTAACCTCAGCTATACTCACGCTATACTTTCCAACCTCGAGGCGGAAAATAGCTGCCCCCCGCTTTAAGAGATCAATGCGTATCAATGTTGGGTATTTACATATAAACAAAGCATCTTTACAATTTATATGATAAAAATATGGAATAAACTTGTAAATAATACAAGTAATGAATGAAATCAATATTTAAGGTTAGAAATCAAACTGACAGTTCATATGACAAATGAACAATCTCAGACCATTCGTTTATTTATGTTAGGTTATTATTATTTAAATATCAAATATTATTTTTTTATTTCAGATTGTGAATAAAATAGTATACAAACCACGGTGAAATATAGTAATATACTATTTAAATAGATATTTATCTGTCATTTTAAATTAAGATGCACAAGTTAAGTTAGTTAAAACTTAGTTAATCAATTTATTTAAATTGCGATTTTGACAATTTTTTGGAGTTATGAAAGGAGAGATTGATGCTACAATTTATGATTATATTAAAAGCTTTCCACAATGGGGACTTATACGATAGGGGATTACAGCTCAATCGAATTAAGATAAATTAGTAAAAAATAGTGAAAGTATATGCTTAATAATGAATATTAATAAAGAAATAAAATGATATAATTGAAATACTTCAGAAATAAGGTGGTTTTTGTTTTAGCAGCTCGTCACTCGTATGAAATCCATATGTATTATTTTGATTGGCAACTCAAAGACTACCTATAAATATATAACGAATATCAAGTTAGGGGCGGAGCCTACTACCAATGGAAATAGAGAAATTCAAATAACGGAAGCGTGGCTATCAGTCCAGGACTGCAATTCTCAAACAGTTTTTATTTGAATATAAATATTTTGCATAAAACTAAATAATTTAAATACATTTCCAATTATAAATCATGTCGACTTGTACAGTATAATAATATGCATTTATTTTTTTATAAATATAATTTAGAAATAGCATATATTTCAAAAACATTTAGGTCCACGAAGAAAATAGTTTGATATAAAAACTTATATACGTGACGTCACATCTATATTTTCATATTTCGGAGGACTTTAACTCGCTTATTAATATGATTTTTTTCACCGGATTTTCACCGACAGTCTTAGTTTTAATTATACGTTCAGATGAAATTATAAAAAAAAATAGTAGAATCCCCTATTCAAACTTTTCAGATGCCATCTAGTGAGTAAAAAAGTATTTAATAAGTAGTTATGTGGTGAGCAAGATTTAGCTCTACAGTTTGACATTTATCATGTGATTCACCACGTGATTACAACAACTGTTCTTTGAAAGGAAACGTAAACATGTCAGACTAAATATATTTTTATATAATTATTTAAGTATATGATCCACTCAGCGCATACCTTTCAATTAATTCATGTTTATTTCCACTTTTCTTCAAACCCCGGCATTCTAACCATCTTTTCAACTGTAATACGGAATGGTTTTCAATGTTATTAAACACAAATCGTGCCCTCGGTACATCATCTTGTGTTAAACTCATTATTTATTTATTAATTTAGCTTTAGTGATATTTCAAATTCAAGGATCACTAAACTTTAGTACAAGAGATAATTAATAACAGGCACTACACAAAATAACATAACCAAACTTTGCTGACTAACAAACAAATTTAGGGACCAACGAGGCGAAGTGCTGAAGGGCTTGATCGGCTCGGCCATAGTAATCACCTCGCTCTTTCTAAAAATTTGCCTTTTTCTAAATTGTTTAGACGGAGGTCCGCCGCCGATCCGTCGCGAGTGACGTCAAATTTATAAGGCATTCGAACTCAGATCTTTGATGTGAAAATCGGTATTGTTACCAGTACCACCTAGGATACATACGAGTATGTCAACTATCTTCTACTTTTAAATAAAATAAATATATCACGGCTTATTACCAATTTCTTTGTGTACCAATCTGCTCTTTATTTGCAGGTATCGGTAATGCCGATATATCTATATAGCAAAGGACGTTTCGCTTCGCTTACCAGTCGTCACCTCACGAGTCGTCAAAGTCGTCGTGACTCCGTTCAGTATCGTGCACTGTGTGATAAGACGAGGGTACGAGCCATAACAAACTTTTCTACATTTTAGTTCAGGAATAATATTTCAACTTGTTATCTTTGTTATTCAAAATTCTGTTTACAAATAGTTATCATTTTTCCTATCGAGGGTTTTTGTTTAGTCTGAATGTCACCAATCGTTGACAGATACGTGTTGAGAAGTCTTGAAATTATTATGCATACGTGCGTGACTTTGGATGCCCTACGCTTTGATGCCCTTTACCCTTCGACCCAGTAGGGTTAGTACCAGTGTTGTGACTGATCTAGATCGTTTGATCTAAATCATTGATCTAGTTCATTTGGTATAGTTTTTAATCTGATCTAGATCCTTTGGTATAGTTTTTAATCTGATCTAGATCCTTTTATGAATTGAGATCTTGATCTGGATCTAGATCTTAAAACAATGATCTATGATCTTTAAAAAAGAAATCAAATATACGGGAATACTCGTATAAGGGAAACTTGAATAGTTTAAGCCATGCCAATGAGAAAACAAATACAAAAATTTGAAACCAGAAAATCCAAGAACAAATTAAGTACAAGTGGGCTGTGATTTGTAGATTATTTAAAAAAAAATGAATGGCATATCATGATTGTCTGCCTATTTGATACGGCCTGTCTTAATTTATTATTTCAACAATTCTAATGTTTTAGACTATTATTTTTGTTTATGTTTCTATTTTATTCATTAATTCAGCATTAATAAAACTAAGTATGTATCTAAATTTTCATTCCATGTGTAAGGCTTACGGCTAGGTATATTTCTAATTAATTTACTTTTTCATTCCTATTTAATTAATAAGAAAAAAAAAGCATTTGAAAATCGTTACTGATCTTTTTGTGATCTAAGAAAAACAGATCCGAAATTCATGATCTGATCTAAAACAGATACATCGGCATCTTTAGTTTTTAGTAGATTAGTTATGTAATCATGTAAATAAAACTTTTGTCAGTAAATTTCGAGTAATGTTCGTGTCCATAATATATGTGTTCGTCATCATCCCTCATCAGTCAACAAGTGAGTGGATAAGAGTGGAAAGTGTAAGTATGTGGTATTCCTTTTCACCAATCAGACAGAATAAAGGCCGTCGCGCACTTGGGCGAGGCGAAGCGAAGCTAAGCGCGGCGAAGAGCCGTTTTTTCATTCAATATATTATTATGTGTATACGCGCACTTTGGCGAAGCGAAGAGCAGAGCAGCGAAGCGACTTGCCGGAATACTTCGGGGAGAATATTTTTCTCTGCTCTTCTCTGCTCTTCGCTTCGCTGAGCTGAAGTGTGCGATAGCGCAGCGCAGCGCAGCTACCTAAATCAGAACGAATACGCACGAGACACATTGGAAATAGCCGGTTTAGAATTAAATTTCACATGTTTCATATCAAACAATACGTATAGGTTCTATGAAAATGTCAAACACAGAAGAGAAATTAGTTCTTCTGGTTTCAAAATATAAAGATCTGTACGATATAGGATATGTCGAGTACTCTAATCAGACATTGAAAGACAACTGCCGGTTAGAAGTAGCAGAAGAAATGAATATAACCGGTATGATATGCTATGTATATTAAGTTTATTAATTGTAAATATAACAATAACAATGTACATTACAAAATGTTGAATTTTAAGCAATTCATTAAATATTTGACCCAATAGATATGGATATGACAACTGAATATGTAACTTAAAACAAAAAAACTAAATATATTATTATAAATAAAAATGAAGTCAATTAAAAAGGAGATTATCTATTTAGTTATAGTAGAATTTTTCAAAAAATTTAGTTCTGAAAATTCTTTACATATTAAACGATTTCTATTGTACAAAATAGTATTGCAGACTCAACAAAAAAAAAGATTAACTACTTGGTTACAGAATGTAGTAGAATATATAAAAAAAATTAAACATTTTTTCGGTCTCTCTATACCATGGAATTTTGCCACTGTACTTGAACCTACGGATGAAACAAAATAATTTATTAATTTGTCTCGTATTGATAGTGCCTGCGTTGTTGCGTTTTCTCCGAGCTGTCCATCTTTTGAAGCAAACGCGGCCGTTTCTCGTTGAAAACTGCTCGCAAGTGCGCGTTGGTTCTAAAAACGGCTCTTCGCCGCGCTTCGCTTCGCCTCGCCTCGCCTCGCCTTGCTTCGCCCAAGTGCGCGACGGCCTTAAGTGTGTCATCGTTGGAAAACAAATAAGAAGTATTATCATCATCATTTTCTTCCGCACTCCCTTCGTGTTAACCTGATGTCTGAACCGCAAATTTTCATTATTTCATCTTCCCCAAATGTAGTACCTAATATATGTCTGCCCAAATATAAAATATCAAGTTTAATCTTCTTATAAAAATGATCCTTCCGTTGCTACGTAACTTCTAAATCTTCTGTCTGATCAGAAAATAATTACACAACAACATAGGATGCGGTGTGGCTGAAACAAAGGAGCTCTCGTGAGTGTGCGTCCGCGTCCCGATGGATGAACTGGGAACTGGGGAAGAAAGGATTAAAGAAATACTGACAAAAAAGGAGCGGAGAGCCGGAGTTGGCCGATCGTAGATCGCAGATCTTCCCCCTTTGTGCCGGCATTATCGGAAAAGATTTTTAATAATCCGTAATGAGTGGTAGCTTAAATCCTTGTATGCTTGGGCTCTGGGTTGAGGCTGAGAGCCACGTTGCCAGATAGATGTTTTACTCTTTTATTAGCAACAATGCAGATGAGGATGGTTTTATCTTTCACAGATTCAGATTATAACTATGAACATACTTTTAAAAATATATATGTAATGTATTTCATGTATTTTTTTGCCTGCTCTCTTACTGGGTTTTTACCTGTTGGGCATTGTATTGATAAATAAATAAATAAATAAATAAATAAATAAATAAATAAATAAATAAATAAATAAATAAATAAATAAATAAATAAATAAATAAATAAATAAATAAATAAATAAATAAATAAATAAATAAATAAATAAATAAATAAATAAATAAATAAATAAATAAATAAATAAATAAATAAATAAATAAATAAATAAATAAATAAATAAATAAATAAATAAATAAATAAATAAATAAATAAATAAATAAATAAATAAATAAATAAATAAATAAATAAATAAATAAATAAATAAATAAATAAATAAATAAATAAATAAATAAATAAATAAATAAATAAATAAATAAATAAATAAATAAATAAATAAATAAATAAATAAATAAATAAATAAATAAATAAATAAATAAATAAATAAATAAATAAATAAATAAATAAATAAATAAATAAATAAATAAATAAATAAATAAATAAATAAATAAATAAATAAATAAATAAATAAATAAATAAATAAATAAATAAATAAATAAATAAATAAATAAATAAATAAATAAATAAATAAATAAATAAATAAATAAATAAATAAATAAATAAATAAATAAATAAATAAATAAATAAATAAATAAATAAATAAATAAATAAATAAATAAATAAATAAATAAATAAATAAATAAATAAATAAATAAATAAATAAATAAATAAATAAATAAATAAATAAATAAATAAATAAATAAATAAATAAATAAATAAATAAATAAATAAATAAATAAATAAATAAATAAATAAATAAATAAATAAATAAATAAATAAATAAATAAATAAATAAATAAATAAATAAATAAATAAATAAATAAATAAATAAATAAATAAATAAATAAATAAATAAATAAATAAATAAATAAATAAATAAATAAATAAATAAATAAATAAATAAATAAATAAATAAATAAATAAATAAATAAATAAATAAATAAATAAATAAATAAATAAATAAATAAATAAATAAATAAATAAATAAATAAATAAATAAATAAATAAATAAATAAATAAATAAATAAATAAATAAATAAATAAATAAATAAATAAATAAATAAATAAATAAATAAATAAATAAATAAATAAATAAATAAATAAATAAATAAATAAATAAATAAATAAATAAATAAATAAATAAATAAATAAATAAATAAATAAATAAATAAATAAATAAATAAATAAATAAATAAATAAATAAATAAATAAATAAATAAATAAATAAATAAATAAATAAATAAATAAATAAATAAATAAATAAATAAATAAATAAATAAATAAATAAATAAATAAATAAATAAATAAATAAATAAATAAATAAATAAATAAATAAATAAATAAATAAATAAATAAATAAATAAATAAATAAATAAATAAATAAATAAATAAATAAATAAATAAATAAATAAATAAATAAATAAATAAATAAATAAATAAATAAATAAATAAATAAATAAATAAATAAATAAATAAATAAATAAATAAATAAATAAATAAATAAATAAATAAATAAATAAATAAATAAATAAATAAATAAATAAATAAATAAATAAATAAATAAATAAATAAATAAATAAATAAATAAATAAATAAATAAATAAATAAATAAATAAATAAATAAATAAATAAATAAATAAATAAATAAATAAATAAATAAATAAATAAATAAATAAATAAATAAATAAATAAATAAATAAATAAATAAATAAATAAATAAATAAATAAATAAATAAATAAATAAATAAATAAATAAATAAATAAATAAATAAATAAATAAATAAATAAATAAATAAATAAATAAATAAATAAATAAATAAATAAATAAATAAATAAATAAATAAATAAATAAATAAATAAATAAATAAATAAATAAATAAATAAATAAATAAATAAATAAATAAATAAATAAATAAATAAATAAATAAATAAATAAATAAATAAATAAATAAATAAATAAATAAATAAATAAATAAATAAATAAATAAATAAATAAATAAATAAATAAATAAATAAATAAATAAATAAATAAATAAATAAATAAATAAATAAATAAATAAATAAATAAATAAATAAATAAATAAATAAATAAATAAATAAATAAATAAATAAATAAATAAATAAATAAATAAATAAATAAATAAATAAATAAATAAATAAATAAATAAATAAATAAATAAATAAATAAATAAATAAATAAATAAATAAATAAATAAATAAATAAATAAATAAATAAATAAATAAATAAATAAATAAATAAATAAATAAATAAATAAATAAATAAATAAATAAATAAATAAATAAATAAATAAATAAATAAATAAATAAATAAATAAATAAATAAATAAATAAATAAATAAATAAATAAATAAATAAATAAATAAATAAATAAATAAATAAATAAATAAATAAATAAATAAATAAATAAATAAATAAATAAATAAATAAATAAATAAATAAATAAATAAATAAATAAATAAATAAATAAATAAATAAATAAATAAATAAATAAATAAATAAATAAATAAATAAATAAATAAATAAATAAATAAATAAATAAATAAATAAATAAATAAATAAATAAATAAATAAATAAATAAATAAATAAATAAATAAATAAATAAATAAATAAATAAATAAATAAATAAATAAATAAATAAATAAATAAATAAATAAATAAATAAATAAATAAATAAATAAATAAATAAATAAATAAATAAATAAATAAATAAATAAATAAATAAATAAATAAATAAATAAATAAATAAATAAATAAATAAATAAATAAATAAATAAATAAATAAATAAATAAATAAATAAATAAATAAATAAATAAATAAATAAATAAATAAATAAATAAATAAATAAATAAATAAATAAATAAATAAATAAATAAATAAATAAATAAATAAATAAATAAATAAATAAATAAATAAATAAATAAATAAATAAATAAATAAATAAATAAATAAATAAATAAATAAATAAATAAATAAATAAATAAATAAATAAATAAATAAATAAATAAATAAATAAATAAATAAATAAATAAATAAATAAATAAATAAATAAATAAATAAATAAATAAATAAATAAATAAATAAATAAATAAATAAATAAATAAATAAATAAATAAATAAATAAATAAATAAATAAATAAATAAATAAATAAATAAATAAATAAATAAATAAATAAATAAATAAATAAATAAATAAATAAATAAATAAATAAATAAATAAATAAATAAATAAATAAATAAATAAATAAATAAATAAATAAATAAATAAATAAATAAATAAATAAATAAATAAATAAATAAATAAATAAATAAATAAATAAATAAATAAATAAATAAATAAATAAATAAATAAATAAATAAATAAATAAATAAATAAATAAATAAATAAATAAATAAATAAATAAATAAATAAATAAATAAATAAATAAATAAATAAATAAATAAATAAATAAATAAATAAATAAATAAATAAATAAATAAATAAATAAATAAATAAATAAATAAATAAATAAATAAATAAATAAATAAATAAATAAATAAATAAATAAATAAATAAATAAATAAATAAATAAATAAATAAATAAATAAATAAATAAATAAATAAATAAATAAATAAATAAATAAATAAATAAATAAATAAATAAATAAATAAATAAATAAATAAATAAATAAATAAATAAATAAATAAATAAATAAATAAATAAATAAATAAATAAATAAATAAATAAATAAATAAATAAATAAATAAATAAATAAATAAATAAATAAATAAATAAATAAATAAATAAATAAATAAATAAATAAATAAATAAATAAATAAATAAATAAATAAATAAATAAATAAATAAATAAATAAATAAATAAATAAATAAATAAATAAATAAATAAATAAATAAATAAATAAATAAATAAATAAATAAATAAATAAATAAATAAATAAATAAATAAATAAATAAATAAATAAATAAATAAATAAATAAATAAATAAATAAATAAATAAATAAATAAATAAATAAATAAATAAATAAATAAATAAATAAATAAATAAATAAATAAATAAATAAATAAATAAATAAATAAATAAATAAATAAATAAATAAATAAATAAATAAATAAATAAATAAATAAATAAATAAATAAATAAATAAATAAATAAATAAATAAATAAATAAATAAATAAATAAATAAATAAATAAATAAATAAATAAATAAATAAATAAATAAATAAATAAATAAATAAATAAATAAATAAATAAATAAATAAATAAATAAATAAATAAATAAATAAATAAATAAATAAATAAATAAATAAATAAATAAATAAATAAATAAATAAATAAATAAATAAATAAATAAATAAATAAATAAATAAATAAATAAATAAATAAATAAATAAATAAATAAATAAATAAATAAATAAATAAATAAATAAATAAATAAATAAATAAATAAATAAATAAATAAATAAATAAATAAATAAATAAATAAATAAATAAATAAATAAATAAATAAATAAATAAATAAATAAATAAATAAATAAATAAATAAATAAATAAATAAATAAATAAATAAATAAATAAATAAATAAATAAATAAATAAATAAATAAATAAATAAATAAATAAATAAATAAATAAATAAATAAATAAATAAATAAATAAATAAATAAATAAATAAATAAATAAATAAATAAATAAATAAATAAATAAATAAATAAATAAATAAATAAATAAATAAATAAATAAATAAATAAATAAATAAATAAATAAATAAATAAATAAATAAATAAATAAATAAATAAATAAATAAATAAATAAATAAATAAATAAATAAATAAATAAATAAATAAATAAATAAATAAATAAATAAATAAATAAATAAATAAATAAATAAATAAATAAATAAATAAATAAATAAATAAATAAATAAATAAATAAATAAATAAATAAATAAATAAATAAATAAATAAATAAATAAATAAATAAATAAATAAATAAATAAATAAATAAATAAATAAATAAATAAATAAATAAATAAATAAATAAATAAATAAATAAATAAATAAATAAATAAATAAATAAATAAATAAATAAATAAATAAATAAATAAATAAATAAATAAATAAATAAATAAATAAATAAATAAATAAATAAATAAATAAATAAATAAATAAATAAATAAATAAATAAATAAATAAATAAATAAATAAATAAATAAATAAATAAATAAATAAATAAATAAATAAATAAATAAATAAATAAATAAATAAATAAATAAATAAATAAATAAATAAATAAATAAATAAATAAATAAATAAATAAATAAATAAATAAATAAATAAATAAATAAATAAATAAATAAATAAATAAATAAATAAATAAATAAATAAATAAATAAATAAATAAATAAATAAATAAATAAATAAATAAATAAATAAATAAATAAATAAATAAATAAATAAATAAATAAATAAATAAATAAATAAATAAATAAATAAATAAATAAATAAATAAATAAATAAATAAATAAATAAATAAATAAATAAATAAATAAATAAATAAATAAATAAATAAATAAATAAATAAATAAATAAATAAATAAATAAATAAATAAATAAATAAATAAATAAATAAATAAATAAATAAATAAATAAATAAATAAATAAATAAATAAATAAATAAATAAATAAATAAATAAATAAATAAATAAATAAATAAATAAATAAATAAATAAATAAATAAATAAATAAATAAATAAATAAATAAATAAATAAATAAATAAATAAATAAATAAATAAATAAATAAATAAATAAATAAATAAATAAATAAATAAATAAATAAATAAATAAATAAATAAATAAATAAATAAATAAATAAATAAATAAATAAATAAATAAATAAATAAATAAATAAATAAATAAATAAATAAATAAATAAATAAATAAATAAATAAATAAATAAATAAATAAATAAATAAATAAATAAATAAATAAATAAATAAATAAATAAATAAATAAATAAATAAATAAATAAATAAATAAATAAATAAATAAATAAATAAATAAATAAATAAATAAATAAATAAATAAATAAATAAATAAATAAATAAATAAATAAATAAATAAATAAATAAATAAATAAATAAATAAATAAATAAATAAATAAATAAATAAATAAATAAATAAATAAATAAATAAATAAATAAATAAATAAATAAATAAATAAATAAATAAATAAATAAATAAATAAATAAATAAATAAATAAATAAATAAATAAATAAATAAATAAATAAATAAATAAATAAATAAATAAATAAATAAATAAATAAATAAATAAATAAATAAATAAATAAATAAATAAATAAATAAATAAATAAATAAATAAATAAATAAATAAATAAATAAATAAATAAATAAATAAATAAATAAATAAATAAATAAATAAATAAATAAATAAATAAATAAATAAATAAATAAATAAATAAATAAATAAATAAATAAATAAATAAATAAATAAATAAATAAATAAATAAATAAATAAATAAATAAATAAATAAATAAATAAATAAATAAATAAATAAATAAATAAATAAATAAATAAATAAATAAATAAATAAATAAATAAATAAATAAATAAATAAATAAATAAATAAATAAATAAATAAATAAATAAATAAATAAATAAATAAATAAATAAATAAATAAATAAATAAATAAATAAATAAATAAATAAATAAATAAATAAATAAATAAATAAATAAATAAATAAATAAATAAATAAATAAATAAATAAATAAATAAATAAATAAATAAATAAATAAATAAATAAATAAATAAATAAATAAATAAATAAATAAATAAATAAATAAATAAATAAATAAATAAATAAATAAATAAATAAATAAATAAATAAATAAATAAATAAATAAATAAATAAATAAATAAATAAATAAATAAATAAATAAATAAATAAATAAATAAATAAATAAATAAATAAATAAATAAATAAATAAATAAATAAATAAATAAATAAATAAATAAATAAATAAATAAATAAATAAATAAATAAATAAATAAATAAATAAATAAATAAATAAATAAATAAATAAATAAATAAATAAATAAATAAATAAATAAATAAATAAATAAATAAATAAATAAATAAATAAATAAATAAATAAATAAATAAATAAATAAATAAATAAATAAATAAATAAATAAATAAATAAATAAATAAATAAATAAATAAATAAATAAATAAATAAATAAATAAATAAATAAATAAATAAATAAATAAATAAATAAATAAATAAATAAATAAATAAATAAATAAATAAATAAATAAATAAATAAATAAATAAATAAATAAATAAATAAATAAATAAATAAATAAATAAATAAATAAATAAATAAATAAATAAATAAATAAATAAATAAATAAATAAATAAATAAATAAATAAATAAATAAATAAATAAATAAATAAATAAATAAATAAATAAATAAATAAATAAATAAATAAATAAATAAATAAATAAATAAATAAATAAATAAATAAATAAATAAATAAATAAATAAATAAATAAATAAATAAATAAATAAATAAATAAATAAATAAATAAATAAATAAATAAATAAATAAATAAATAAATAAATAAATAAATAAATAAATAAATAAATAAATAAATAAATAAATAAATAAATAAATAAATAAATAAATAAATAAATAAATAAATAAATAAATAAATAAATAAATAAATAAATAAATAAATAAATAAATAAATAAATAAATAAATAAATAAATAAATAAATAAATAAATAAATAAATAAATAAATAAATAAATAAATAAATAAATAAATAAATAAATAAATAAATAAATAAATAAATAAATAAATAAATAAATAAATAAATAAATAAATAAATAAATAAATAAATAAATAAATAAATAAATAAATAAATAAATAAATAAATAAATAAATAAATAAATAAATAAATAAATAAATAAATAAATAAATAAATAAATAAATAAATAAATAAATAAATAAATAAATAAATAAATAAATAAATAAATAAATAAATAAATAAATAAATAAATAAATAAATAAATAAATAAATAAATAAATAAATAAATAAATAAATAAATAAATAAATAAATAAATAAATAAATAAATAAATAAATAAATAAATAAATAAATAAATAAATAAATAAATAAATAAATAAATAAATAAATAAATAAATAAATAAATAAATAAATAAATAAATAAATAAATAAATAAATAAATAAATAAATAAATAAATAAATAAATAAATAAATAAATAAATAAATAAATAAATAAATAAATAAATAAATAAATAAATAAATAAATAAATAAATAAATAAATAAATAAATAAATAAATAAATAAATAAATAAATAAATAAATAAATAAATAAATAAATAAATAAATAAATAAATAAATAAATAAATAAATAAATAAATAAATAAATAAATAAATAAATAAATAAATAAATAAATAAATAAATAAATAAATAAATAAATAAATAAATAAATAAATAAATAAATAAATAAATAAATAAATAAATAAATAAATAAATAAATAAATAAATAAATAAATAAATAAATAAATAAATAAATAAATAAATAAATAAATAAATAAATAAATAAATAAATAAATAAATAAATAAATAAATAAATAAATAAATAAATAAATAAATAAATAAATAAATAAATAAATAAATAAATAAATAAATAAATAAATAAATAAATAAATAAATAAATAAATAAATAAATAAATAAATAAATAAATAAATAAATAAATAAATAAATAAATAAATAAATAAATAAATAAATAAATAAATAAATAAATAAATAAATAAATAAATAAATAAATAAATAAATAAATAAATAAATAAATAAATAAATAAATAAATAAATAAATAAATAAATAAATAAATAAATAAATAAATAAATAAATAAATAAATAAATAAATAAATAAATAAATAAATAAATAAATAAATAAATAAATAAATAAATAAATAAATAAATAAATAAATAAATAAATAAATAAATAAATAAATAAATAAATAAATAAATAAATAAATAAATAAATAAATAAATAAATAAATAAATAAATAAATAAATAAATAAATAAATAAATAAATAAATAAATAAATAAATAAATAAATAAATAAATAAATAAATAAATAAATAAATAAATAAATAAATAAATAAATAAATAAATAAATAAATAAATAAATAAATAAATAAATAAATAAATAAATAAATAAATAAATAAATAAATAAATAAATAAATAAATAAATAAATAAATAAATAAATAAATAAATAAATAAATAAATAAATAAATAAATAAATAAATAAATAAATAAATAAATAAATAAATAAATAAATAAATAAATAAATAAATAAATAAATAAATAAATAAATAAATAAATAAATAAATAAATAAATAAATAAATAAATAAATAAATAAATAAATAAATAAATAAATAAATAAATAAATAAATAAATAAATAAATAAATAAATAAATAAATAAATAAATAAATAAATAAATAAATAAATAAATAAATAAATAAATAAATAAATAAATAAATAAATAAATAAATAAATAAATAAATAAATAAATAAATAAATAAATAAATAAATAAATAAATAAATAAATAAATAAATAAATAAATAAATAAATAAATAAATAAATAAATAAATAAATAAATAAATAAATAAATAAATAAATAAATAAATAAATAAATAAATAAATAAATAAATAAAAATCGCAATGATAGTAAAACGTCAGTTATATGTTACAGCAGATAATGGGATTATGTGCACATTGCCCGGCAAATGTAGAGATTCGCTTACAATTGTTTTCGCTTGCAATTCAACTAAATATAACAACAATAACGCATAACACTCACCCCGAGTTTTCCAAGAGTGACTTTTGTACGTTAGGTAGTTTATATTTACCGGCAATGTGCACATCATCCCACTATCTACTTTTACCCTAACAGGTACATAAAAGTATAATTGAAAATTGAATGAACTAGTCTAATAGTTGGATTATACTACGTGGGATTAAAGTATGGAATATTCAAAAAAAAAAAACAGCGAACTCAACCGGTCTTTTTTTAAATACAAATATGTGCGATTCACCTTTCCACTTTCATTTGTTTTTCAGTTATGACGTCATCACAAAAAAAAAATAGTAATATAGATTTTTGGTATGTACTTGATTTTTCCCAATTAAATAACATTGAGTTTTGACACATTTTGGAAATTTATTTTTTCGGAGCCAATAAGAGGATTAAAAAATCCATTCAATATTGGAATATACTAGAATGACCCGATAATATGTGCATAAATTTTGAAGTCCCAATCATTATTCTTAAGATAATTATAGATGAATAAACTATCGCAAAAAAGCCCAAAAAAATCTATCTACAATTGACTTAAGAATATTGACTGGAACTTTAAATTTTGTCCACATTATTCTCGGGTTATTCTAGTATTCCAATATTGAGTGGATTTTTAAAACCTCTTATTGCCTTTGACAAAAATACAGTTCCAAAATGTGACAAAACCCAATACTATTTAAATGGGAAAAAATCAAGTGCATTTAGGCACGGTCAAATATTAATATTAAGCGGAATCATTGCCTGCACAATTTTTTTTTATTTATTTATTTATTTGGTACAACTTTAGGGAGCAGTCCGGAAAAAATTCGACATGACCCTTTTTAAGGTTCATCCTAGTAGACATATCAGGAAAATCTCGATTGGCTTTAATCCTATAAACAGTTTAAATCATAGAATTAGAAAGGTACTTTCGGTGTTTTAAGCTCTGAAAGCTTCTTGTTGATTTTAAAGCATTCATTCTCAAAATTAGTATACGTTGACATTGGTTGTTCTTGTACTAAGCCGCATATATAATAATATCTTTTTAAAATATTTCGAGCTTTTCAAATAACTTTAAAAAATAAAATATAGACTAGTTTGGAATTATGGGGTCTCGTGGCCGCGTGCTTGAGTGTCTGGTCGCGAATCTGGGGAACTGGGTTCGATCCCGACCGACGCCAAATATTTCGAATTTTAAGTGGCACAAAATTGATCCCTGTGGTGTACTCTCCACGCCAGCATTGAGTGCCCGTGAGGTAACGCCTGGTAAACGCCCGCACGGTACAAATATGTCATCATCATTACCGAATTCTGTGTACAAAGCAGATTGGCACACTCAGCAATTGGTAATATGCCGTGATGATATATTTTATTTATTTATTTATAATTATTGATGGTTAAACTATCGCAAAAAAGCCCAAAAAAATCTATCTACAATTGACTTAAGAAAATTGATTGGGAATTTTGTCCACATTATTCTCGGGTTATTCTAGCATATATTTAAAGATTGAGTGGATTTTTAAAACCTCTTATTGCCTTTGACAAAAATACAGTTCCAAAATGTGTCAAACCCCTATGTTATTTAAATGGGGAATAATCAAGTGCATTTAGGCACGGTCTAATATATTAAGCCGAATCATTGCCTGCACAACTTTTATTTATTTATTTGGGACAACTTTAGGGGGCCCGCATAAAATTCGACATGACCCCTTTTAAGGTCCATCCTAGTAGACATATCAGGAAAATCTGGAATGGCTTTAATCCTATAAACAGTTTAAATCATAGAATTAGAAAGGTGCTTTCGATATTATCAGCTCTGAAAGTTTCTTGTTGTATTTAAGCATTCATTCTCTAAATTAGTATACGTTGACATTGGTTGTTCTTGCATTAAGCCGCATATTTAATAAGACCTTTTTAAAATATTTCGAGCTTTTCAAATAATTTAAAAAATAAAATATAGACTAGTTTGAATAGGGGATTATAGCTCAATCGAATTAAGAGAAATTAGTAAAAAATAGTGAAAGTACGAGTATATGCGTAATAATGCATACTAATAAAGAAATAAAATGATATAATTGAAATACTTCGATAATAAGGGGGTTTTTGTTTTAGCAGCTCGTCACTCATATGAAATCCATATATATTATTTTGGTTGGCGACTCAAAGACCACCTATAAATATATATATATAACGAATACCGAGTTAGGGGCGGAGCCTACTAACAATGGAAATAGAGAAATTCAATTAGCGGAGGCGTGGCTATCAGTCCAGTAGTGCAATTTTTATACAGTTTTTATTTGAATATAAATATTTTGCATTAAACAATAATTTAAATACATTTCCAATTATAAATCATGTTGACTTGTACAGTATAATAATATTCATTTATTTTTTATAAATATAATTTAGAAATAGCATCTATTTCAAGAACATTTAGGTCCACGAAGAAAATAGTTTGATATAAAAACTTATATACGTGACGTCACATCTATATTTTCAAATTTCGGAAGACTGTAACTCACTTATTAATAGAAATTTTTTCACCGGATTTTCACCGACAGTCTTAGTTTTACTTATACGTTCAGATGAAATTATATAAAAAAAAAATGGTGGAGTCCCTTATTATGGAGTCCCGCGGCCGCGTGCTTGAGTGTCTGGTCGCGAATCTGGGGAAGTGGGTTCGATCCCGACCGACGCCAAATATTTCGAATTTCCTCCACGCCAGTATTGAGTGTCCGTGAGGTGACGCCTGGTAAACGCCCACACGGTACAAATATGTCATCATCAATACCGAAATATATCTTGGTGAAATTGAGGGTGTTCGATTGCGTGGACGTCCAGTGTGTAAGTGGATGGATGTGATTGATAAGGTACTAAAAGAGAGAAAGTTTCCGAGTGGAAAGAGAAGAAGAGCGTGTTTGAATGCGATTATGAATGTGGCCGAGGCGAAAGAAGTGTGCTTAGACAGGAATGTGTGGCGAAGGATGATTGTTTCGTAACTATTATTGTGGTCCGGTTGCGGTATTTCGCTACCGCAATTCGGTCACTTTAATATGTTAAGAGTGAGGAATATATGTTGTACCTATGATGTTAGGTTAGTAAGAATGTTGTTGAAAGAGAGACTGATTTTTTTTTTTGGATGATGTTTTTTTTTATCCTTCCGGTTTTGTGCTAACCCAGTAAGTGGGAAATGCGTGATTTTATGTATGTATGTATGTATGTATGTAATACCGAAATCTGTGTACAAAGCAGATTGGCACACCCAGCAATGGGTAATATGCCGTGATGATATATTTATATTTATTTATTTATGAATTATATCAAATAGTTTTTGATGCTGTTCAACTGGTCTGAAAAATAGAGTAAATATTTGAGTGTCTTAGAGTGAGGGTTTGTTTATATGTAAGAAAGTTCTAGATATGATTGATTATTGGTAGATCAATATACTGGTAGAAGTTGCGTTAAGAAGCTTGCAGGTGAATTTGAATTTCTTGTCATAACCTGCGTCTTGCGTCTAGGTGTCTGGCGACTCGACTCGGTGCATGGAGCGCTCGTATTCAGGCTCGTCCTCACACCAGCTCCGAAAGCATCTTACACAACAGCTTAATTCTTGTTAGTCTAAAGTTTTAATTCGCACTACTTACAGAGTAGAGTTTGGCCGTGATAATGAAGTTCTGGTTCGATCGAGATTCAAGATTCAAGATTGAAGAGAGAAGCTGTGGATGTGGATGTAGAGGAGTGAAAAGCGAAAAGCGACAGTCCTGCAGCTGAAAAGTTCGGTGATGAGGTCCCTTGAACCCGCAATACTGTTTACAATAAGTCCCCGTGCTCTGCTCAGCGCGCGGCATAATACGATTTCATGGTGGATTAGCGATAAGGATTTAAACGAGCTACTTCAATGCCGGCGCTTCTTACTTCCACTAAGATTCCTACAGGGACGGATTTCACGTCAAATGCGAAATGCGAACGCGAACAAGAAGACCCTCGCACCAATCAAACTTCACAAGTCAATTTTATGTTTTATGTTTCATGTAAACGTCATTGTTACTTTTGTGCAGTTTCTTACAAAATTTTGGCTTAGTATAACAATTTTAAATGTTGCAAGTGAATTTAATCTTTTATTACATAGGGGATTCCACCATTTTTTAAATATAATTTCATCTGAACGTATAAGTAAATCTAAGACTATCGGTGAAAATCAGGTGAAAAAATTCCTATTAATAAGCGAGTCCTCCGAAATTTGAAAATATATCAAACTATTTTCTTCGTGGACATAAATGTTCTTGAAATATATGCTATTTCTAAATTATATTTATAAAAATAAATGAATATTATTATACTGTACAAGTCCACATGGTTTATAATTGAAAATATATTTAAATTATTAAGTTTAATGCAAAATATGTATATTCAAATAAAAACTGTTTGAGAATTGCAGTAGTGGACTGATGTCCACGCCTCCGCTATTTGAATTTCTCTACTTCCATTGGTAGTAGGCTCCTCCCCTAACTGGGTATTTGTTATATATTTATAGGCGCCAGTCAAGATAATATATATGGAATTCATATGAGTGACGAGCTACTATAACAAAAATCCCCTTATTTCCGAAGTATTTCCGTTATATCGTTTTATTTCTTTATTAATATTCATAATTAAGCATATATATTTAATATTTTTTCTTAATTTCTCTTAAATCAATTGCGCTGTAGTCGCCTATTTTGCGTGTTATGGTACACAAATAAGGCGTTTTTTGGCGTTGAACCAGTTCGTAATGTTTTCAAAACTGTTTCGTAAATGACGTCATAAATGTGGGTATCGCTAAAATACTGTTTTGAACTAATGACGTATAAATTTAAATCTGTCAAATGTAAATTGGATGTGTGAATGAGTTTGAATTTGTGGTGTACATAAAAACTATTCAAAACAGTGATTAAAAACCGATTCCTTTGGCTGCACTCTATTGTTATTTTCTAACAGATAGAATATATGCATTTTAATATTTATTTATACACGTACAAACGTTTTATTTTCACAGATAATAATGGATAACCCAGAATTATTAATTTTTTAACTGATATGTAATGATTTAGAAACGTTTACCGGTGTTCCGTGTTCTTGACGTTTACCCCCCTCCTACGAAATAATTCGAAACTATTTCAAACCAGCCCAGCGGATCGGTTTGAAAACATACCTAACTGTTTCAACCAATTTCGTCCCTGACGTCACCGTTGCGTCGTCAAAATATAATGTTTTGAAAGACTAATAAATAGTTTCAAACCAATGTATCGCCAAAAAACACCTATAATTGGCGTCGTGATCCCGAAAATATGTATAAAATTTGGAAATTAAATATTTGGAGAAGAAATTGGTTGTCAAAATTAAAATTTACCTACTATGAAATGGGCCAAACAGAAGCGTACTCGTCGAAGCCCTGGGTACTGTTTTTTTTTTTTAAATCAGTATAAATTCTGCAATTACCAGCTAATCTTCCAAACAAGTAATAGACATACTTACGAGGAACATCAAACATCAGTGGCTTTTTATACTTTCGCTTTTGTATACTAGTTTATATGTACTTGTTGGATAAGATTAAATATTAGTTGTTTACACAATCAGTTATGAAAAGAGTGATATTGTTTGATGAACATATTTGCCAAAACGAGCGAAGCGAGTTTTGTAAATTATGTGAGTCAAACAACATCACGTTTATGTGTTATGTATAAAACTTTATCTAATTCCGCTAAAATAATTTAAAAATACACAAAATTCTAGGTTTTTCTATGACAGCTCCATGTCCATATTTCAAAATCAATTTACCAAAGAGTGGCCGTAAAAATAAATGAATTTCATTTTTTTACTATAATGCTTCAATGCTTCTGAATATGTTCTGAAACCGATTTAGATCTTTCTTCTTATGTAGAGGAATTATATATCAGTTAATAATTCATAAATTGATATTAAAGAAATCATTATTGCTATATTTTTGTTTCTTTTATGATCAGTTTTCAGTTGTGTAATATCCTTTACCTAACTCAGTTACGTAAAGATTTTTACAAAACTCAATTCGTGTTAATTATGTAAAATGTGACGTTTCATAACGTCATACAGTTAGGAAAAATTCAACTTTTTAAAACAGAATTAGATAAATAAATAAATTGTCCTCTGTGACGGAATATGTAACGAAAATTTAAGAAAAGGCAATGAAGAAATATTCTAATTCAGAATTAAGAGGAAACGTTATTCATGTACTAAAATATTAGACGAAAATTCAAATAAATTGTTCTTAGAACTATTACTATTTTAAAAAATTCAATATACAACACGCATACTTCCGATATTAACCTGCATTAAAAAAAATACTGAAATCTATTAATACTAGACTTTGATTTTAATGGAAGAACCAAAATTCAGTAGCATTTTTCGTTTTGCCATTAAAATCAAAGTCAAATACTAATAAATTTAAATAATTTTTATTTTAAAATGCAGGTTAAAATCAGAAGTATACATGTCGTGTGTTGAATTTCTTAAAATGTAAAATAGTACAGAAACAATTTATTTGAATTTTCGGTTCATATTTTAGTAGAGGGGTAACCTATCCTACTATAGTTGTATTTCAGAAATGGTTCGCAACTATTGAGTCATTTTTTAAATTAGTTTACAATGTTGTTTTTCTTGCAAAAGAGAAAGTTTCTATTTTATCTTGACGTTCTTATTTCAAAAATATCTATGTAAGTCTAATTCCTAATCCAACCCAAATAAATTGACCTTGTCTGTTAGTAAAACGGAGATAACTCAAAGCAAGCATAAAAATGAACAGAGCTAATATTTCTTTGAAATATTTATTGATAAAATATTTAATTGTTTTTATTATTTTTTATTCCAGTATACCAGTGGCTTTTAAAAAACTAATCCTGTTTGAAACTCTATAACTCCGAAATACATTGATATGTTGATACCTCTTGCTGACAAAGGATTGAAAAGTATTGCCACCAAATTTCAAATGTTTATGTAGAAAAACAAGTGAATAGCGATTTCCTAAATTTGCTAGTCAAATAATCATTACACGTTGATAATTTTATAATCAGTTTAAAACGAAATAAGCTATTATTGATACAAATGTAACTGGCAGTGACAGTGACATTTCCAGTTAGTTGTACATTGTCATAAGTTTTGTCCAATTATCTCGAGATTTCTTCTCATATTGGTACATAACATGTAAATCTGACTTAGTGATCACTGCTTTTTATCAAGAAAAAATTGACGACAAAAACTTTGCACAAGAATTTCCAGGGAACTGTAACTGTAACTGTTACAAATGACGAAAATACAGAATTGGTAAATGAATTGAACTGTCCTAGGTAGTCTGAAAATTGATCCAGTTTCTGTCAGTCGTCTTATAGCACGATTTATGACAAAGTGTCAATATTAGAAGAAATCTCGAGATCATTGTACCAAACTTAGAGCAAAGCCAAGCTTGAATTTTGAAGCTAAGCCTATATCTTTTTATTTCAAGCCAAACTACTTGGTTTTGTTAATTAGTATATCTAACTGACACTTATTTTACAAAACTGTATAACAAAGATCATCTTTTTAAGACCTTAAAGGCCGTCGCGCACTTGGGCGAAGCAAGGCGAGGCGAAGCGCGGCGAAGAGCCGTTTTTAGAACCAACGCGCACTTGCGAGCAGTTTTCAACGAGAAACGGCCGCGTTTGCTTCAAAAGATGGACAGCTCGGAGGAAACGCAACAACGCAGGCACTATCAATACGAGACAAATTTATAAATTATTTTGTTTCATGCGTAGGTTCAGTGCAGTGGCAAAATTCCATGGTACAGAGAGACCGAAAAAATGTTTAAATTTTTTAATATATTCTACTACATTTGTAACCAAGTAGTTAATCTCATTTTTTGTTGAGTCTGCAATACTATTTTGTACAATAGAAATCATTTAATATGTAAGGAATTTTCAGAACTAAATTTTTAGAAAAATTCTTCTACATTGTATAACTAAATAAATAATCTCCTTTTTAATTGACTTCATTTTTATTTATAATAATATATTTAGTTTTTTTGTTTTAAGTAGTAGTACACATATTCAGTTGTCATATCCATATCTATTGGATCAAATATTTAATGAATTGCTTACAATTCAACATTTTGTAATGTACATTATTATATTTACAATTAATAAACTTAATATACATAGCATATCATACCGGTTATATTCATTTCTTGTGCTACTTCTAACCAGCAGTTGTCTTTCAATGTCTGATTAGAATACTTGACACATCCTATATCGTACAGATCTTTATATTTTGAAACCAGAAGAACTAATTTCTCTTCTGTGTTTGACATTTTCATAGAACCTATACGTATTGTTTGATATGAAACGTGTGAAATTTAATTCTAAACCGACTATTTCCAATGTGTTTTGGGCGTATTCGTTCTGATTTAGGCAGCCGCGCTATCGCACACTTCAGCT
The DNA here is from genome assembly GCA_963082715.1 of Harpalus rubripes. Classification (NCBI taxonomy): domain Eukaryota; kingdom Metazoa; phylum Arthropoda; class Insecta; order Coleoptera; family Carabidae; genus Harpalus; species Harpalus rubripes. The sequence continues at coordinate 50,017,014 of OY720458.1, read as the reverse complement.
CAGCGAAGCGAAGAGCAGAGAAGAGCAGAGAAAAATATTCTTCCCGAAGTATTCCGGCAAGTCGCTTCGCTGCTCTGCTCTTCGCTTCGCCAAAGTGCGCGTATACCCATAATAATATATTGAATGAAAAAACGGCTCTTCGCCGCGCTTAGCTTCGCCTCGCTTCGCTTCGCCTCGCTTCGCTTCGCCCAAGTGCGCGACGGCCTTAAGTTCCTTAAAAGATGGCTTTATGAAATATCACAAAAGTTTTATTTTCTTGATAAATTTTCTATATTTTTTTTATTTTAAGTGTACACAAGACGAGTTTGAATGCATAAAGAAAACTAGGTCTATAATTAATAAAAGACGTGGTGATATAACTATATAATGAATTATATCTATTTTCGTTGGTTAGAAAATGTGTTAGTGCTACTCTGTATGTGTCGTACTCAACGTTCAAGCTTCAGGCTGAACGCTCAATGCTAATACGGATGTAAGATGTAATTTGCACTTCACCCCGTGCTCGCAAAAACAATGTTCCATTGATCTCGACACAGATCAGATTTGGAAGTATAATGCCGGTACTTAGCGATACACACGTGACGACTTAACCATACTACATGTATTTCAATCTCCTGACTCCATAAAACATTGCAAAGCGGGTTAATCGTACACTGAATACGTCACACAAAAATTAAATATTCAATGGGAAAAAGACACATTCGTTCGTAAACAATAAGCATTCATACATGCGTTCAACCATAATTTAGTTAACAATTTTTTTCTCGAAAGTTGCTACATTCACATACAGTATGTACGAATAATAAGACACACAGTTACTACGTTTACATGCAGTTTTGAAAATGGTTTCTGTTTTCAGTCAAAATTATGCAAAACTGTTTACATGCAGTTTTCAAAACAAGTTTAAAAATTGATTGAAATCAGTTTCAGCGCATGCGCATTTAGCTGATATAAGTGACAGAGCCTCTTCACTCCAAATACTTTGTTTTGCTATTATTCCAATTATTTTTATGCTTCATAATATTACGCACTAAAACTACACAACTGTCAGTATATTTGAAGGTTAGTAACACAAAGCGACAGAAACGTTATGCTCAGTACGCATGCGCAGTATCGAAACTGAATATTAAGTGTTTACATTAGTAGTTTTGAAACTAGTTTTCAAGTCCAACCCATGAATATTAGTTTTGGTTTGAGATAATTCAAAACCGTTTTGACACTGTATACATGGCGTTTTCAAAACTAAAAACGTTTTAAAAACGATTTCAAAACTGCATGTAAACTCAGTAAATGTTAGGTTTTCTTCGAATATTTTATTAGTTTTGTTCATTTGCAATCACTGAAACGTTCTACATTCTTCTGTCAAAACCAAATCTTCAACTTACAGGTTTTAATAAAAACACTCGACATTACATTTCAAAAAATCCTGTAATTTAAATAAATAAATATATTCACGGCATATTACCAGAGATGGGCGTCTACGCGCATGGGCGTAACTAGAAAATTTTTCTGGGGGGGGGGGTTTGGGCAGGTCCCTTGAGTTCGAAATGCAAAGTAAATAGAAATCCCATTTTGTCGTATGTACGAACTAAAAAGTGTGTGTTGAAAATCACTGTTCTACAATATTCCAAAAAATTATTGAATATCCCATTAAATTCTAGAATATTTCGGAAAATTCTAGAATATTCTATAAATTTTTGGCAATTTTAAATAAGTATATAAAGAGTGGCTGAGGTCAGTTTAGTTGTAAATAGCGACACAAACAGATAGAACTTTTTGGAACTTTCAGAAATATTCTAGAACATTAAAGAACTTTATGGAAAAGGTAATTCTAAAACGTTCTGGAATTTTATGGAAAATTCCAGAACTCTCTCGAAATTCTGAACTTTCTGAAACATTCTAGAACTCTCTGGAACTTTATGAAAATCTTCTTAAACTTTTATGTACATTTTAGAATATTTTGGAACATGTAAAAAACTTTTCGAACTCTCCGGAATATTTACGTATACCTATGTGGATTGTTTTGAAATTTTCAACGTGAAAACTTATAGGCATCGCTGGTTACTTTAGCTAGCGATGAAATACAGTGAATTTAAGAATAATGTGGTTAGGATGTAAAATACAAAACTTTGTTTAAAAAAAGCATAAATTTGTGGAATAATTATTGCTTAATCAGAATCAGGGCACGTAGAGTATCAGTGCCTAGTTCGAACGTTGCTCACTAGAGGCGCAAGTATTATTAGTTAAAATTTCGTGGTTAACATTTAAGGTTAACATTAAACCATTTATAAGGTTTAATATTAAAGAAAAATCAACGTGTCACTCACAAAAACAGTACAACTACAAAACAAAGACAAAATACACATGCTTCTACGTGGCCTCTAGTGAGTAACGTTCAAATTAAACACTAGACTATACACTGACACTCTAAGTGGCCTCTAGTAAGAAATACTCGAACTAGACAAGACATATCTCTATCTCTAGTTTCTCTGTCTAAGATAAATAAATATAGGTATCATGGCTTATTACCCATTGCTGGGTGTGCCAATCTGCTTTGTACACAGATATTGGTAATGATGAAATATTTGCACCGTGCGGGCGCTTACCAGGCGTCACCTCACGGCACTCACGCTAAATTTGAATCTAGTGATATTTAGTAATGAATAGAGAGAAAAAAAAACTTATTGTAAGAAATGAGTTTTATTATCACTAAATAATTATTAATAAAGCATGCAATTCAAGTAAAGAAAATGTAGAAAAAATAGTTGTTAGTTATTAATAAAGAAAATAAAAATCTAAATATAGCATAATTCCAGGCCTCTACAACAGCTACAGTCTAAAAAAGTGCATAATAAACAAAATAAATAAATAAATAAATTTATCACCACGGCTTATTACCCATTGCTGGGTGTGCCAATCTGCTTTGTACACAGATATCGGCAATGATGAAATATTTGCACCGTGCGGGCGCTTACCAGGCGTCACCTCACGGCACTCATTGCTGGCGTGGAAAGTGCACCACAGGGGTCAATTTTGTGCCATTTAAAATTGGAAATATTTGGTATCGGTCGGGATCGAATCCGGTTCCCCAGATTCGGGACCTGACACTCAGGCACACGGCCACGAAATCAAAACATTCAGTGAGGAGGGATAGGGAATGTTTTGTCTAGTTATATTTGGTCGTTGGTTGAGACAATTTTCCTTTAAAATAAAAAAAAGTTATAGATGTCTTTAACAGTAAAGAGGGTAGAAAGTTTTGAAGAATAACAATATCTGCTTGTTTTCAGACAAGCCTCGTATTTTTTTGGTCGCTACAAATGGTAGCCTTTCTCTTGTCTTAAAATCAAGTATAAATAAATATATCATCACGGCATATTACCCATTGCTGGGTGTGCCAATCTGCTTTGTACACAGAATTCGGTAATGATGATGACATATTTGTACCGTGCGGGCGTTTTCCAGGCGTCACCTCACGGGCACTTATTGCTGGCGTGGAAAGTACACCACAGGGGTCAATTTTGTGCCATTTAAAATTTTAAATATTTGGCGTCGGTCAGGATCGAACCCGGTTCCCCAGATTCGCGACCAGACTCTCAGGCACGCGGCCACGAGACCCCATTTAAAATCAAGTATGGTAATTATTAATATATTTCCCATGTCTACAACATTATTCTTAAGTTCGTCCATATTTCATAAAATCGTACACTAACTACTTTCTTTTAATAACGATATCAGAAAAAAATCCCGTTCGATTTTTTGCGAGTGATTAACCTATAATCCTTTTCTGCTTTAAAAATCGTCGAAACAATGAATAGATCTCCTTGTAGATATAAGCACATAAGTTGGCATAGGCTACAAAGATGCGATCAGACGTGAAATCCTCTATCCTGTGTCCTCTATCCTTCTATCCTCGTCTGAATCCTGTTTCTGCTCTTGCTCCTGCTCCTGGTTTGCATTGCAAGCAGGAAGGGCAAAGGGCTAAAAACGCTCTCGGCTCAGCTCCACAGCTAATACGGCAAGCAGAGGGTAAAACAGGGGTTAAACGCGAAAATTTAGGGGAGCTTTACTTTTTAATCTTTTCATGTAAGTTATTAAAGCGGAATTGTTTAGAATATCAACTGAATTTTTACTCAATTTAACTGCTACTCCAACTGAATTTTAAATAATTCTTTTAAACTAAAAAACATCCACCTACTGGTTGACATCAAATCAAAACATTACGACTACGCATTCTCGTATTTTATTTCTGTTGAATTTGTTGCAAGAAAAATCATCTTTTATAGGTAATTGTTGTTTCATCATTTATCAAAAATTACCGTTTTTTCATCTATTTTTTATTGCCATCGGTTCTCAAAATGCTTTACAATTTAGGAATCATTGCTAAAAATATATGATAAATTAAATAGAGTTACAATATAGTAATTATTCAATCAATGATAATCAGGCCTGGCAAAAACCATGGTGTTTTTTCTTTTTGGTTTAAAGAAAACTTTGACCAGTTCTGACTATAATCTAAAAATATAAAAGATTTTCTTTTAGTTTTCTAGAGTCCTATACGGTACTTTTTTACTAATTTTAGTAATTCTTATTTATTTACTATTACGTATTTGCAACGTCTTTTTTTGCAAATCTAAAATAAAGATTCATATAATTTGGAAAACATTTATCTAGATTAATCAAAAATAATTTCAAGAAACAAGTTACAACAAAACGATATTTTTTAAAAAATAATTACCTACAATATTCAAACTGTGCCTAATTTTATTTTTGTCAGGGTTATTCCACTATTCCTTTTCTGTCAGTATGAAAAGCCACTACTATGATCTCTAAAACTTTTGTTTTCTCAAAAATTTTCATAGACTACTAGATATAGTGATGAAAAACTGATTTTGGTCAAAATTTTAGTTTCACAAATATTTTATTGGATTACTAGTTCCGCTAATTTATGTACGTCACGTCAGATGGCCCCATACGCAATATCAATCCAAAACTTCATCAGAAGTTAGTGGTAGGTTTGTGCTGGTTTGTGCTAGAATCTTAAAGTTTGTGCTGTTTTTTTGCGCCAATTATTAACAATTGAAATGGGGAATCTGGCGTGACACTAAGAGTAAACCCCTTTTGTTTATAACATTATTTCGATAAAAAGACAACAAGCAGTTAGTGCTAGGTTTGTGCTGCTCAGATATAAATTATAGAAGTTTGTGCTGTTTATTTACATCTATTATTACCAATTGAATTGGGGAATCTGGCCTGACACCAAGAGTAAACTCCGTTTGTTTAAAACAATACTAGGGTAATAGTAACGTCAGTAGTTAGTGCTAGGTTTGTGCTGCTGAGATATAAATTATAGAAGTTTGTTCTGTTTATTTACATCTATTATTAACAATTGAATTGGGGAATCTGGCGTGACACTAAGAGTAAATTCATTTTCTTTATGACAATATTTGGATATTAACATAATTCACAGTTTATGTTAGGTTTGTGCTGTTCAGCTTCAAATTATGAAAGTTTGTGCTGTTTATTTACATCTACTATTAATAATTGAAATGGGGAATCTGGCATGACACCAAGAGTAAACTCCTTTTGTTTAAAACAATACTAGGGTAATAGTAACGTCAGCAGTTAGTGCTAGGTTTGTGCTGCTCAGATATAAATTATAGAATTTTGTGCTGTTTATTTACATCTATTATTAACAATTGAATTGGGGAATCTGGCCTGACACCAAGAGTAAACTCCTTTTGTTTAAAATAATACTAGGGTAATAGTAACGTCAGTAGTTAGTGCTATGTTTGAGCTGCTCAGATATAAATTATAGAAGTTTGTGCGCTGTTTATTTACATCTATTATTAATAATTGAATTGGGGAATCTGGCCTGACACCAAGAGTAAACTCATTTTGTTTAAAACAATACTAGGGTAATAGTAACGTCAATAGTTAGTGCTAGGTTTGTGCTTCTCAGATATAAATTATAGAAGTTTGTGCTGTTTATTTACATTTATTATTAATAATTGAAATGGGGAATCTGGCATGACACCAAGAGTAAACTCATTTTATTTAAATCAATATTAGGGTAATAGTAACGTCAATAGTTAGTGCTAGGTTTGTGCTGCTCAGATATAAATTATAGAAGTTTGTTCTGTTTATTTACATCTATTATTAACAATTGAATTGGGGAATCTGGCCTGACAGCAAGAGTAAACTCCTTTTGTTTAAAACAATATTCGGGTACAAAAAACGTACATAGTCAGTGCTAGGTTTGTGCTGTTTAAATACAAATTATGAAACTTTATACTTTTATTTACATCTATTATTAACAAACAAAAGGAGTTGACTCGTTACCGCCCCCTTTCAATTGTTCATAATAGATGTAAATAAGCAGCATAAACATTTATAATTTGTATCTGAGCAGCACAAACTTAGCACTAACCACTTGCCTTATTATTACTCGAATATTGTTTTAAATAAATGAGTTGCTGTCACTCCAGATTCCCCATTTCAATTGTTAATAATTAATGTAAATAAACAGCACAAACTTTTATAATTTATATCTGAGCAGCACAAACCTATGACTAACCACGTACCTCATAATTACTCGAATATTGTTTTAAACAAAAGGAGTTTACTCTTGGTGTGATGCCAGATTCCCCATTTCAATTATTAATAGTAGATGTAAATAAACAGCACAAACTTGCATAATTTGAATCTGAGCAGCACAAACCTAGCACAAACTGTGGATTACGTTATTATCCAAATATTGTTATAAACTAAATGGGTTTACTCTTAGTGTCACGCCAGATTCCCCACTTGATTTGTTAATAATAGATGTAAATAAACAGTACAAGCTTTTATAATTTGTATCTGAGCAGCACAAACCTAGCACTAACTATGGACGTTATTAATACCCGAATATTGTTTTAAACAAAATGAGTTTACTCTTGGTGTCACGTTAGATTCCCCATTTTAATTGTTAATAATAAATGTAAATAAATAGCACAAACTTCTATAATTTATATCTGAGCAGCACAAACCTAGCACTAACTATTGACGTTACTTTTACCCTAAGATTGTTTTAAACAAAAGGAGTTTACTCTTGGTGTCACGCCAGATTCCCCATTTCAATTGTTAATAGTAGATGTAAATAAACAGCACAAACTTTCATAATTTGAATCTGACCAGCACAAACCTAGAACTAACTGCGTGTTGTCTTATTATCCAAATATTGTTATAAACAAAAGTGGTTTACTCTTAGTGTCACGCCAGATTCCCCATTTCAATTGTTAATAATTGGCGCAAATAAACAGCACAAACTTTAAGATTCTAGCACAAACCAGCACAAACCTAGCACTAACTTCTCATGAAGTTTTAGATTGATACTGGGTATGGGGCCATCTGACGTGACGTACATCGCTAATTTATATTTATATAGAAAAACATTTATTGACCAATTGACATATTCACATATCTCATTTATACAGGATGTAATCATACTTTGGGAAAAAAAGAAAGGGCATATAGTACTGACCAAAATGTGTAAAAAGGGTTAATCAACATGGGTCCGATCTTCAATAGATGTGCAAACCAAAATTCCATATAATTTCATATTTGAAAGTTATTTGTGAATACAAAAGGAAGTGGCTAGAGTACAGAACGCGGGACCGTGTTAAAAAAATTAAGATCTCAAATTGACATTCTTTTTAAAGTAATATAAAAGCAACCATAGTAAGCTATTCAACAACGGTCCCGCGTTCGTGCCGGGATTTGAATTTTTAACAACGGTCCCGAATGTTAAAACACGTCTCTTCGACGTTTCGAGTACTAAACGAGATACTAAATTACGCCATTTGGAGTTTTGTACAGAAACCATTTGTATATGCTTATATGCATTTTTCGGGAAAAACAGAAACATCTTTAAAATAGTCTACTATTGGGACAACTTTGCCCTAATTTAATCGACTTCGAATCTCTTATAGTTTACGAGATCCCAATGTGAGCCTCGAAAAAGGGACATATTATATTTAAAAACTTAAGTCTTATTACAATTATGCTCGCCGTGTCGTCCCTGACCAAGTGTCGCCAGAGGCGTAAACTTTTTATTTTGGCTGAGGGTGCACTATTTTTATTTTAAATATGGGTACCTATATGTTTTTAAAAATGAAAATAATACAATAAAAATAACATACTTATATTATTATAGGTACATATATTAAATTATGTATACATTTAACATAAATAAAATTAATATCTATTACAAAAAAAAAAATAATGTAATAATACTCCAAATATTAATATACACGGTATCTCTAAAACACATAGACATGACAAACACAGATTCGTGAGCCCAAAATAACACGATTTAACCTAATTTACCAATATCTGAAAAACCGAAAGTGTACCGTTTAGTAAAAAAAAATTGCTTATAATGACAGAACGCTTTGTTCGGTTTGAATGAAACTTATGTGACACGACAATAATACATTCAATGGTAAACTTTTCTGTCTCTGCGTAAGTTGTGATATCTGTAACGATTTAAGCAGAAAAAAATTAAATATGAGTGACAGTGCACAGTGTAATTTTTAAAATAAATTCCGTCTAGCAATCTATCCAAATGTCAAACAACTAATTTTTAGGACAGTAACATTTGTTTATAGGTTGCCAATAATTTTCTTCGCATTATCCTATAATTATTAACATATCCGTTTGTTCGGCTTAATTGTAGTATTTTACTGCCATTATCATGATACGATTAAATAATGTCAACTTACTCTTAAACAATTTAAGAAGATTGACAACTCATTTTTACAATGAATGAAATATAATTAAAATGTTACAGCGAAATTATTGTGGGTGCTGCGCACCCACACTTTTACTTTCTGTGGGTGCATCTGCGTCCGTACACCTGTGGCGGATCGAGTAGCCCGCCACGTTACCACCCCAGCCAAGATTATTATTTATATTTTTAATTCAGTTGTTTTATATATTTTTACACAAATATACATGTCATTCTCCCTTCAGTATATATTTATTTATTTATATATTTATTTATTTATAAATTCATATAAAAGTAACGAAGGACCTCTTCGTTACACACCCACGTAGTTTACGCCCCTGAGTGTCGCCCGTGTGCGACGCGCACATCGCACCCTGTGACGGCGCGCCCCTGGATACACTATATAAAATTCTAAAGTAAAAACTGTATGCCACATCTATAAAAGTGTAAGTTTACGTAGTGAAGTACCCTTTATAGAATTCTGATCGAGAATATCTAATTGTGATTGCGATTGTTGTATGATAATCTTGAATTTGATCGGGGAACAATACACGTATTTAATTAGCGCAGAATGAGAGTCATGCAGCATTTAGAGATTTGGCCGGCTCGTTTATTCGAATCCGAGTGGATTTGGAGGGAAATCGGCGCGAAGATTGTAATAACCGTTTGCGGTGGACAGTGGACACTGGCCTAGCGTGCAGCCTAAAGCTGCGGTATTAAAACACTGATCCTAGTCCGATATTAAACCTAAGGTGTTAACACCGCGTCGCCCTTTTGTATTGCTTATATATCCTATATCACCACATCGACAACACAAGATTCTCTACCCAAATTCAAAAGTCAACACTAGCTTACAAATAACTTTTAACTAATTGAAACAAAAACTTGTGTTATTTTCTGTTTTAAGTTATGCTTGTGTGTGTTATGTTACTAGCTGTGATTCTGATGTTCCCGGTTCGAGTCCAATCCCAATCCCGATCGATGTAACTATTGAAAATTATATATAATTTTCAAGAAGCACTACACCAATCCTTGTAGTACTGTTTCCACGGCTTCTGGTAAGCTTTCTAAAAAATACAAATATGTCCGAAATCTTCGAAGAAAAGAAGAATGTGTGACAAGGCGAGGGTAAGAGTAATAACAGATAAATAGGTTTTTATAAACTTTTCTAAATTTTAGTTTCAATAATCGTATTTTAACTCTGTTTATCTATTCTAGTTATAAATGTCAAAATTTAGTTTAGAAATTGTTATCGTATTATGATAGTCACGACATTTATTTGATCATTCGGTTAAGAAATTATTATGTATACGTGCGTGACTTTGAATGCCCTAGCCTATGCACCCTGTACCCTGATAGCGTTATGTTTTTAGAGAGTCGACATTAGATACTCATGGAGTAAACATGTAAGAGTCGAGATCAGTTCGTCAAGTCGTGCAGACGTCTTGTTGTTGAAAAATGTAGTGTGTTTTAGTTTTGAGGCGCGTTGCTAAACGCCCGCGCGCTGGGTTACGGAATGTAGCCATGTAAATAAAAACTTTAGTTAATCAGTAAATACCTAGTAATGTCCATGTCTGTAAGTGTGTTCATCAAGTGTAAAGTGTATACCTATGTGTGTTCTTCCTTCTCACGAAATCCTTATCACCAGTAAGTGTAAAGTGTATCATCGTTGGAGTAAGAAGTAGTATCATCATCATCTTTTTCGTAGACCGTGATGATAAATATAAATAAAAGTATTCTCCATCTTCTTCTTTGTAAACAAACCCCTCCTCAAACCGCCTATGAAACAGCAACTATCCTAAACGAGGGTGTTTCTACATATCAGCCGTAGCCGACTTCGGACTGTCATCTGAAAAATTTACGTCGTTCCAGCAATATTCAAAATTTTTAATAACTTTTAAAAAATCATATCTCACTCAAATTTAAAGAAAAATGCATCGCGTAAACGTTTGTATGATTTAAGAACTGAAAAAAAATGCTAATGAACTCAAAACGAAAATCTATACCTGAATTAGACAACGAGAAATGGTTGAGATATTTAGCATTTTTAGTGGACATGCATCTCAAAGATTAAAATGAACTAATAAATGATTGTATCAAATAGTGACGGCTTTTGATATTAAGCTAATATTATTGTGGAATTCTCAGGTTAAGAACAATAACTAATTCATTTTGAAATACTGCCTGAACTAGCCACGTAAACAGTAAAAAATATACGACATTAATTGTTATTTTGTCACAAACCTTTGAGAATAGATTTTAATTACAAAAAACACCAAATGTATTTCAGTATATTTGACACTCCATTTTAGTTGAATCAACACGTTGCCTGTATACTTGTGAATGGAATATATAGACTTGCAATCATGAAAAAAATTCAAGTATCCTTATTGGACTTTAGTAAGTTGTCCTGCCTAAAGAAAAATATTCAGCGTTCACGAATATGTTCATGACGTCTGTTTTGAGCAGTATTATATATATATATATATATATATATATATATATATATATATATATATATATATATATATATATATATATATATATATATATATATATATATATATATATATGTCTGAAATTTTTGTTCTAAGTTTACTATTTGATTCATACTGGAAAAAAGTTGCTTGCATATATACATATATATATATATATGCAAGCAACTTTTTTCCAGTATGAATCAAATAGTAAACTTAGAACAAAAATTTCAGACAAGCTTTTTGAAAATACTTTCGCATTACTAATACCTTTATCAAACTAAATATATGTAGATGCATTGGTATCGAAAGAACAGTCAGTGTCCACATTAAAAATATTGTATTCGTATTTTTTTGTTTAAAAAGTAAACGTTATTTTATTAGAGTCATTGGGAATATGGATTACACGTTACATTGTAGCATAAATAAATATTAAATTCTATGTGCAGCCTTGACAAAGGTTTATTGGGCATTGCAGCAAAGATCCAAAAGAATTCGGCAGAAATGGATAATTAAGCCATGATGGTATATTTTTTATTTACAATAAATGCTGTTTACTAATTTCTCAACACATGTAAAAGTTGTTCTAAATTGTGGTTTATTGTTTACCGATAGTTGCAATTTGTCTCTTTATTGGACAATTTTAGTGTTGAATAGAGGAAATAGATGTTGGAAAGGAAAGAAATTCCAAATGAACGATTTGAAGGATTAAAGTGGCAGCGTAAATCCACGCTGCCACCTGTTGGAGTTAGCTTTGTCCTGGCAGGATCGGCAATCCGGAATCCCGGAATCCGCGAACGCGTTCACAGAACCCACAACTAACTGCCTCTTGTCGGGAAGATTTATTGAACTCTGATGCAGTAGAAACGATTCACTAACAACTAAAATAATTTATACCGAAAGTTTTTTTTTTTATTATCAGTGAACATAGGCGTATGTCATTACCATAGTTACATTTGAAATGATTGCCAACAATGTATTATCGCGTTGTTGTTTTTTTAAAACTGAACATAGGGAGTTGTTAGTCATCAAACTGTCATCTTTCTAAATGATGTATACAATAATTGAAGAAAGAGTACAAATCAAAACATAGTGTATGTCCAATATGAGTCTAAGACAAGTTTCCGATTTACTTGCTGTTACTTTTAATAAGCTACCTAGACCAGCAACTATTAGAAAAATCTGTAATAATTACTATAGAACTATAGGATGCATCAATGGACAGCACTAAAAGAAAATCAAAACAGGTAAGGCAATTAATAATAAGAAACGTTAAATTATACAGTTAAATGAAAATTACCCTTTCGATAAAAAGAAATTCTGAAATTCATAGATAACAGTTTGATGACTGTGCAAGTCCTTATTTTTAGTTTTTTTTTTTAAATGCGTTAATACATTGCTGTCAAATCATTTTAAATATAACTATGGTAATGACAAAAGCCCATGTTCATTGATAGAAAAAATCTGATGTGGACACCACACGACTTCCTTGTACGCAAGACCAATATGAAGATGAAGTATAGACCCAATTATAAAATTGTACGTGTTTGACGTAATTTGACAACATCTATTTTTTATTTTTTTGTTATTTTTTCTCCTAATACATAGCAAGCTTCATTACAAAAACCAAAAAGTATATAAGTTTTAAATTTACATATCTCGCTTATACAAAGGGCTAATTTAATAATACTTGATGTGCTAGACGCAGAATTTAATTCTTTAAAACTCTTATTTGAAGCATTTATTTCTAAAATCAAAATGAAACCATTTTATTCAAGAAAAACTATTAACAACTTCAGGTAATATATCACTTCCGGTTAGCCTGTTTTAACCAAAATCTGCTATGTTATTCCAATTGATATAAAAGTCTTATATACCAAATTTGAAACGTTTTGGATTATATTTTAATATAGTTTTTCATTAAAATCTATTATAGGCTTCAAATAAAGTACCATTTCCGGAAATTATGTAATGACCAAAAAGGGAGGTGCACAACTAGATGTTATAGAAGTTCTAAATACAAAATTTCAACTTTCTACGGCTTACCGTTTTTGAGTTATGCGAGATACGTACGTACGTACGTACAGACGTCACGACGAAATTAGTCAGAATGGATTCAGGGATGGTCAAAATGGATATTTCCGTTGAAACCTCAAAACCGAAATTTTTCGCGATTACAATACTTCCTTTACTTCGTACAAGGAAGTAAAAACACCAGGTATGTAGGTAGTTCTTCAACTTTAAATTCAAAAGATAAAAAAAGTATAAAATATAATTATATGTATGAGACTATTAAATGAAAACGTAATTTGAGCTAAATGTAAGTCCAACGCTTAAAAATTGGTACACGTGTCCAGTTGTGGTTGAAATGAAAAGCCAAAAAAAAAAAAAAGAATTAGTTTTACGTATTGCGTAGGTATAAATATTAACTATTTTAATTTATGTCAGATGCAGAATTTTATGCTCTTTACCTAAAATAATTAGGGAAACAGAAAATTACGAAAGTATGATTTTACATGTTAAAGTCCTATGCTCGGTTTTCAAGAATTCACCCGGTATGTTTACAATTATTCCTACCCTAATTAAAATTAGAAAATTATTTTTCCGTCTCATAATTTGTCACGTTCTAAGGTTGTATTTTGTGTTTCTGTTTTCCTTAAATATTAATGAATAAAAATGTCTGAATACGAAAATCCTTCTTTAAAAGCATTTATAAAATCTTAATTAAAGTAAGAAATAATTAACAAAGATTTGCCACAATTTTTATCTACCCGAAACTTGACAAAAGATCAAAAGCACCAGTTGGCTTCTTGGCAGGTCAAAACGCGCGCGTTTTCAATTGTTTTATTTACCGCTAATGAATCCTGTGCTTAGTCACTCAATATAAAAATGAAAGGAAGACGAGAAGAAGAAGAGAATACAGTAAGAAGCCTTTGGCAGCGATAAGCACAGGCATAGAGATACTTTTAATTTGTCTAAGACCTGCAACCCTATTTATGAATGCTAATTAAAGGAAATCTGCAGGATACGGCTTTTATATTTGATGGAGAGATTTGATTGCATAGAAATGCTATGCTCTCAGATGCTTCTCGGAAAATCTGATATTTAATAACTTGTATTCAATAGACTAAGTTTCTTTTCTTACGAGCTTATTTAAATGGCATTAGTTCGATTTTAGACTCAACTACTGCGACTACTAGTATTATGCCTCAGATTACAGGAAGTACTTTTCGTAAGTACCTACTTCTTTTCCCTTCTACATAGGATTTATTATTTACTGCTTATAATGTTTATACTCAATATTATTTATAATTTGAAATCAAATCATTTAAATCGTGAGGCGGCTGTAAGAATAGATAATAGGTTGAGTGATTGGTTTCGTATAAATGTTGGTATGAAACAGGGCTGTGGTATGTCTCCGTGGTTGTTTAACTTGTATATGGATGTGTTGTTGTGGAGAGCATTGAGTGAAATGGATGATATTGTGCCTGCGTTAGCGTATGCGGATGATGTAGTTGTTTTAGGTGAAAATGAAGAGCAACTCAGAGAGAATACATGTAGTTGGAGAGTATGAATCTGAAGTTGAATGTTGATAAATCCAAGGTGTTAGTATTTGAAAGGAGTAAATTGGTGACTGTATGTAATGTGTTGGTGGATGGAATGAAACTGGAGTTTGTATATTTGGGTAGCATGATGTCAAGGGATGGTCGAATTGATAGAGAAATTGAAAGGAGAGTGAGTACAGGGTGTAAGGTAATGGGTGCTCTGGGTACGTTTGCTCGAAACGTAAACGTATCTAGAGAAGCTCGTTTAAGTGTGTATAATGGCGTGCTAGTGCCTGCTTTGATGTATGGAAGCGAATGTTGGGCATGGACGGGAAAGCATAAAAAGAGAGTGATTGCCGTGGAAATGAGGTATTTACTTGGTGTATGTGGATATGTAAGACGGGATCGCGTGAGGAATAATTTGGTGTATGAAGAATGTATGGTTAGGAAGAATGTTGTTAAGAGAGTAGGAATGAGCCAGTTGAGATGGTTTGGTCATGTGGAGAGAGTGAAGAGTGAACGGCTTGTAAAGCGTATATATCTTGGTGAAATTGAGGGTGTTTGATTACGTGGCCGTCCAGTGTGTAAGTAGATGGATGTGATTAATAAGGTGCTAAAATAGAGAAAGTTTCCGAGAGGGAAGAGAAGAAGAGCGTGTATGAATGCGATTATGAATGTGGCCGAGGCGAAAGAAGTGTGCTTAGACAGGAATGTGTGGCGAAGGATGATTGTTTCGTAAGTATTATTGTGGTCCGGTTGCGGTATTTTACTATCGAAAATCGGTCACTTTATTATGTTAAGAGTGAGGAATATTTGGTGTATGATGTCAGGTTAGTAAGAATGTTGTTGAAAGAGAGTGATTATTTTTGTGGTTGATGTTATTATTGTTGTTACGGGTTTGTGCTAACCCGCTAAGTGGGAAATGCGTAATTTTATGAATGTATGTAAATTCTAAAGTGTGGCCAAAGGTGCATTCACAGATGAAAATTAGGTTTATTGTTTTTGTTTAGGTTTAAGTAAGTCATTCATAAATGTAAGTTTAAATTAACTGTAATTTAGTTTTGATAAGTACAGACATCTATGTAAATGTAAATATTAAAATATCGGTAGAGCAGTACTTAACAGATACCCGTGCGCCGTGAAACTGTCATTTGCTTGGCATTATTGGTTAAATTTCAGCAATTAAGTTTTGACAGTCTCCTTCTTTTTCTCGCATTTGTTTAAAAAGCCGAATCCACCAAGTGAATACTAAATAAAGATGGATGTATATATCTGTATCGATTCAGACTCGTTCTCATTGGTGAAGTTTGTGACGTTAAACTAAATCATAAACCTAAAGTTTGGACCTTGCAATGTTTAGCTTTATGATTTGGATTCGTACATTCACAAATGAAAATTGGGTTTAGATATATGTTTTATACTTTAAATTTAAAGACCTTGGCCGCATATTATGTTATAACTCCAGTCACACTTCAGAATTTAGTGTCTCGAAATCCAAATCATAAAGCTAAACATTGCAAGGTCCAAACTTTAGCTTTATGATTTAGTTTGATGTCACAAACTGCACCAATGAGAACGAGTCTAAAACGATATAGAAATATACATCCATCTTTATTTAGTATTCGCTTGGTAGATTCGGCTTTTAAACCAAATGAGAGAAGAACAAAAAGACTGGCAAAACTTAATTGCTGAAATATAACTAATAATGCCAAGCGAACGACAGTTTTACAGCGCACGGGTATCTATTAAGTATTGCTCTACCGATATTTTAATCTTGTTCTTGAAGCATTTACATAGATGTCAGTACAATCAAAACAAAATTAGACTTAAATTAAACTTGCATTTATGAATGACTTAAGCTACGTTTCCAGCTCTTAACATAGTCACTGTTTTTGTTATTTGTCATAGCCTTGAAAGTTTGTCATACGTATAATGGCTTGAGCGTTTCCAGCTACTGTTTTAGTCTTTAGTCTTTGTCTTTGTCATAGCGCATAAACACAAAGTTTGCATACTTCATACTTTCGTTATAGTCTTTGTCGCTGTTCTGTTGGAAAGAGATAAGTGATGTAAGCGCTATCTCTTTTTATGTTGCGCAGTAGTTCTACCCGTTGTATCTGTCATTATTTTGGTGGTTATGTTATTATTTTTGTATTGAGATAATATAAATATGGACAACAGAAAGAAAAAAATATTTTTTATATTATAAGTACAAATAAAATTATATCTTATGGATATACAGACAATATTGAAATTTAAAGTGGAATATTATAAATATTGTGGCTCGTTCACCATATTAATTTCGTGCTTTATTTCAAATGTTATTTTGGAATTATAAAAAATAATTACATTATTACTTAATTTGAGTAATGATTACTACTCATCATTAATATCATTAATAACTATTGTGACAAGGAGAGGGTAAGCACAAAAACAGATAAATAACTTTTTATAAACACTTATAAATTATAGTTTCAATATTCACATTTTAACTCTGTATATCTATTTAAGTCACAATTCAGTTTAGAAATTCTTATCATATTATGATAGTCACGACATTTATTTGTTGATCTTAAGTCTGGAAATTATTATATATACGAGCGTGACTTTAGAATGACCTCGCCTATGCACCCCATACCCCTAAGATAATCCTATCCTGGAGATAGCGTTTTTGTTTTAAAAGAGTCGGTATTAGTTAGCCATGGGATAAACATGGGAGAGTCGAAATTAGTACGTGGCGTCGGAAAGACGTGTTTTGGTTTGAACATGTAGTGTCCTTTAGTTTTGGGGCGACGCTCGCCAGCTGGGTTACGGAATGTAACACTTGTTAGTTGTGTATGTTAGGCTTAGTATTAATTAATAATAAAATAATCATGTAAATAAAGTATTAGTTATATTAAAGCAGCAAGTTGTGTTCATGTCCGTAGTGTTCATCAGTGTAAAGTTAAAGTGCAGTGTCTGTGTGTTCTTCCTTCTCTTGAGTTCTTCTCAACAAGTCGTGGACGCCAATCATCCGAGGCGTCCACCAGTAAGCAATAGCAATCAGCTTCAGACCCCCCCTCGTGTTACACTATATAATTTTTGAAGCATTGTAAAGAGTTTTATAAATGTGTTCCTTTTTTGAGTGAACAAACATTATAAGTACAAAAACTTAAGACTGTGCTTATGTTAACAGCTCGAAATGGCCAATATCTTATAACAAAAACATAAGACAAAATACAAAAGCAAAGACTAAAACAGTGACTATGTTAAGAGCTGGAAACGTAGCTTTACTTAAATCTAAACAAAAACTATAAATCTAATTTTCATTTGTGAATGCACCTTTAGAAACACTAAATTCTGAAGTGTGAATGGAGTCATGACATAATATGCGGCCAAAGTCTTTAAATCTAAAATCTAAACCCAATTTTCATTTGTGAATGTACCTTTAACTTCAGTAAATTGAAAGTACAATTTTGAGAATACCCAATATTTTCTTATACGTTTTATATTCCCACAACTTTGTAGATAAATTCTTGGTTAACTTTGACCCTCTTTTGCTCTTTTTGTATTTGATATCCATTGTCTATCTAATAGATAGCGTCCCCTTCCCTTCCCCCGGCGGATCTGGATGATCAGCGGAATCGCGATACCGTCCCGTGTTCCCGTGATCCGAGTCCCACGTCCCGGCTGCGGGCTGTAGATGCAGAGAGGGGACACGTGGGATCGGGATCCGTCTCGGTCACAACGGACGTGGCCGCGACGCGATCATTGTTGGGAACCGCTGTCGCTGCCACTGTCGACCCAGGGTAATTAACTGTGAAACGCGTGGCATGGATCACCAAATCACTAAATGCAGGACATAGGCAAGCGGATAGGATAACTCCAATTTGAATCGTGATCAAGTAAGTCATGGATGGGACAAATGGAGCGTTTATGATCAAACAAAAGCCATAAATATTATACCGCGAATTTCAGCTAAGATGTAACATTATTTTATTACTATGGTTGCTAGTTACACATACTGCATCGTTCCAGATAAAATGCAACATAGATTGTGAAAAGTTTTCAATGTCAAATGAACATGTCATAACAACGTTTTAAAGATGTAGGGGAGACCGGTGTCAATTGTTACAAAATTTAAATTTTTATTTTTCACCAGTTAACGATACATTTCGAAATTCTGAAATTACCTATATGAGAACCTACCCACCTTAGTGAATAATATTTAGAATTTTAAACTTTTGAAAATTTGACAAATATGAAAGTATAAGGATTTTTAGTCAGGCATTACACATGTTACAATTACCACCTAACTGGTGTCAATAGTAACAGGGCCAGTGTTAATTGTAACAAATTTTAACAGCGATGTAATAAGATAAAATAACAGATAAAAGAAGAAATTATTGAAAAAAAAAACATTTATTTATTACCTCAGAAAATACAAAATTCAAATGACTCATCTAAAAGCAAACAAAATATATATTCTGCTGGTAATATGGACCATTTTGACCAATGTCTTTAGTCGCTAACGGAATTGCATAAAATAGGTCTTTCTTCGTACAATATAACGTGCCGGGTGTCCAGATTTTACATTTTCGCCACTGCAACCAATCTCCTGTGCTCAAAAATATGGGCCAATAAATATCTGCGACTGTTACTTTCGGAACTGTTTTTCTTTTCTTTGCTATTCTTCTTTTATGTTTTCGATAGCAGTGTTTTTTTCTTGTAATTTTTATCGTAATCAATACTGTACTTAATTATTAAACACGTTACAATCGACACCGTGGCATGTGTTCCAACTGACACCGCTTAACTTATAAAGATATTATTTGCTTTTTTGTATTTATTAGGTAATAATTCGAAATGTTTTTTAAAAAATATAAAAGCAGATATAACTCACAAACTGATCCTTAACTTGAAATATTTCCGAGCAGAGCACTTATAGTGTTTTAGAAACAATGTGTGTCATTACCTGAATTTACTTTTTTGTCGATTTACAGACATTCGTCAGAAACAGACACCGTATTTGCGCGTATATACTTGCACTAAATACCAAAGAGCCATGACTCTTTCTGCTTCACTCTGCAAGCGCGTTTTAATTTATTTCGAAAAGATGGCCCTGTTACCTACCCTTGTTACATTTGACACCTGTTACAATTGACACTGGTCTCACCTATACTAAAGAAGGAAAAATTCGAATAACGAACTCTCAGTGAAACAATGTCTAATATAATATTAGCAGTGCCGGCTTAACGGAGGGGCTTATTTATTTATTTATTAATTTATTAGAAGAAAGTACACCACAGGACATGCCTAAATGATACATATACAATTATAAATTTAAAAAATTGTACATTACATACAAAAGTAATAAAATAACATACAAAAAGTAATAAAATAAAGATATAGGAAATGACTATATCTAATAATAATAAAATTAATAATACATAAAATTACAATTTCATAAAATTACAAACGTTTTAAGGTTTTTTTGAGTTGTTTTAATGTAATACAAAAAATATTGATGTGTTCAGGCAATTCGTTGTAGCTTTTAACTAAACGATTGATTACAGAATTTTGACCATATGTTGTTTTGCTATACCGTGGTTGAAGTGCGTTCGAAAACCTTGTATTGTGTTTAGGTGTGATCAGATTAAGATGGTAGAGGATCTCTGGGGCATCAATATGCCCTGTTAATACTTTACAAGTAAACAATAATTGTGCTTTATTTCTCCTAGCAGCAAGTGTCTCGAAATTTAACATTTTTAATCTGTTTTCATATGTATAATCAGCTCTATTAATGTGTAATTTATAAAATATGAAATTTATAATTTTCTTTTGTACTGATTCTAATCTCTTAATGACATTTATGTGATAAGGGAACCAAATTATTGCGCAGTATTCAAAATGACTTCGGATGAGCGAGTTGTATGGAGTCTATAGCCCCCGACGGTAGATACGTAAAGGGCGGTACACCGAGCGAGCACTTTCTTAAATTTTTTTAAATAAAAAAATTTATTAAAGCAAATTTAAGAGCCAGAGGAAAAGGATGAATGTCCATTTTCTAGCAAATGAGATGATTGGTACTTATAGATTGAAGGTGGGCGCTTTTAAATGGTATGTGTAAAGGAAGCAAAACGGTAACAATCGTAAGATACAGGCCTCAGAAATTGTAAGACAAAATCTAAAAAGTATGACGGTCCAAGCATCAAAGTATAAAAAGATAAATGTTCGATAGTGATATGCGCAAATTATAAATTGATCAGCCGATTTCTGTTCAGTACTCGTACTGAACAGAAATTTATTAAGCTAAGAGCAGTGTCAGTGGCTATCTGATGAGATTCCGTAACTCAGTAGTTAATTTTTAGCAACCGGTTAAATATATAACCAATTAAGTACCTATGTTGACATAATATAACAAACAATTGGAAATAATTTTTAACAAGTTGCTAAAAATTAACCACTGAATTACATAATTACTAAAACCACCAAACGGCGCAAAAAGTTTGGACGAGTGACTGATGTAGCAAAAAAGCTCCGACTGCAAAGTCGTGAAACTGGTGAAGATTTTGCCTGTGAACATTTGAAATGTTCTATTAACCAACCAATTCGTCATTGAATTACAAAAATATGGGAGTTCATGGACTTTCATAATTTCTACCTATAGTCTATTCAGCGAGACCTTTCATTAAACCAGGACTTCGAACCGGAGCTGAATCGAAAACCGTAAACCGGCAAAAATAACGGAGAAATTCTGTCAGGTCCCACATAAGGTGAAATTTGACCCATCTGTGGGTATAATAATTTTAAGAAATGACCAATCTGAGTTTCGAAATAAGATTAATACACTTTGTCATTCCAAAAATATTAGATAGGCTGTTGGCAGTTTGATGTTGTAAAAACGATTTTTTCTTTGTTGAAAATGACGGTTTTTAAAAATTAGCCCCGGGCGTCAAAATGTCTTAAGTCGGCACTGGGTCTAATAAAATATTAGAAAAACATTTTCCATGGTTCACAAGATTTTATTATCTCAATCAACCTTTCGATTATTTTTCAGATGCTGCAAAGAGACGACAATTACACCACTTTTGATGTATTAAGTACATATTAATGTCTGATCTCAAATGATTCTAGTATTTAAACTTTAAAATTCAAAAGGATCTAAGTGCCATTTCTCATGTTATAAATTATTTAACAAATCAAAAAGTGTTTCGCATTAAACAATAACGATAGCTGATAAATAATAATATTACTGCTAAAATTTTCTTTACAATAATTCTGGCGGTATAGTATGACTAGCGAATGAAAGGTGACGTTTAGATTATTTAATAGATGTGGTTTCTTTTGCAAACATTCCCCTATATTTGATTTGAAAGGAAACTGACCCTTATGTATTCCGTTACAGAAGATTAGAATTGTACTCAATACCACGAGGCATTTAAAATGACCTTAGCAACAGGATTCAGGGATGTATTTAAAAAATTTAATACCGCAAATTCTAGTTCGTTCGTCTCAGGTCGGAATTACTGTTACAGGAAATTAAAAATAATCCTATTTCATAAAATTGCCAAACTAAACAGTTTAAAGATCAAAATATTTTGTTATAATCAACATAAACGAAAAATATTTAAAGTATTTTAAACGCACCCCTGTTTTGATATTCAGTTACCTTAGTCGGTCATCTATTTTCAGCCAGACATAGTAATGTATTTCTGTGCTTTCCTAGTCCAGTATTTAAATGGACTAATGCAAAAATTTCATACCTGAATATTTCGTACCATTCTATTCTTTTCTATGGTTTCAAAAGAAACCACATCTATAAAATAATTTAAACGTCAATTTTCATTCGCTAGTCATACCATACCTATGTTTCAGGACTGACACTATATCGTGTCCAACGTAAATCTTTTTATAGTTTCTAACGTGCTAAATTATTGGTAATTTTCTATTTCTGCAGTGACCTCAACCTTTGCTAGGTACAATTTAATGTGCTGGTTGAAGATTTGAACGAATCCTCCAGTAATCTTGACGATTTATTTAGAGAGGTTAATAGGTTAAATTCTGTAGACATGGTGACAAGAATATTAATGTGTATGTGTATGTTGTGTTTAAATTTCTAGAAATTTCCACAGGTTCCATTTGAAATGATCTACTAAATAGGTAGCGCACACAAAGTTTATACAATGTTTTACAGCTGTCAAAGTCATCAAACTCTCATCTATAAAAATGAAAAATGAAGAAAAAGTGCAAAATAAAACATGGTATAATTCCAATATGAGTCTAAGCAAAGTTCTACCATGTTTTAATTACTATTTTTTTTTGAATAGTCATTTTGAAAGATAACAGTTTGATGACTTAGTTTATAATATGTGCATCTGATAAATGAATTAATATATTTATATATATATATATATATATATATATATATATATATATATATATATATATATATATATATATATATATATAGGATGTTAAATTAAAAAGCGGGCCATAGCGTTTAACATGAGAAATCAGTTTCTCCTTGCGCAAAAATTCCCACTCAATTTTAGAAAAAAAAGTTTCAAATAAAAGTTGTATATAATTAAATTCTACAGCATCACTAAACAGACATAATTTTGCATGTTTGGTAACCTGTAAAATCAAATTTGAAATTTTATAAATATTACTCATTTGTAGCAATAGCCATGGAATTTAAACAAAATTGCAAAGAAATGCATATCGTTTAAACTCTCAGAAATTCAGTTTTCAAATAAAAGTTACAGATAATTAAATTGTTTAACAACTTTTATTTTTAAATTCTACACTTAATGAACTGTTATTATTATTATTATTACTATTATTAATAATATTCACATTTTGTAACATATAAAATTAAATTTCTGACAGTTCGGAAGATATGCATTTTCTAGCAGTTTTGTTTGAATACCATGGCTATCCTTACAAATGAGCAATATTTATAACATTTCAAGTTCAATTTTACAGGTTACCAAACATGCAAAGTAAAATCTGTTTAGTGATGCTTTGTGTGAAACTTTTTTGTACTTTCTCGGAAGAGTACTCTTTGTTTGTTTTTACATGTGTCAACATGAGCAATTTAAATAAATATTGAAAAAAAGCATACAAATCTTGCACAAATTTTTGTGTTTTTGGGTGTTACTCAAGGAGAGACAAAGGCAGATGTTTAGGATTTTATAGTTTCCCTAAAAAAGATGATATTTTTATTGTAATAACAACTCAAGGCGTTGAACAACGAATGGGCAGACGCAAGCATGGGAATATATTAGCAGGTGTGGGAAGAAAATACCAAATAATATGAAAGTATGTTCCCTTCATTTTAAGAAAGATGATGTTATCTTTCCAGGTAACTGGTAAAAATAGAAGTATAGAATTTTCTAATCGTAATTGTAACCTATAAATTAACCTATTTGTAGATACTCCTCAATCTAGCTGAATGATATGATGATATTTTTATAGTTTGTGGAATTGTAAATTTAAGTGCACCTATTATTGGAATATATATATATATATATATATATATATATATATATATATATATATATATATATATTGATCATGTATGTATCACTTTTTCAAAATAAATATGTTTTACGCAATTTAAGATATTATATGTGGATTTTTTTTACCAAAAACCATCTCTACTTTATAAATAGAATCGTTAATGGACAAATATATCCCAAAATCTGTTTCTGTTTCATTTAATACAGCCATTCCTAACTGGCACCATAAAATTTGTGCTTTTGTAACTGCCGTTTTTATTCAAAAATTGCAATTTATTTCTTAGTTCTTGCCCGGACATATTTTTCCCATCATATGGGCATTTTATTTTGTATCCGAGGTATGTTTTGTTCATAATTCCACACTTAATTATATGGTGAGCATTCATAACCGTTTCACATATAAATTGAAAAAAAATACATTTAAACTGTAAAACATTAGTCTCAATACATTTACTACCTTCTATTATACACCGCGAGCTTGCCGTAGCATTTAAAAACCGAAAATTTTCAACTACACTTAGTTTCATTTCGTTTCTTTACATTTATGTTTACATGTTAAACTCACAACAGTACTCTTTCGACATCAGATAGTGCTGCCTCTATCGGTAATGTCAGTTCTCAATTGGGAACTTTTTCGCAGGGAAAAACTGATTTCCCATGTTAAATATATATATATATATATATATATATATATATATATATATATATATATATATATATATATATATATATATATATATATATATTCTTAAAATACTGACCGAAATGGATTGGTGGTAGCGTACTAGCATCACGTGCCAGCGGTTGTGGATTCGAATTCCGGGTAAGGTTTAGATGTATGTGTGTCCTCTTTCATCATCTCATCACATATTCTTAAAATCCAGAAAAAAACTACCAAAAGACGTTGTCATTATGGTAACCTCTACACCATGGTTGAAACAGGCTACCAGCATAACAAATATGTAGTGCATAAATCGTTCTATTTTTTTTTTATTATTATTAATTTCTTTACGAGCGACGACAGTCTCTACACTGAAATTGCTGACTTTTTAAGCGTAAAAAATGAAACAAATAATGAAAAAAGCAAAAAAGTTAAGTATTAACTGAATTAATAATAGACTTGTGTGCCTGAGTGTTTTACGTGTTTGGCGTATATAGTATGACTATAGAATGAAAGTTGCCGTTTAAATTATTTAATAGATGTGGTTCCTTTTCAAACCTTAGACAAGAATAATATTCTACGAGATATTCTGGTATGAGGATTTTTGCATGAACTCATTTAAATACTGGACTAGAAAATCAAAGAAATACCTTACCATGTCTTGCTTAACATAGATGGCCGACTACGGTACCTGAATATCAAAACATGGGTGCGTTTAAAATATTTTAAATATTTTTCATTTATTATGACTATAAAAAAATATTTTGTCCTTTAAACTATTTAGTTTGGCAATTCTATGAAATAGGATTATTTTTAATTTCCTCAACAGTAATTCCGACTCGAGGGTTGCTTACATCTGAGATGAAAGAACCAGAATTTACGGTATTAAAGTTTTTAAATACTTCCCTGAATCCTGTTGCTAAGGTCATTTTAAAAACCTTCTAGTATTCCAGTACAATTTTAATCTTCTGTAACGGAATACATAAAGGTAAGTTTCCTTTCAAATCAAACCGCATGGAAAAGTTTTCAAAAGAAACCACATCTAATATAACAATTTAAACGTAAAGCTTCATTGGCTAGTCATATTATAACCTATTGTGATATGGACGATCTGGGTTTAAATCTGATCGACAATAAGTTTGAAATTTATATCCAATGTTTCATAGCACAAAATAATACTTGTGGTGCTCTTTTCACGACAGCTTTGATAGCAGTTGAGGTGACGTCTGATAAACACTCTCTACGGTATAAATACAAATATGAGCATCGTTATTAAAACCTGTGAATAAAAGTAGATTAACACATCCAAAAATAAGTATTAAGCTGTGATTATTATATTTATTTATTTTATTTAAACAAGTATAAATATAATGTGTAAATTCCTTTCTTTCTCGATCTAGATAAATTGAATTCTAGGGTATGAAAAACCATTTCCACTAGGTACAAATACAAATGCAGATAACACAACAATGTTAGAATTCTAGTATCTACCCTTAAGTAAGTAGAACAAGTGAATAACGGTGTGAATGTGTATTTAGACATCTGACAATCTCCTTCACAAAAGCTAACCACGTCCCTAAAGCTTCATTCACACGGATAACAAAGCATAGTTTACAATTGCCAGTGACACGCTCACCAAGAAAAATCTAAAGAGAAAACCGACTTCTCTAATGAATTTATCTGCGAACCTATCTCCCCTAAATTAAATTAGGGTACTTGTCTTAAAATATAGATAGTGAATATTAAATGCTATTTGTAAGATATAGTTACTTTGTATTAAATACAAAGTTTCAAAACGAATACTGTTTTGTTTTTGAAATAGATATTATGTTTAATTTGTGAACTACATTAAAATCAATATAACTTTCCTCAAATTTGGAAATATTTGAAAGAATCAATGAAAAAGTGATACAAGGGACCAAGTCTTTTAGGAAAACATACAAAAACACTGATAAATTTCATATTTTAACCGAAATAAACAACTAAATAATACTGAAAAATTACAAAATCTTTCCTCATCCAAATACAATAGCTATTTGCGTATGAAAGCTAGCTTAAAAATCGTTAAAGCTGTTGATTTATTAATCATGATTGGAAAATACTCTCTAATTAATACCATATTTTCACTCGCAACTATACTTTATAAAAATAAAGTTCTAACTAACTTAACTTTCGTAACTTAATGTCAAATGACAGATACGAAACTAATTGCGTAGGCTTCCACAGTCTGAGTCATGAGAAATATTCGTTTTCCGGGAATGGACTGTGTCATATTTTGAGTCAGAGCTCAACGTTTCGCCCGTAGTCGTATGGGGCATCTTCAGAATCAAGGGGGATAGTACTGTCTTAAACAAGGTTACCCGACGTGTCAACCACGCTAGAGGCCGAGTTTAAGCAACAAGAGGGGAAGACTCAGTTTACAAGGTTACCCGACGTGTAAACCACGCTAGAGGCCAAATAAACCAAGTGACGAAAGGAAGGCCGAGAAGACAGTTATATACTAATCTAAAGATACGGTAGAGGAGCAAAGCTAATGAGGACCAATGGGAATCGAGTTGTTAATGGTAGATTGGGTGTGTCGTGTTCCGAGAATCACCGGTTTCCAAATGTGGCTCAAGAAATAGCCATCATCCCGATTGATGTTATTAGGATGTTTCCATATTTCTAAAGTTTCCCTGTATTTACGTCTGTAAAACTCAGGGACAGGAGCTAAAATGCGGGAATTTTCAAATAAGATGTTATGTCCTGTGTTGTGTTTGTGTTCTGCGATCGCAGAATACCATACCATTACGCAGACAGCGTTTGTGTTCTGACAATCTAGTGTGAACACTCCTTCCTGTTTCACCTATAACAACTAAAATACGACACAGTCCATTCCCGGAAAACGAATATTTCTCAGATAAGGAACTGTTCAAAACGATAGTACAAAATGGCCTATCTAATTTTCTTATTCTTAATAATTCTAGCGTGACCCTCGTATTTTCTAAATAAATAAGAATCTCAGGTATCGCTTAAACCACTTTTTTTTCTAATTCGGTGTCTATATGAGTCTATTAACGCACTGAAAACACGTTAAGAAGATATATATATATATAAATGCACTGTTTTTGACACTTTTCGTTTTCTAGAGGTGGTATGATTGCTTTCAAAACTGACAGATGCATGACATATAACCTCAAATTGCTGTCAGTCAATAATGATTTTTCATCTGTGAAGTTAGCCGAAAGCGTTGGCCAACATAACTAATAAAATAGACCACGTCATATTTTTGAAAAGTCGCACTTTTTAAAAATTATAAAATTGCCTCAATAGACATAAGGCCTGTTATCATACTCGCCCTTTGTAAAACTTGGACTCGTGCGTTAACATTTGCCTTATGAAACTTGTTTTTTTTTAATATCGTATTCTATACAGGATGAGTTTGGGAACACGCCCCCCCCCCCCTTAACTTTTTTATTATAAGTAATAGAAAAAAATGGCTCACATAAAAGATTTATTATTTTAAATGCACTATTTAATAACACATGTAGATGTTTTTTCTAAAGTCACATTTACGAGATACGACTATCAACTTTTATTTTTTAAATAGCAACATAATTATTCTACTAAAATATAAGCCGCCAGTTTTTTTTTATTTTATTTTCAACGATGTATTAGTTTTTAATAATGTATTTGAGATAATTCAAGAAAAATAAACAAAATACAACGATAGGGAACAACAAAATAAAATAGACATTTATTTGTTACTTGGTTAACGTGTTTCTTTTTTTTAAATTAATAAATTAATTTTAAATTAGGTTTTCACACGGCCACCTAGAATTTTCGTATAAAAATTATAATATATCTAAATTATTTTATTTTTCTCGAATTTTCTCAAATACATTGATAAAAACTAGTACATCGTTGACACCAGAAAAAATGGGGGTTTATATTTTAGTAAAATATTTACAGGTTGTTAATTAAAAAATGAAAGCTGATAGTTGTATCTTGTAAACCTAACTTTATAAATAACATCTGCCATCAAATAGTATATTGAAAATAATAAAACTTTTATATGAGCCAATTTATTCTATTACTTATAATAAAAAAGTTAAAGGGGGGGGGGCGTCTTCTCAGACTCACCCTGTATAAAAAATATTTTGAATTTGATTGTTAGGATATTTAATAGTTTAAATATGTAAATATTTCGAATAATCGAATAACAAATACTTAATTTGATGAATATTCGAACTATTCGATTGCGAGTATATAGTTTAGCAAATATGCTGATGGAATTTTGTCAAACAACATCCCTAGATCATGAATACAAAGTCAGTATGATATTATATTTATTTGGCATATTAAAACATTATTTTTCTATAATTCCAATGTTAAAATATGTCTAGTAGTGTTATATTTCAGAGGATTTAACAAAATGATAAATCATGTATACAGATGTGAATATGTGTGTGGGTAATATAGAAATTTATATTAGTAATCTGTACGTAAAGTATACGTGAAGCAGATTATACGACCTTCAACAGTGATTATCAGTTTTTAAAACTGACGCGAGCATTTTTACGGCTGTACAGTAGGCTCAGATTTAAGTTTTGTGCTTAGCGAGTACACGCAGTCACAAAAGTTTCAACAGTTGTGATTTTTAACAAGAATCGTGGGTTGACAGAACAGAACAACTTTTATGATTACGATTACAAATGTGGACGAGGCAAAAATAGTATGTTTGGATAAGATGATTGCTGAATTATAATACATAATAGGGGATTCCACCATTTTTTAAATATAATTTCATCTGAAGGTATAAGTAAAACTAAGACTGTCTGTAAAAATCCGGTGAAAAAATTCCTATTAATAAGCGGGTTATAGTGTCCCGAAATTTGAAAATATAGATGTAACGTCACGAATATAAGTTTTTATATCAAACTGTTTTCTTCATGAACTCAAATGTTCTTGAAATATATGTTATTTCTAAATTATATTTATAAAAAATAAATGAATATTATTTACTGTACAAGTCTACATGATTTATAATTGGAAATGTATTTAAATTATTAAGTTTAATGCAAAATATTTATATTCAAATAAAAGCTGTTTGAGAGTTGCAGTATTTATTTATTTATCTA
Organism: Harpalus rubripes; assembly: GCA_963082715.1. Lineage (NCBI taxonomy): Eukaryota > Metazoa > Arthropoda > Insecta > Coleoptera > Carabidae > Harpalus > Harpalus rubripes. The sequence goes on along the minus strand of OY720458.1, from coordinate 49,986,944 downwards.
CTTCCATTGGTAGTAGGCTCCTCCCGTAACTTGGTATTCGTTATATATTTATAGGCCGTCTTTGAGTCGCCAATCAAAATAATATATATGGATTTCATATGAGTGACGAGCTGCTATAACAAAAATCCCGTTATTACCGAAGTATTTCAATTATATTGTTTTATTTCTTTATTAATATTCATTATTAAGCATACACTTTCAATATTTTTTTCTAATTTCTCTTTAATCAATTGCGCTGTAGACCCCTACTTCAGATTATGGAACTTATAATTAATTATATACTAATAAAGCCCACTTTTTACCTTCCGTCACCTTTAGGTAAGGAAGGTATTGTCTTTGGTCAAAAAATTCGGTGGTGAGTTTTTGATGAATAAGCACGTTTTAGGGTCCCTAGAATACGATTTTACTATTTTTACGATGATGTCTGTATGTGTGTGTGTGTGTGGGTGTGTGTGTGTGGGTGTGTGTGTGTGTGTGTGTGGATGTGTGTGTGTGTGTGTGTGTGTGTGTGTGGATGTGTGTGTGTAACAAAATTTTCGTCTACGATAACTTTAATACTACTATTCCAAAAATTATAATTCTTTCGTATTCCTCTTCATTGCATCCATATGAAGAGCTGATTAGATTTTGGTTATAATTGGTCAACCGGAAGTACCCTTATTTGCCGATTTTAACAGTTTTTCTTGAAAAAACGATGTTAAATATATTTTTTTCACATTTAATGTTATTATTAATATGAAAGAACATTGTATTCTCTATACGATTTGACTGCATTTTATACTTCATATTAAATGGATATAGAGTTATAAATTTATAAAGAAATTAAATTTCATAAATTAGCCAGCTATGCTAGAAACAGCTACTATATTAAGAAAATTCTGATTGAAAGATGTCAGTGTCAAGTGCAATGACATATTCGTAGTATATTTGTGTCAGGATCTTTTTGCTCGAAATTTTCTGTATGAAATTTGTATAAAATACATACTACTGTCGAAAGGTAATGTACATACAAGAAATTTATAATCTTTTGCAAGGAACTTTCTGTATGGATTTTATAGAAAATACATACGCATTTACGAAAATTCTACCGGTGATACCGCATCTACCGACTGTGTTCGAAAACACTACCGGATTCATGAAGATGCAAAGCGAAGCGTGCGCGGTAAAAGTGGAAATGTGTTCAAAGTAGGATTCTACTCAGTTTGTTAACTACGTCAAATTTCTAACCTGTTTAAAATTTTCAATTTTTTTCATAGGTTATGTATCTACCCTGTTTTCCACTCGCGTTCTTAAAATAACGATTCTGGTAGCTATAACCTGATAAACAGCTATTTATTGGTAACAGTTTACCGGTAGAATTTTTATAAATACCTCATATAACTGACGGAAGGTAATGTGCTGGCCACATCAGATTTTTTAAACATTTATTTACGAAATATAAAAAAAAATATTTTGAAATTTTAATTATATATTTACTGTTCCGACACTTTTTACACATAGGTATCCGTTTTTCGAGGCTCACCATTGGGGTCTCGGAAACTACAAGGTGTTATATAAGTAACGTGCCATACGTTACCACTTAATAAACAAGGTTATAATGTATCGTAATCTGCAATAATAACTTTTCTAATGTGCTTGTTGCAATTGTAAAGTCACTTCAAGATGGACCAATAACAATTATTTATTTGAATAAAAGAAGTAGTTTGAATGAAAATAATAAGGCTTGTCATTTTTAAAGGTTTGAAGTCAGGTGCGGAACATGGATAAGACACTTTTAATTAATGGCGACTGTTTTGGCGCACTTCTTCGTAAACTGTATACATGTCGGTGTGTTCTTGATTAGTGAAAGTGACATGAATTTCTAAAAATCTAAGTAATGCGCCACTGACTGCAAATTCAACGTCATTTATGACAACCGAAAAATATTGTATTTTTTTTGACAAACTTGATTTTTAAATTTTAATTTACTACGAAGTTTATTCGTAATTGGTCGGCTTTTACAACTTGACTGTTTTTTAGCTTTCCAACGATGTATAACTAACTCATTGATATTCCTTTGTTTCAAACAGCAAAAAGGCAACAATTATTAATTTTATAGGGTAAAAAACATGATTGTAGCAATGAAACAAATGAAAACATAATTATAGATTGTTTATTTTCTTTGTTAGTTTACTAGTTATATACAGGAAGTAAACGAAACTAGGAAATGCTATTATTCTCGGAAGTTATTAGAGATACAAAAAAATATTATAAAGTTGTAGGAGACCAAGGGGGGTATCCCATTACAGAATAAAATATTTTTTTAAACCAGTGATTCTCAAGTTACAACACAAAGTTATATTTGCTTAAATGGGATGGCATATATTTTTTAGGCCCATTCGATACAGTATTTTTTTCCTTTCATAATAAAAATATTGAGGAAAATTCAATTAAAATTTAAATAAATTTTATTTTTATAGTTATTTTACAGTAAGCTATGTATGAAAAATAATTGAGCTTAAATTAAAGTAAAACAAATATTTGTTAATTACCTCATAAATAGTGTTCTATCAGCAACAATATGAATTATTATACACTAAATAATTCAAATTAACAAATAGCGGGTTTTGTTTTTCATACATGGCCTACTGTAAAATAACTATAAAAATAAAATTTATTTAAATTTTAATTGAATTTTTCTGAATATTTTTATTATGTTATGATGTAAATTGATTACATGGTTGAATTCAGAAAAAAATACTGTATCAAATGGGCCTAAAAAACATGCCATCCCATTTAAGCAAATATAACTTTGTGTTGTAACTTGAGAACCACTGGTTTAAAAAAATATTTTATTCTGTAATGGGATGCCCCCCTTGGTCTTCTACAACTTTATTTTATAGTATTTTTTTGTGTCTCTAGTAACTTCCGAGAAAAATCGCGTTTCCTAGTTTCGTTTACACCCTGTATATATTCATCAAAATTATTTAATATTATACTTTTCATTCATGATTTTCTTTATAAACATTCTGAGTCTGATGTGACGTCATAATTTTGTACACTACACAAAGTCGCAAAATTGTGGCGTCATTTGAGATTATTTCTGTAAAACTAGAAACTTATGTGACATGGAATATATATTTATGTAATTAGTTTTAAGAGTACTTTTAGAAAAAAATCAAATTGGAAAATGTGGTATGACCCCATTAGTTTTAATATTTTTACATGGACGACATAGTAGGCGATGACCAAATGGAAAACGAAATTTGAAGTGTTTAGGAGCTGAATAAGTTAAAAATATTAGCGAAAATGTGGAAAATAAACATAAAAATAAGAAGATAACAATTCCTAATTGGTTATTTCATTTGATTTATTGTCATGATTATTGTTTCTACCGACAATATATGAAAAAGTAACATATCTGTTTTCCCATGTAGCGACACATACTAACTTTGATGTTTTTGATCATAGTGCAGTAATGCAATTTCTACTTTTAATTTAATACATTTGCCGCTTTCCTTTTGTGGAAAACTGCATTATAATTTAAATTTAAACTCTGTAGAAACTAAAACAATGATATGCCGGAGATTAAGTATTTTTCCAGTTAAGATGAAATATATTTAGCCACTTGACAGGTCACAGAATATCTTAATATATTCAGGTCAATAAATGGAGCACATATTGACCTTTTATTAGCCGGAGAAAAAAAGTGTTTGAATTGATCATTGAAGAGATATGCGTACCATTGTGACACCAAGAATACAACGTAGAAGATAAAATACAGTTATGTTACCAATAAAGATACACAGTTAATAAATATACTGAAATATTCCGTTTACTGTAATTCATTTTTAAACTAAAAATAGTAAGCAAAAATAAATTTTCCATTTTGATGATTATAGTCATTTCGAATAAGCGTTTTTACAAATTATTCACATGTAAAATAAAATAAATAATTAAAAAGTATAAATTTCTTAAAAAACTAATGGGGTATGCTACAATTTATATTATACTCGTAATATATTATTAATTTTCTATATACCGATGTGTAAAGTACTTTAAACACTGCAAACAGTGAGTATGTAAAGTAAACGATTTTCGTACTTTATTTACTTTATACATTACAGAGCTACCACCATCAATATACAGTGTGCTGACTCGAACACCCGAACATAGGGATTTAACATGTAAAATCATATTTTCGTAATTTCCTGTTCCCCTAATTATTTTAGGTAAAAAAGCTTCAAATAAAAGTTATACAGGCTGTCTCACAACTCGCGCCCCAGAGCGAATGAGGAAACACGAGACTGCACTCGGATGTGTAATTTCGAAGAAAAAAAATCTAGCTTAAAAGATATTCGAGAAAAGACATCTTAAAATTGACCATTCAGAGACCTACACCTTTAACGTGTGTTTGCCGTAATTTTACGTTACTAGGGTTTTATACAAATCAAATTTTCTTTAAAATGTGTGGCCGACTGTAGTTTTCGAAAAATGTCAGTGTCAAATTAAATTTGTTTTAATCTCAAAGAATTCAAATGACAATAATATTTTCGTTTAACATATTTTACACAGCTGCTACAACACGTTGCACTGTACGATATAAATGATGATCTCGGATGACACCTTCGCTAACCTAAATTTGTTGACAGTGAAAAGTCAACTCTAAAGTGTCAAAATTACAGTAAGTCAAACAAATTTTGTAACTCACTAGTAGTATTTTTAAAACCTAGCAACCAGTTTTATTTTGTAATAATATCATCACACCTCAAGATATCCTTCCGGGATTGGTGGATTAAAAAGTCTTGTAACTCCGTTATGCAAGCAGCCGCAAATTATTTTCTTCTATTTGTTGGTAACCTATTGTCGTCGGCAAGTAGTGTTAGTTTCGTCTGGGGCGCGAGTTGTTCTGCATCTGAACCAGTAAACAAAATTAATTTTGCGTGCCTTGTAACCCCAGAAATTAGCTATGAAAATGACGTAAATCACCCCAAAAATAGCGATAGCCATGGAATCGAAACAAAAATGAACAAATGTTAAAGGTTTATCTGTCAAGTTATTGGTCAAGGAATTATTGCTCTATAAGGATGTAAATTCGCAAATAGATTTCGTACTTGTCTTATACTATTACCACAGTAAAATAACTTATTGATTTTTTTCTTCACTTATTGTATAATTGTCGGCCATATTTTCAGTTCAACAGTAATTACAAGTAATAATAAAAATAAACTAACGCAGCGTAACTTGACAGACAAACCGGTAACATTTGTTAATTTTTGTTTCAATTCCATGGCTATCTCTATTTTTGGGGTGATTTACGTCATTTTCTTACCTAATTTCTGATATTACCAGGCACGCAAAATTAATTTTGTTTATTGATTCAGATGCAGAAATTTATGCTCTACAACTTTGAAGCTTTTTTACCTAAAATAATTAGTGAAGCAGGAAATTACGAAAATATGATTTTACATAGTAAATCCCTATGTTAGGGAGTTCGAGTCACCAGCCTGTATGTGGCGAATTTAAGCAGGGTTGTGCGTCTACGCGTATACTGTGATAGATTACTTACATACGTAAACAATGAGTAAACAATGTAAAAAATGATGTCAAATGAAGACAATGCGTAAATTATGTAAACTTTGTATATACTACACATGCGCATTAGAGATTTAGCAGCTTGTTACTTAATCTGACAGTCCAGTGAGTGTCAGTGATTAAAATAAGAGGTTGCAATGTTTGTTTAAAAATGTTATCAAATATTAATGCATCTCTACTCTACTTGAATCGCACAGGTAAATAAACAAATAGTTTTAAATTACAAATACAAAAATTTAACATCTAAAAAAAATGTAATACCGAAGAAAAAAATTGAATAAAAACTGATTTTATTCATTACTAGGTGTTTTTATTATTAGAATGTTACGTACCTACTGATCATTGGTGTAATGTATAAGTCACGTTTTTGCAAAAAAAAAATGTTCTATTAGCACTCGACAATTTTTTACCAGTAGTTAGCAAACCCAGCCCAACAACTAGTGTCATCTATTGGTTACGTAAAATACTAACTTGCTTCACTTTTTCAATAGGGCGCGAGCAGACACGTGACTCGAGGGACCTTGACGTGCTTAGAATCAGCTGATTTGTGCGCGCATGTCATTTTAACAAGAACAATGTCATGTTGATAAGACCAGTGTTTTGACTTATTTTGATTTTTAACTGCTAAAATGTTATTATTTTTAATTTCACATGTTCTATTGTCTGAAAATTTTTAAATAATAACATTGAAGCAGTTCAAAATCAAAATAAATCAAAACATTGATATTGTCAACGCGTGACATTGTTCTTGTCAAAATGACATGCGCACACAAATTAGCTGATTCCAAGCACGTCAAGGTCGCTCGAGTCACGTGTCTGCTCGCGCCCTATAAAATGTTGGGCATGGACGGGAAAGCATAAAAAGAGAGTGACTGCCGTGGAAATGAGGTATTTACGTAGAGTATGTGGATATGTAAGACGGGATCGCGTGAGGAATAATTTGGTGTATGAAGAATGTATGGTTAGGAAGAATGTTGTTAAGAGAGTTGGAATGAGCCAGTTGAGATGGTTTGTAAAGCGTATATATCCTGGTGAAATTGAGGGTGTTCGATTGCGTGGCCGTCCAGTGTGTAAGTGGATGGATGTGATTGATAAGGTACTAAAAGAGAGAAAGTTTCCGAGTGGGAAGAGAAAAAGAGCGTGCATGAATGCGATTATGAATATGGCCGAGGCGAAAAAAGTGTGCTTAGACAAAAATGTGTGGCGAAGGATGATTGTTTCGTAACTATTATTGTGGTCCGGTTGCGGTATTTTGCTACCGAAAATCGGTCACTTTAATATGTTAAGAGCGAGGAATATATGTTGCACCCATGATGTCAGGTTAGTAAAAATGTTGTTGAAAGAGAGAGAGAGAGAGAGAGAGAGAGAGAGAGAGAAATTTCATTTGGTTGATGCTATTTTTATTCTTTCGGGTTTGTGCTAACCCACTAAGTGGGATGTACGTGATTTTATGTATGTATGTATGTATGTATGTATGTATGTATGTATGTATGTATGTATGTATGTATGTATTACATCGTATGCTATCGTTATGTACAAGTTATTTTATTTTATTCATATGTTTATTTTGCATGCTAACAAAGTAGCTTATTTATTAAGATAATACTAATATCATAAGAAAAACATTGAAAACATACAATCTGTTATCATGTAAATGTAAAGAATAAGAGAAGTGTGTAAAAAGTGTAAACACTGAGACAGATTCGCAATTAATCAAGTTCAGTAAGAACAAACAGTCGATTACGCAATGAAGACGAATGTTATTCTGTTTAAATTCAGGTGTATGAACTGAGAAGTAAACTTCACGATGAATAAAACGCAGATTTACGCTGATTTCAAGAATCACTTTGCATAACACTTCTTTCTATCCATTTTTATTTTTGTTTCAAGTCTCAGAAATTATATAGGTAATATATAATGCCTTACTTATACAGGGTGAACACGAGAACCCGTAACATAGACGTTTCACATGAGAAAACATTTTTTTTTTCAAATATATTATTTTACCGGTTTCAGGATATTATTCCATTGTTTACATCTACAAAAGTAGGCTGGTAACTAAGTTATAACTGTATCTGTATGGTAATATTATTACCATACTGATTTGTCAACAACGGTCTTCAAAATGAAAATAAAATAAAATGAAAATATAATGCTCTTTATTAATACATACAGATACCGTTAGCCTATCGTTCTAAATACGGTCTACTTTATTCTAAAGTAATAAACATGAGGAATAAAGCACATAATTTGAATATTTGTCATATTGACATATGTCAAAATAATTGTTCTGTTAACCATAGCAATCTGAAAGTAGCATTAATGAAAGAATTTAAAAAAATGATATTTATCAATAATGTCTTAATTTTCTGAAACCGATAAACTATTTAACAAACTACGGATGTTATTAATCTTAACAAGCCTTAGATGTCTTAAAATCCTCGCTCTACGAGCTCGGATTTCAAACTTACATCTGCGGCAGTTATGATGTGCATAACATACCTAGGTATGTTAATAGCTATTACTGCCCGAGTAAACTTAGTAGAAACAAATGGTAAAAATGGATTTATGATGTTGTAATGTGCGAGCACTGCCGCGCTGACCAAGTCTTAGTCGATGACGTAATCGTCGCGAGCGAGTGGCGATGTAAACAAACAAGTCTCGACCTGTTTCATTACTTCCGGTCGCCTGAAGCTTTTGTATTCGATGTTGTTATTGTATGGAATGTTCGAGAGTTGTCCAGAAGGTAATGGGCAGCTATATGTATAAAAGCGGCGCAACTCTGCCCGACAGTCAGTAAGTCAGCTAGTGGAGTTGAAGAGACTTCAGAAACAGAATTGAAAGGAGTGAGTTATGTCTTGTCAGTTGAGTATATAAACTCTAAGACGCTGTAGAGTCAGTTCAGTATACAGACGCTGTAGAGGTCAGTTGAATATGATATAAATAAATAGTGACATAAATAGCGTGAAAATACATAGTCGTGTTATTTGTTTACATAAATAATTTTAGTCTTAAGTTAGTATTTAATATATATATACAGGGTGTTCCATTTACACTATTGCTATCTCGAGAAGTATGAGATACGAAGTCGGTTAAATTAGCAAACAATTTCTATTTTATAAGACTACTTTAATGAGCGAAACAAGAAGTTTTTTAGACCAGTGGTTCTCAAAATACGGGGTGCTACTTTCTTATTTTAAATGGCAACCTATTTTTTTTTATTTGCATATTCGATTCAGTATTTTTTCTGAATTCAACGATATTCATATGTAATACTCTACTATTACAAAATATTTGAAAAAAATGCAAAATTAATAATGTAGCATTTTTATTCAAATATGACTATACAAAGAGCGCTATGGAAAAAACAAATAAATCAAAAAACAATTGTTAATATTATTTATGTATTTTGTCTTGTTTAAATAATAATTATTCACAACTTAAAGAAAATTATAAAAGTTTTTGTAATTATTTCTTCATTTGACTTATTTGTTTTTTCCATAGCACACTTTGTATAAATAAAAATGATACATTATTAATTTTACATTTTTCTCAAAAATTTTGTAATAATAGAGTATTACATATGGATATCGTTGAATTCAGAAAAAAAATACTGGATCGAATAAGCTAATAAAAAAGGTAGGTTCTAATATAAAATAAAAAAGTTGGGTCCCGTATTTTGAGAACCACTGGGTAAGAAAAATGTTTGTTTTGTTCATTTTAATAGTCATATAATTTAGAAATTGTTTGCTAATTTAACGAACTTCGTATCTCTTATACTTCTCGAGATAGCAATAGTGTAGCACTTAAATTGAACACCCTGTATATAAATATATATATATATATATATATATATATATATATATATATCGTTTAATAAACACTTACTTTAATTAATAATAATTCTTTAATTTTTATACTTCACCCAAATAAATAAAACGCACAACATATTTTGTGCTATTTTCTTCTATGAGCAAAATGTCCCCCTTGGTCTCCTACAACTTTGTTCTATAGTATTTTTTTGTATCTCTAATAACTTCCGAGAAAAATTGCGTTTCCTAGTTTCGTTTACACTCTGTATACTAGAAATTAGCCAAAAGTGGTTGGCAAATCAGGGTTATATAATACTTTTAGCTACGGCAGCATAGATTTTTTTGTAGTACGATAAAAGCTTTCTATCTCTCCCAACTAAAGTCAGTGCCTGTACCTCTCCTCAAATATCACCCTCTATTCCTCTATAATTCCCTCCCCAGGCTAACACTCTCGTCCACCCTTAATCCGTAGCGCGGCTTATCTCATATCCGGTTGCGCGTATCCGCTATCCAGCTATCCGCAACGTAACGCGCGTAATTCAAATCATTTATCTGCAGTTTCCTGCACACACATACCGCACCTAACCTCACTATTAGAACATGGGATAGTGGTTAGTATAGTGTTAATGTAGGAGAGGGATTGATGTAATCACTGCAAAGAGAATGGTTTATGAGATATGTTTTAGCGTTAATTATTTAACATAATTCCTGTTCTTCATTTGTAGAGTTTTAGGTAGGATCATTTTGAGCATAATTCCCATATTTGTCTTAAAAATCAAACTAATATGTATGTATGTAATATACACCTTTGGAAAAAAAAATATTAGGAATATTTTAGTGCTATTTGACACAATTATTTATATTGGGCAATTATAAAGATTATTTATTAGTGTTCATTGACTGTTTATGTCAATATTACAGCTTTTCTAAACATAAATTAACAAAATCTAACGTATAAAACTTGTTTTTTTCGTATTTCCCGAGATTCCAAAAACGTTTCCTATTTATATATTCTTGAGATATGGATTGATAAAGAAGTAGCCGTTCTTGCAGAAAATATCAAAAAAAGTTGAATTATGCCGGAAGTGATTGATCATGAGAAATATATATATATATATATATATATATATATATATATATATATATATATATATATATATATATATATATATATAAGTTATTAAGAAATATTGTTGCTCTCGACGAGTTATATTACTGGTTAAATTTAATGCACTTATTTCATTTACACCCTGTATATATATATATATATATATATATATATATATATATATATATATATATATATAATTATAAAACTAAAAATTTGAAAATTAGTGACTATACGTTCCGAAAATGTTAGTTGGGTATTATATATATATACATATATATATATATATATATATATATATATATATATATATATATATATATATATATATATATATATATATATATATATATATATATATATATATATATATAGGATGTCCGTCTATAAATAAACCAGCAAATATCTCGCTTATTATTACCTTTAGCGGTTTCAACTATAACGTAAATTATAGTATGTTAACTCCTCTATAAAATTACGGAAGTAGATCAATATTATTTCTTCCGGTTTTGGAGTAATTGATAGCAAATTTGAAAAATATATAGGGTGTTCCATTTGAAAATTAAAAGTTGCCATCAATTACTCGAAAACCGGAAGTAATAATATCGATCTACTTCCGAAATTTTATAGAGGAGTTAACGTATTATACTTTATGTTATATAGTTGAAATCGCTAAAAGTAATAATAAGCGAAATATTTGCTGGTTTATTTATAGACGGACAGCCTGTATATATAGTCAGTACACAGTGCACACTAGCGGAGTTTAATGTTTTTCATTTATACTTTTCGAGTGAACTGAACCTTACTGAGTGCGCACTTTCTTGCATTTACTACAATCGTCAGTTCTTGCCAGCGCAATATGTCAAATTCATATATTTAGAGACGTAAAAAGTATCTGTGTAAGTATAATGGATGTAAAAAAAAAATTCTTCACTGCCCGAATCTTGTGTAGTGATATCCATTGCTACGTATAGCCTCACTATTTGACAGCGACAGCTAACAAATTTTCACGTGCAAAACTAAATATTGTATAAATGGAAAACTCTATTACATTGGGCAAGTAATCTTGAACACTTGGGATGAATTATTCTTCAAACTTTTATTTTATATCAACGAAAATTTTACAATAATAATATTAAATATATTCGCATTTATTTTTAATATGTAGATCCATTAAATAAATGTATTCTTATATCAATATTTTAACTTGCAAATGGTCCTAAATCTGGTGTAAATTTAGTATTTCGTCAGATGCATCTGATTTACAAATAAAATAGTCAAAGTGAAGCACGAGACAGAGTAAAATACACGTTTCTTCTGTTCATGAATGTATGGTAATCGGCTATTTCAATATTAAAATCAGGTGCTGACAATGACCTAATGACATTGATGATCAACACATGCGCCTTCAATTCAAAAATTTCGTTCCTCCTAAAAAAAATAAGATTTCTATGTAATCTACCTAGCCATCATAAAAAATAAAATCTGAAGATATATTTTATTATTTACTTCGTTTGCAATCAGTGTCGGCTCCAGGCGGTAAGCAGACGATGCGTTGCATCGGGGCGCCTTCCTTAAGGGGCGCCGAAGTAAGGACAAAAATTAGAATTTAATATAAACAAATACAGGATGTCTCACAACTCGTGCCCCAGAGCGAATGAGGAAACACGAGACTGTACACGGATGTGTAATTTCGAAGAAAAAAAATCTAGCTTAAAAGATATTCATGAAAAGACGTCTTAAAATTGACCAATCAGAGACCTACACCTTTAACGTGTGTTTGCCGTAATTTTATTACATTACTAGGGTTTTATACAAATCAAATTTTCTTTGAAATGTGTGGCCGACTGTAGATTTGAAAAATCTCAGTGTCAAATTAAATTTGTTTTAATCTCAAAGAATTCAAAAAATGACAATAATATTTTCGTTTAATATATTTTACACAGCTGCTACAACACGTTGCACTGTACGATATAAATGATGATCTCGGATGACACCTTCGCTAACCTAAATTTGTTGACAGTGAAAAGTCAACTCTAAAGTGTCAAAATTACAGTAAGTCAAACAAATTTTGTAACTCACTAGTAGTATTTTTAAAACCTAGCAACCAGTTTTATTTTGTAATAATATCATCACACCTCAAGATATCCTTCCGGGATTGGTGGATTAAAAAGTCTTGTAACTCCGTTATGCAAGCAGCTGCAAATTATTTTCTTCTATTTGTTGGCAACCTATTGTCGTCGGCAAGTGTCAGTTTCGTCTGGGGCGCGAGTTGTGAGACACCTGTATATGGACTAAATAAGTTAACATACTTTTATTTAAAAAGTCGCAAATAATTCATTCTGTCAGTGCCACTTCATGTCGTGAGTAAATGAGTAAAAGTCGCCTTTGTCCAAAGTTATATTTCAGCGTGCTCCACAATGTATAATTTACAAATTGACACACGCTTTAAAATCTATACTTTGATACCTTTCATTCTTCAAAAAATGCTAGATTAAAAATATTGATGAAATTCTTTTCTCTAAATCAATAATATTTGGTTACTCGTATAAACAAAATTGTTTGTTGTGATCAACAGTTTTACAGTTACAATTTATAGTTTGCAATAACAATGCCAGAAAATTATCACTTTGGCAAGATATTTTTTTTACTTTCTTTCTTCTAAATTTGAATAGTACCTAAATAGGTAAGGGAAATTCAATATCGGCAATCGGCAGAAAAGAAAAATAAAATTATCTAACAATATTTCAGAATTGTAAATCATAAGCATTTGATTCTTCGCAAAATGCTAGTATTTAAATATTTGATTCAGGGCCGCTCCGTGGGTATTAGGCGCCTTTGTGCTATGTTACATTTTAGCGCCACTAACCCTCATGATGTAAAATTTGCAAATTCAAGTTTAAACTATACTTTTTGTTCTTCAAAAATGCTAGATCTAATATATTGATGAAATTTTCTTAGATTCATTCTTGTAATGAATAGGTTATAATCTAAATCGTTTGTTATAATCAACAATTTTATAACAGATTTCAAAATTGTATATGCATTTGATTCTTTGAAAAATGATAATAGGTATTTAAATATTGGATTCATTGTGGGATTCATTCTTGTAATCAATATTCTTGAGTTATAATCAATATATTCATTGTTGTAATCAACATTTTCATAGTTATTATTTCAATATAACAATGCCAGAATAATAACTGATTGATACGATAATTATTTTACTTATAACTAGAGCTCTAATGCAAACAAATTAAAAAATATATTGTTCACTTCTATCACGTTAATTTGTAAGTTTTATAGTAATTTTGTCTTTACGAACAAGAGCATTTTATAAAAATTTACTATCATTTACTTTACTGTCTTGAAACGGCGCCCCTCAAAGTCAGGCGCCTTTGTACGGGGCACAACCTGCCCACCCGCACAGCGCGGCCCTGATTTGATTCATTGTCGGATTCAATTCAAATATTCATTTTTGTAATCAACACCTTCACAGGTCAATATAACAATGGTAGAAAAATATCTTTTTAGTAGGATAATTATGCAAATGATTTAAGAATTATTGCTCACTTCTATCCCCTTATTGTGTAAGTTATTATTTTTAGTATATTTTCTTTACTTTTATTTACTATTATTTACTGTATTGAAAAGTGTTTGTTCTTTGAGTATACATGGTGTTTCCTTTAAAACAACCAGCGCTTTTTTGGGCGAACTAACAACTTTAGAGAAAAATGTTTTATACCAAAAATGATCAAGAATAAGGGGATAATGTATCAATAGTAACAAACCAAATATTCAACCAGTGGTTCTCAAACGGTAGAACAAAATTATATTTTTTTAAATAGCACTCTATATAATTTTTTAGCCCTTTAAATAGAATATTATTTTCTGATTTTTACGATATAGATATAGCATAGGTTGTATAACAATTATTTCGAGAAAAAAGGTATTAAAAACAAGAAATAATGTAATAAAAAATGGGTTTACTATACTGGCGTAACTAGGGAACAGACGTATAATACCTGTTGTAATATTATAACATTATTTTTATATTTTGCGTTCATAATTGCGTATCGTAATGACCTACATTTCGATACGCAATTTTTTGTTATAGACGGTTGGTACTAGATGACGTTTCTTTAACCCATTTTTACCTAATTTATGTTTAGTTAATTGACAAATCATTTTAATAATAAATGTCGAAATTATTAATTTTTTTCTATTTAGGGACAATTTTAAGGAATGTTTAATAATTAATGTATCCGTTGGAATATTTTGATAAAAATTGGTATACTTATGTTTTTTGGTACGAGAAATTTACTGGTGAAGTCGTTGAATGTGTATCGTACACCCATTTTTGGGTATGAGGATGGTGTGGTTTAAAAAAGGATGGAAATTTTTAAAAAATTAAAAATTCTGAAAATTTGAATTTAAGTAGTTTGAAGGGTGTAGATTTACGATTTTAAAACCACAGGTCGATATCTCTTTTCATGTCCGAGATATTAGGTCTCAAAACTTTGCTCAAAAATGCCCATTTTTGGGTCATATCCCAAAAATGGTCAATTATACACAGCTGGCGATATCACCATTAGATTCTACGAGCAAAATTACATAAGCATACCAATTTTCATAATTTTTGAACAACTATTACAATCTCCAGAAGGAAAAGTCTGAAAATGACCAAAAATCGCAAAAAATCTAAGGTGTACCCCTTGCAATTTTTTCAGTTTTTGACAATTTTAGGAATGTTTAATAATTAATGTATCCGTTGGAATATTTTGATGAAAATTGGTATACTTATGTTTTTTGGTACGAGAAATTTACTGGTGAAATCGTTGAATGTGTACGTACACCCATTTTTGGGTATGAGGATGGTGTGGTTTAAAAAAGGATGGAAATTTTTAAAAAATTAAAAATTCTGAAAATTTGTGTTTAAGTTGTTTGAAGGGTGTAGATTTACGATTTTAAAACCACAGGTCGATATCTCTTTTCGTGTCCGAGATATTCGGCCTCAAAACTTTGCTCAAAAATGCCCATTTTTGGGTCATATCCCAAAAATGGTCAATTATACACCGCTGGCGATATCACCATTAGATTCTACGAGCAAAATTACATAAGCATGCCAATTTTCATAATTTTTGAACTACTATTACAATCTCCAGAAGAAAAAGTCTGAAAATGACCAAAAATCGCAAAAAATCTAAGGTGCACCCCTAGCGATTTTTTCAGTTTTTGACAATTTTAAGGAATGTTTAATAATTAATGTATCCGTTGGAATATTTTGATGAAAATTGGTATACTTATGTTTTTTGGTACGAGGAATTTACTGGCGAGGTCGTTGAAGGTGTACCGCATACCCATTTTTGGGTATGAGGATGGTGTGGTTTAAAAAAGGGTGGAAATCTTTAAAAAATTAAAAATTCTGAAAATTTGTATTTAAGTAGTTTGAAGGGTGTAGATTTAAGATTTTAAAACCACAGGTCGATATCTCTTTTCGTGTCCGAGATATTCGGCCTCAAAACTTTGCTCAAAAATGCCCATTTTTGGGTCATATCCCAAAAATGGTCAATTATACACCGCAGGCGATATCACCATTAGATTCTACGAGCAAAATTACATAAGCATGCCAATTTTCATAATTTTTGAACAACTATTACAATCTCCAGAAGGAAAAGTCTGAAAATGACCAACAATCGCAAAAAATCTAAGGTGTACCCCTTGCGATTTTTTCAGTTTTTAACAATTTTAAGGAATGTTTAATAATTAATGTATCCGTTGGAATATTTTGATGAAAATTGGTATACTTATGTTTTTTGGTACGAGAAATTTACTGGTGAAGTCGTTGAATGTGTACCGTACACCCATTTTTGGGTATGAGGATGGTGTGATTTAAAAAAGGATGGAAATTTTTAAAAAAATAAAAATTCTGAAAATTTGTATTTAAGTAGTTTGAAGGGTGTAGATTTAAGATTTTAAAACCACAGGTCGATATCTCTTTTGGTGTCCGAGATATTATTTTATTCTTTTTTTTTTATTTAGGGAAGATTATTTACATGAAAATGTAAAAATGGTTGCAAATATAATCACAAATTGAGTAAGTAAATGTTATTGTAGAAGGCGCAAAATATAAAAAATAGTATAAAGAACTCATTTTATAAGACTTTCTTTCGCACTTGTCAATTAGAAAACTCGCTAACGCTCGTTTTCTAAATTTTGACGCGTGCGAAAAAAACATGTCTTATAAAACACGTTCTTTAATATACTATTTTAATACCATTTTCCTCGAAATAATTGTTATACAACCCTATACCATATTTATATCGTTGAAATCAGAAAAAAATTCTCTATCTAATGGTCTAAAAAATTATATAGGATTATCATTTAAAAAAATATAATTTTGTTCTGCCGTTTGAGAACCACTGGCCGAATTTTCGGATTGGTATTATTAATAAATTAGCCCCTTATTCTTGATATTTTCTTGTATATAACATTTTTTCTAAAGTCATTAGTTCGGCCAAAAAAGCGCTGGTTGTTTTAAAGGAAACAGCCTGTATGATATAGTAGTATTTACTAAACTAACTAACTAACTAAATGCCATGGCTATTACTTAAAAATATATTGGTATGACCAAAAAACAAGTGAAGTTTATAATAACTACTAACCTTCAATATATTTTAAATAAAAAATGGCGGTTTTTATTTTAGAAAAACAATTTTAGGTTAACATTTGAAAAATAAAAGTTGTTAGTCGTATCATCTCCAGTCGAGACTTTGTGAAAGAGTACAATACGCACGCAATCAGTTAAAAAAAAAACAAGCACAGTACTAATCGTTTTAAGAAAGTAAGGAAAAAAATTCTCTCTCTCTCCTATGGCTCTACAGGCCAAATCGGGCCTTGGCCTCCACCATCTTGCTCTTCCAGACTTCTCTATTCATCGCTGTTGTTTTCCAATTTCTAATGCCGAGCATCCTGGCATCCTCCGCCACGTTATCCTCCCATCTCTTTTTGGTCATCCTGCTGGTCTAGTTCCCTACCACTTACTATTCAGAACCTTTTTCGGATTTCTTTTATCATTCATCCACATTACATGCCTCGCCCATTGCAATCGCTGTTGTCTTACATATCCTGATGCTGGTAGTTCCTCATATATTTGATATAGTTCATGGTTATATCCATAGGCGTAGTTAGGGGGTACTTGGGGGTGCTTAGCACCCCCAGATTCTGAATTAGCACCCCCAAACAAAATTTCTATAAATTTAATAATTTCATTTTAGACACATCTATTCATATCGACTGTTATATTAAATATTATCAACATATTAAAACAGAACTTTCAAAGCAAAGATTGGAATTTAACTGTCATTAATGATGTAATAAAAAAATATTAGAAGAAAATGAACTGACATGTCTTTTTGTACTCACGGAGAGATATTGAAATTGCTTCAAAAAATAACAATATTGAAATTGAACCTATTAAATCTACAAAAATAAAAAAGCGAGTCAAAAATTACTCAAAAATTATTTGGTCGCTTCAACAATTGGATCTAGTTCACATGATACTGACTTACATACTTGTGCTGATAATTCTTGATGATGATTCTTTCCGAATTCATATATTTACTTTACTACCATATGATTAATGCAATAACTACACAACTAAAACTCTGATTTTCCCTAGAAAGCCAAGAACTAGCAATAGCCGTAGATATAGATCATTATACCATAAAAAAAAAGATATTTTGAAAGTTGAAATTACTATTCTAAAGAACATGATGAGCAGTCAAAAATCAAATAATATTAAAAGTGTACTTAATCTAGGTACATTTGGTAATTATTATAAACTTTATAAAATTACGCTCATTCTGCTTATATACACAAAAACTTGTGAAAGATTAGTCTCTGTTACCTATGAGGAGAATTAAAAACTGGCTGAGCACTACTATAACACAAAATCGCTTTACTAATTTAGTAGTTAGATCAGTATAGAATAATGAAAATGAACTTTCAAAAATAATAATAATAAAAAATAAATAAATAATACCTAAGATATTTTGCAAGAATGTATTCTTCTGAATGGAAACAGAAAATTAGCTTCGCGTCGTGTTCCAAACTTCCTTTTTACAAACTAAAATGTCACTTTTAACACTTAACTATTTTGTTACTTTAAATAATATTTTATGTTTTTGTTTATAAATTAATCAAATAAATACTTTTTTATTTTTTAAACCAACTTTTTTTTCTTTTTAAGGTAAGGGACTTGAGCACCCCCTAATTTTAAAGTATAACTTCGCCTATGGTTATATCTGTTTCTCCAACCATCCTGTTCCTTGACTGGCCCTAACACTCTCCTTAGAATTTTCCTCTCGAACCTATCTATTTGCTCTCTATCTCCTTTGATCATGGTCCATGCTTCGCTGCCATAGCATAGAATAGGTTTTATGATAGTCTTATATTTTTAGCTTTGTTTTTTACGTACGTCATTTGACTTAAATGTTTTTATTAGGGCAAAATAAGCTTTATTGGCTGAGACTATTCGTTTCTGTATCTCTGTTTTTTCCGAGCCGTTACTCGATAGGTTCGCTCCCAAATATGTAAAGTTCTCTACCGCTTCTATGTTCTTATTTTCTACTGTTATCTTCTATTGTTAGATTATCTTAGGGAAAAAATTATTGTTCCTAATATTATGAATTTGGGCCCGTAATTTTGTTAAAACTGAAAACATACGAAAAGCAAAGACACATCAAGAATCAAGTACAAAAATCAAAGAAAATTAAACTAACGATATAATGTGGTTATAACGAAAACACGGCAATGTAATTCCGGCTTTATATATTTGTAAGGTTTATATATATATGCCATAATAGTAAACCACTTGTTCAATTAATATAATTGAATCATATATTCCCTACACGTGTGCGATATAATTCCTTTGATCTTCTTTTATCAAACAGCAACTTTATCAATAATCAGGTGCGGTTTTTGTATGAGTATATGAGATTATATTTGCGGTAGCAGTGAGGTAGAACTTGACTGCGGTTGTGCCGAGAAGATAAAAATACTGTTTACTTATTTATTTTAATCCTATCGAACAGCGAAATCAACGTGAAGCACAAATTTTCCTTATTTTCATACATTGGTCCACGATAGACATTTACATCTTATCTTTTAAGACCTTTTGAAAAAGACACAAATACAATAACAAAAATACCATTATTACAAAACAGTCAATAACTTTATCAGTGGAACGCAGTTCTTACAAGATCGAATGAAGCAAAGGAGAGCGTAGTTAATAAATGGGCTGGGTGACATCTAATGCTTGTCATTAGCTTTACCTTGTAAACTTTTTCTTAACAGGTCATTGTCCCGCGGTAATATTTGAATTGATCGTGATATTAATGAAATCTTTTTGTGAGTTAATAGCCTTTTCATCTTACAAGTCGAGTGCGCACTTTTTTGCACCGAGCGTATTCAGCTTGTCATTGAGTGCAAAATTTAGTCAGCTGATGCGTTTTCAGCTTAAGAAAAAATTGTACCGTGCACTGGCTCAATGCGATTTTTGTGCACTGACTCCCTAGGCAAGTGCAATAGTGTCAGTGCAAATATGGCGGCTAAACAAAATCGTTTTCAGCTTAAACTGCACTGCCACCGAATGAGAACAGAACTCGTTCAGTGTGGCCACGTGATATGTCGCACTCAGTGCGCACTTGCACTGTGTAAACTGAAAACGCTATAAGTTTTGATTAATATTCAAAATTACAATTATTTAAAATTCAACTTGTTCAAAAACAAAATTAAAATATCGGTAGAGCAGTACTCAACAAGACACCTGTGCCCCGTGAAACTGTCATTCGCTTGGCATTACTGGTTATATTTCAGCAATTAAGTTATGACAGTCTCCATGTTCACTCGCATTTGTTTAAAAAGCCGAATCCACCAAGTGGATACTAAATAAAGATGGGTATATATATCTATATCATTTCACACTCGTTCTCATTGGTGAAGTTTATGACGTCAAACTAAATCATAAACCTAAAGTTTGGACCTTGCAATGTTTAGCTTTATGATTTGGATTTAGAGACCCTAAATTCTGAAGTGTGAATGGAGTCATTACATAATATGCGCCCAAAGTCTTTAAAGGCACATTCACAAATGAAAATTAGATTTAGATTTATGGTTTATACTTTAGATTTAAAGACTTTGACCGCATATTATGTAATGACTCCATTCACCTTCAGAATTTATGGTCTCTAAATCCAAATCATAAAGCTAAACATTGTAAGGTCCAAACTTTAGGTTTATGATTTAGTTTGACGTCACAAACTTCACCAATGAGAACAAGTCTGAAATGATATAGATATATACACCCATCTTTATTTATTATCTACTTGGAGGATTCAGCTTTTTAAACAAGTGCGAGAAGAACATGGAGACAGTCATAATTAAATTGCTGAAATATAACCAATAATGCCAAGCGAAGGACAGTTTCAGGGCGCACAGGTGTCTTGTTGAGTACTGCTCTACCGATATTTAAATCTTGTTTTTGAAGCATTTACCTAGATGTCTGTACATATCAAAATTAAATTTCAGGTAATTTAAACTTACATTTATGAATGACGTACTTAAACCCAAACAAAAACCATAAACCTAATTTTCATTTGTGAATGCACCTTAACTGAAAAACAAAAGGCAATTTTACGGTTCGATTTTAAAAATAATTCACAAATATTTCAGCTTTTTCAAAATTCTTGTGAGGTTCTCATCAACAATTTTGAAGAGAGTATACAATTAGAACTCCTTGATCTTTTCATACGATTGATCAATATGCATCAAATTTTGGTAGTAGGCACGAATATTATGCAAAAGAAAGATAAGTATAATCGACTAGGATTTCCAATAAGAATTATTATCCGGTCCGTCCCCCTTCTCCAAAAGGTTGGTGAACCCTGATATATAGAATTCGTATGGATAGATTAGACATTAAACTGATAAGAAGTCGGTATTTCCACCACAATGTCCGGTGTTGTAAAGATATTCTATAATCAAGAAGAGAAGAAGTGCAACACAGTCTTTCGCTTTTCTTTTCTTAATGTAGCCTTATTGGAGATTTCAATGCTTAAAAATTTAGTTATCACTGATATGGATTAGAAACGAATATTTTCAATAAATGGAGCAAAAATTGTTAATGTGACCTACGTCCATAATTTCATTTACATTATTGGTCGTAGATAAAATTGCTGAAGTTCGTCGTTCGATAAAAACAAAGAAAAGAAGAATCCCGTTCCGTTGATACAATCATAAACAAATCCTCCCCATGGCCATGCATTAGGACTTAACCTGCTAATGACTTAAAAAATCACGCCTTGTTGAAGTGAGAGCTACTGAATAAACAGAGCTCTGAGCAGGACAGAAGGATGTAGACGGTAAGCGCAAAAAGCAATTCGCGTCCAACAAATCCCAATTCCGAATCCCGATTCTCCAATCCGACCAATAGTATCGATAATCTGTCGTGATTACAGCTCAGATGACGCTGTCGATAGTCAGATGTTGAGCAATGCAGCCACTTCCAATTTGACAAGGGAGAATAAAATTTACATAGGTGCTACTCGGAATTAAAGGTTTTGCCAATCTGTAATGCTGTAAGAATTATTTATTTTTCTACAGTCTATATACAAAGTAGCCATTTGTGCTCTTTTGTCAACGCAAAATGTCACTTTGCCGCTCTAGAGCGACAAAGTAGAAAAACGCTCGCTCCTCAAATTTCTAACTATACAATGTTGAGAAATGTTACTTGGCTACATTCTTAATGGAAACGTTTAGTCAGGAATTAATGACACTGTAGTTACACATTACCCACTTACATAATCAAACAAAATGCCGCACTGCTGTGAAAATAAAATAGGGCATTCATTTACAAAAACGAAAGTATAAAATGCTTAGATTAGATTGAAGAAATAGCTCAAGAAGAATGGAAAATACCGATAAGTAAAAATAAATAAAAAATAAATTTTTGTTATGCTGGAGGACCCCATTGTGGCGACTGTAGAAAAAATCTTGTGTGTGTTTCGAGCACAAATGGTCATTGTCGATTTCGAGAGAATGCCTCGCTCCTGCGTCGCGCGGCAACAACCTCTCAATCGACAATGTCCCATTTTGCGCTGTTAATACACAAATAGCTATTATTTAATTATGCAGTATATGCCATAAATAATATACAGTTATGGAACAAGAAAATAGAAAAAACACAATACAATTATTACTAAATAATAAAAATAATAATATAGATAAAAATAAATTTGGAAGAGTACACAGTTATTATAACAAGTATTGGACAAAATGTCTTTGTCATCAGTGAATAACGTAGAATATTAGTCACGTTAAATAAAATAAATAATAATGGTCCAAGATTAGATTCTTGAGGGACTCCGGAAGTAGCAGTAAAAAAGTAGATTTGTACCAGTGGAGACTCACAAAAAGTTACACTCGAAAATGGTAATTGGAACTCATTAAAGTAGTATGTAGTTATTGGAGCTCTTTTGTTTCTCGAAAAATCGTCATAACTCCCTTACTTTAATTACTATTGAACAATTTTTCAGCCATGAAAAACATTTGAAATTACCATTATTTTATTATTTTTTCAAATGACAAAATCGATCAAAAATTTCAAAACAAGATTTTTTTGATAACCACTCCATCGATTTTCAAAAGCAATACATTTATATATCCGTAAACTATCTACTACAACATTTGTCCAAAACATTTTTTCGATCTATCCAAAAAAAGTTTTTATCCAAATTTAAATACATTAAAGTTAACCATTTGTTTGCGTATTTTGCATAATTTGTAGGTAAAAATGGCAAAAACACGCTGCCGGGTTTGCGTTGTAATTGAAGTAAGTGAATAAAGACTTTTTTTGGATACATTGAAAAAAAAAGTTCATGACTAATGTTGTAGTAGATAGTTTAAGAAATTTATAAATATTTTATTTTTGAAAATCGAAGGAGTGGTTATCAAAATACCTTGTTTCAAATTCTTGATCGATCGCCATTATGTCATTAGAAAAAATAAAAAATAATTGTATATGCAAATGTTTTACAAGGCCGAAAGGTAATTTTGAAATAATTTTTTTTTTCAATAGTTTTTAAAGTAAGGGAGTTATGACGATTTTCCAAAAAAACAAAAGAACTCCAATAACTGGGATCCGGGGCACCAAATCAAAAATTGTAACTAATAAAAGTTGTTCGTTTTAATAAGTTCTAACTACCATTTTCGGGTGTAACGACTTAGTATTATAGTTGGAGGAAGGAATCTATGAAACTGACTTATGCAGGGTTTACAATCTTTTATGGACGGATGGGCTTCTTTGCGGTCAGGAATTTGAATCCATCACTTTTAGGGTAAGAAATGGGCCGTATTATAAAAAAATCATACTCAATTTTTGTATAAATTTTGTAAATTGAAACTATATAATAAATAAAACAATAAAACAAAATTTTAGTTTATTAACTAGGAAAAAATATGTACGTATAAAAAAACAATATATAATAAAATAGAGATTTAGTACAGAGTACATGTACAGTATCGTGCAGTCAGATTAAAAAAAATACATAAACACTAGTGAAGCAAAGAAACGACGTTTCGTTTTTATGATTCTTTCAACACTGAAAAAGGTTTTTGCGCCTGTACCTCAAAAGAAAATTGCCAATAACTGTTTGTATTCAAAGTTACGTTTGAATTTATTGTAATCCCTATAATATTTTAATCTCTTCTCAATTTACAAATTGCAGTTAGAAGAAGGATATTTCAAACGCATTGCTATTTGAATACAGATTTAAAAGTGCATAATTAGGAAACTTCTTATAATATTTTCATCTCTTTTCTATTTACAAATTGATGTTAGAAGAAGTACATTTAAAATTCTTTATTATTTTGATACAGATTTAAAAGTATATAATTAGGAAGTGTCTTGAACGCAAATTTCCGATATGGTCCAGGATAGAAATTCTACCTGGCTCTAGTAATCCTTATCACAACTCCCATGAAACTTTGTGACGGGCACTTGGCCGATTCTATAATGAGTTTCATATATTCCTTCCTCCAATTACAACAGCCTGTATATGATATTGTTCTCTTTCAATAAAAAAAAGGTATTTTATGTTCGTGGCCGAATCGAACTCGGTCGAAGCGATGATGTTTGAGTCGTGGAGTGCATCTTCCATTTCCACAGTCGCAAATGTGTTGTTTATTTTTTAGAAACTGAAATCGTGAAATCCCTTTTAAAAACGAAACAGGCTAAAGTAACGACTTTTGTTCAGTGTAGATCGGATTTGTAGCTGTATATAGGGATAGTAACTCAACTCGTACGTTGCGTTATATTCGAATCTGCTGCTACTCGTACTATACTATTGCTTAACAGCACCTTTTGTTAGGCACATATGAAAATAGCATGCCCCGCTAAGCTGCAGGCAGATTAGTCTCTCTGATCACTTAATCCGTAGGTGTGTTGAGGCTGCACGGTAATGCTCCCATGCCCGATCCCGAAAGGAACAGAACCAGCTCCAGTGCAGTGCCGTCCAGACACATTTTTCCCAGATATTTCAATTTGTTTGTTGTTGGAATATATATTGAGTAAATATTAATTATAGCATTCTTCACGTAAGAATGGCATTGCGCCATGAAAAAAGTGTATGATTCTTGAAGACATACGTAATTGAAGTAGTTTCTTTTTGAATCTTATAGAATCTGTTCATAAGGCGACGTACACTGTTCAGGAAAAAATTTGGAACTGTCAACATGGTTCGTATACATCGGTGGTATACATGATAATAAAATTGATGTAAAATATGGTTGTTATTATACTGATTATTAGGGTGGGCCGAAATTTCAAAATTTTGGATATTGGTTTTGGAATAGCTATTAAATGTTGCCTTTTGTAGTTTTAAAACGAATATTTATTTTGGGTTTTTGATATTTCTGTAGGTATAGTAAAAGGCTCAATTGTAAATAAGGGGTACAGGGCACATTTAGTAAGTGTACATAAACATATGTTGCAGCGACAATTGGCTATTGGAAGTTTCGTTTTTGATAATGTCATCCCTTAATTTTTTATATTTATATTATTTTTATTTTATTTTGGAATCATAAACTTGTTTATTTGTCCTCAAAAACGGGCGAAATTTGGCTTTTATCGCCCGAGAGCTTATAAAATTGCCAAGCAACAGCAATTCAAACGTCAAAATTGTCATTTTTAGATAAATGTCAGACAATTCAGTGGTTAATTTTTAACCATTGGTTAAACCAATCAAATATGTTGGTATGTAATAAAAAGAGGGATTTTTAGTTTTCAAATCAATATCTATTGAATAAAAATTTTAACCAGTGGTTAAAAATTAACCACCGAGTTATAGGGCCTTAAATTCATTAAATCACATTTTTTGAACACCGCTGCTCGTAAAACTATTCGTATCCTTTCTCGTACACGTCTTTTCACTTCTGTGGAACCAACTTGCTCTGGGCAGCGTCAAATTCATTCGATATTTCTTTTGAATAATCGATATCTTCCATTTTTATTTGAGACTAAATTAAAATTTGTTACAAACGAACAATATAGCTAGAAACCACAGCACACTTAAAATTCACAACGCCAGCACAACGATACCCATTGAATTCTTGAATTTCGAGAACCAAAATAAAATAAAACGTTGTATGCACCACGGGCACTCTACTGATTATATTGGAAAAAATCTGATGTGGCCAACACTACACTTCCCGCCATTTGATTTTTTTAAATTTAAATATACATACTGTAACGTGTGAGCCCCGCTGCTACGCTGAACAAGCGTCTAAGTATAGCGATGACGCAATCGCGCTAGCAGCCGGGTTACGTAAACAAACAAACCGCGACGTGTTTAATTACTTCCGGTCGACTGAAACTTTTGTGTTCATTGTTATTATGCGGTCGAACATTCTAGAGCTCTCTGGAAGTTAATGGCAGCTGTATAAAAGGGACGCAGCTATGCACTGGAGTCAGTGAGTTACATGGAAAGACATAGAAATATTCACATAGAGTGTTAGTGATTTTGAGAAGCACATCAGTATCGTAGTGAGCGTATGCAGTAAAGTGTCGAGTGGAGTAGGTACTCTGAAAGTTACTGATATACTGGGATAGCTGTGGAAGTGAATACGTGGTAGTGTTGACAAGTATTGTGAAGCTAGGAAAACAAGGACAGTAACAGCGAGTTGGAGTGGATACTCGGCATTGGCGTTGAAGAATTGTGGCATACGGATAGTTGGTGATACTGAGGCTGTGGAAGGAGAAAGTTAGTTACATAAATAAACAGACAGTGAGGTGGAAGGTGTGACTTCTGTCCGAGCAGTTGAATATGCAGATGTTGTTGAATCAATTGAGTATATAGACGCTGTGGAAGTTGGTAGCTGAACGTGATATAAGTATATAGTGATATAAATATCGCGTAAACAGTCTACAAGAGTTTGCAACAGACCGGCAGTCTAAGATTGGAACGCGTAGTGAAATAAATAATTAGTAATATCGTGGAAATAAATAGTAGTGTTAATTGGTTAAATAAATAGTGTCAGGGCCAGTTGCATAAAACGTTGTTAGCTGATCATGTGTTTAACTATACATTGAAACCATAGGTACGTATCAAAAATACATTGCAAAAGAAGCCTTGTTAAAGTTAACAATGATTTATGCAACTGGGCCTTAGTGTTATCTAGTTAAATCTGTTGTTAGTTGTTAGGACCTTTGGCATGGTTGACATGTTGAGTAATCCTGACTACTCTGTTTAACTTTCCCTTGTTGTACTACTGATGATAAGAACTTAGTTCTCGAAATACGTATTTAGTTTTTATTAAAATTAATTTTAAGGTTAAGGGTTAATTATAATAGTTTTAG
Organism: Harpalus rubripes; assembly: GCA_963082715.1. Taxonomy (NCBI): domain Eukaryota; kingdom Metazoa; phylum Arthropoda; class Insecta; order Coleoptera; family Carabidae; genus Harpalus; species Harpalus rubripes. Next base: position 49,959,535 of record OY720458.1, on the reverse strand, counting down.
TTATATTTAACCTTAAACCATCTAATTAATAAAAAATATTTAAATAAAAATAATTAAAATACACAAGACTTTTGTTACAATTTTGTCATTCGGGACAAATAAACAAAGGTAAGTTAGACAAAGTTGGAGAGCAAAACTTCTTTTTTCAATTGGTTACTTCTTCATTATGGCCACGTCATATTATTACTAATAATTGTTTTTCTTTTTTAGAACTTATTTATTGCCTTATGTTTATCATCACTGATATCTCATCGCTGCGGAAATATAGGTTAGGGACCCTCTGCTTCTGCTACTGTCCCAGTCCCAGTCCCCTAGTGTTGTCAGAATGCCAGCTTGGTGGATTCAGACAGCTATGGGCTATGGCAGGGATGGTATACGTTGGGATATGCGAGTGCCCGGTAACACTAACACGGCTACAGAGCTACATCAGTTTAGCCGATCATCGGTCATCGCGCATCAGCTAAACGCGTTACGCTTAGGGGGACCACTTATAGTACGAACAACCAAAAGCGAATATAATAATTGTCAACAATCAAATTATCATATATTTTGTCTGTTAAAATTTTACTTGTTCCAGTCTAAGGGAATTTGACAGTAAAATTGTTACCGCAGGACTATTAAAGAAAAAAATCACTACTTTGGTAATAAGATATTTAATAAAAAATCTGGTGTGGCCATCCCTATCAGTGGCGGCTTGTCAGGGTAGGCAGGTGAGCATAGAACTAATAAATACTTCGTAAATGGTCTGTGGTTAACATTGTACAGGGTGGGGCAGAAAAACCTATCCGATTTCAAAACGTTATAAAATTAAAACCACTCAACTTGTCAAAAAAAAATTTTATTAACATATCGCAAATTTTATGCCATTTTTAAATTTAAGTTTTGAAAAGCACATCACTCAAATGTCGTCCTTGGGAGCGGATACACTGATTTAGGCGCTCGCGGTAGCTTTCCATGACTTTCACCGTCATTTCCACAGGAATATCTTCAATTGCCCGAGCAATTTCCCTTCGTAAAGCAAGAAGGGTCCTTGGTCGATGCTGGTAAACCTTCGATTTGAGGTAACCCCAAAGGAAGAAGTCACATGGAGTGAGATCCGGTGAGCGCGGCGGCCAGCCAAGATCACCTCTCAGGGAAATGAGGCGACCGGGAAACAGTTCCCTGAGAATGTCCATTGATCGTCGCGATGTGTGGGCGGTTGCACCATCCTGTTGAAACCACACATTTTCCACGCCATTTTCTTCCATTTTGGGTCTAAGAAAATTTTCCAGCATGAAACAATAGCGCTCGCTGTTGACCGTTACGGTTTGCCCATTTTCTTCAAAAAAGTAAGGCCCCCAGACGCCTAGGCGGGAAAGAGCACACCACACAGTCACTTTTGGGCTATGGAGGGGTTCCTGATGGATTTCTCGAGGATTTTCGTCACTCCAATATCGAAAATTCTGCCTGTTAACGGCACCACAAAGGTGAAAATGGGCTTCGTCCGTGAAGAGCACAACATCGTCGTTTGGGAGTTCTCGGAGATCGCGACACAGGTTCGTACGGGTTTCAAAATCCCTTTCACTTAATTCCTGTGCAACAACCATTTTGTAGGGATGCATTTTGAGGTCCCGGTGCAAAATGCGCCGAATACTGCGGTTGGAAATCGCCAAAGCGAGCGAATGTTTTCGCGCCGAACGACGCGGGGAACGTTCAATCGCGGCTCTCACATTGGCCACGTTTTCAGGTCCTGTTGCTGTCCTGGGACGTCCAGGCGACTTCTTTTTCAATGCTGAACTCGTCTGTCTAAAATTTGACACCCACACTTTAATCGTAGCGTGATGTGGAACAGGATCATGACGCCCAAATCCGAAATGAATTCGAAAAGCACGTTGTGTAGCAATTATCGAACCGCCGCATTCGATAAACCGCTCAATAACAAAAGCACGATGTTCACCAGACCAAGGCATGTTGACTACTGACAAATGGCATAAAACCGGCTTTCTAACGGTTTTTACCCCCCTACTCTACCTGCTCCCTCTTCTGGGAAAAAGGGATTTGAAATCGGATAGGTTTTTCTGCCCCACCCTGTACAATAAAGACAGAGCGAGAACCACGTGACTGAGGTCTACTGTCGCTAGAAATGTATTAGCGCTCTCGAAATTTCTTGTTTTATTCAAATATAATAAGAAAATTATTATAAATAAAGTATTAAGGATACTAAAAATTAAAATGGTTAAGGTGTGCTGTGCATATAATATAAGAAAATTTTTAATTTGATAATAAAGTCGTTTAATAGTCATTGGCCAGTTAATAATATATTAATTTGCTTATTACACTATTAAAATACAAAAGTAACTAATAATTCATAAAATAATTTATTAAAAATCATTAGTTTTATTCATTTTATTCAACTTTTCCTGTTGCCGTACAGAGCGTACACGGTAGTCGTACCACGTGACTAAGGTCTACGTTCTTCTATCGCTCTCCCACTGCAGGACTTTGTGTATAGCTATCTCTCTCGAATGTTAACCACACAGCACACTGTGTACGGCTATAGGCATAGGCAAGACTCCATCCATATATATTTATTAGATCAATGCAGGTGAGGCAGTGCCGCACCAGAAAAGAAATTTTGAATTTTAGTTGAAATCAAAACAAGTGTTATGGCTTCGACTGGGACTTTAAAAGATAAGAACTTCGAATTAAATGATAATAATATAAGGAATAATTCCGAAGATATTATTTTTTTAAATAACAAAAATCCATTTCATCGACTGTCTTATGAAGATAAACTGTTTGTCAAAGAATTAAAACAAACATACCATCTCTGCTTTGTTCTGATTTTAGTACATCATTAATAAATATTGGAGAAGGAGGCAAGCAATTAACACCTGCTATGATAAATATAACTGGCTTGTCGGCAGTAAAGTACTTAATAAATTATTTTGTTGGCCGTGCATACTTTTTACTAGTACTACTAACATACGTAAAGATCACATTGCTTCAATTTGTAAATTAGTACTTTTAAGGAAGTAAAATATTTCTACCGCAATTGATAGTGCAAGAAAAATTTAAATTAAAAATTTTAATTCGAAGGTGGAAGAAATGTTTTGTGGTCTGGCAATTTATTTTTGTACATGAAAGGGGAAAAACATGCAGCTGCAAATCCCTTAAAAAAATATATCTTTCAATTATAAGACATTTGACCTTGAATGATGCCATGCCTCACCAAAATTTTGATGCACGAGCCGCCACTGATAACAATACCTCCCGCCATTTACAGCCCGAGTCACAAAAAAGATTAAGTTAATCCTTATTTTTGGATCAGCGAATTTTACTCTAATTTTGACAGTTTATTTCTTAAAATATAGTCTAATCTAATCCAAGTAACTACCTTTTTTTAAACCCCTCAACAGAATTAAATTCCAATTACAGAGTGGGATCACATTCACACACATCCATGCCTTAGTGGGATTCGAACCCATAGCCCCGATGGCACTCATGACACGAGGCGTTGCTCTAACCATTGAGCCACCTATAATAAAATGAAGATTAAATTTTAAATACCGGGATAGAATAGAATTCACTAATCCAAAAATGAGGCTTAGCTTAAACATTTTTGTGAATCGTTAATATTTATTAATCTAAATACATACCTACATATTTACTTACGCTGCAAACTGAATTGAATTCCTTTTATATTGTTCTATTTACTTTTTTCTATTTAAAACGTTACTAATATTATTTTGAAATGATTAGTCCTTTGATATAGTGACATTTATCTGTTAGTTACATACATTTGAATAACTCCGTTTTGTTTGTTTAAAGCGTACTCTGGGATTTAAATTATAGATAATTTTATAAATTTATCCATAAAATATATAGAAAAAGTATTAATGCAAATCTATACAAAATTTAGTAATGTTTAATTTTTATAATAATATTCATCTCGAAAATATAACATTTAAAGGTATTTTTCGAAAAAAAAAACTATTTTGAGCTTCTAATAAAGTGCCATTTCCGGTTATCCGATTTTCACCCAAATCTAATGGGCTCTTTTCATCACAAGATTTCAAAATTTTCTGGATGATAGTATTTGAGTTAGAGTGGAGGATCCACTCACACATACACACAGACATCATCGCGAAAATGTTAATATTGCATTCTAGGGACCTTAAAACGTGGTCATTTAGCAAAATCTCGATATGCGATTTTTAGCACGATCCCTATACCGCCCTTACCAAGGGTAGCGGGAGGTAAAAATAAGAAAAAATACAAAATACATAAACAGGCCTATTATGTAACAAACGGGTTAATTTTTAACAACTGGTTAAAATTGTTATCCAATAGATATCGATTTGACAACTAACAATCCAAGTTGTTGTTATTATGAAAATCTTTCGTGTTATAGACAGTTTAAATCACGGAAATAGAGGCATTTTTAATCAAAATTCATAGTTTAAATAAATAAATAATCATCACGGCATTTTACCCATTGCTGGGTGTGCCAATCTGCTTTGTACACAGATTTCGGTAATGATGATGACATATTTGTACCGTGCGGACGTTACCAGGCGTCACCTCATGGGCTCTCATTGTTGGCGTGGAGAGTGCACCACAGGGCTCAATTTTGTGCCATTTAAAATTCGAAATATTTGGCGTCGGTCGGCATCGAACCTGGTTCCCCAGTCGACAATTTTTGTGCCGTGTGAATCGAACTTAAATTTAAACACCAGAGAGCAGAAGCGATCTGGCCAGCGGGGGTAAAGGTAGATTTATGCAGCCTACATTTTATTTTACTTTTTCTTTTACTTTATAAAAGTTAAATGTGTGTTACTATATGTACTGCTTTACGTGCACACTTTTAATTTTACTTCAGTTCCTTAAGTTGACCAACTTTCAACTTAAGACCGTTAAAGTAAAAGAATATCACAACTGCGCATGAGCTCTACTTCACAAACGTCGGCGTGTTGTGTATTTGTTTTTGTGTGTAGGTTTTAGGTTATGCAAACGAAAAATCAGTAAAGAACAAGATTGTTTATTATTAGATTTAATTCAAAAATATCACCACTTATATGATAAAACAGATATTTTATTCAATGATAAAATGGCCAAAAATAATGTTTCGAAAAGTATAGCGTCTGTATTAAATGAAACTGGTTAGTATATTTATTTTCTATGTAATAATATTCTTGTATGCACAAATTATTACATTCTTGTTTATTTTAACAGGATATATTTATCTACTTACATTTACGACTATATGCCAGAAAAATCACATCTGCGCATGCGTATTGAATGCTTTAAAGTACCTGCGTAAAGTACCAAACTTAAAGTAAAAATAAAAGCGAAAAGAAAAAGAATAAGTAAAATAAAAAGTGCATAAATCCACCTTAACTAATTTTAAACAAATCTTTAAAGAATTTTAACTCAAAAACTAGAAGATTTAGAAGAAAAAAATTATTAAGAAATATTGTTGCTCTCGACGAGTTACATGATGGGTTAAATTTAATGTACTTATTTCATTTACACCCTGTTATAGAGTATTTAAATACATGTAAAATATTCTAATTTTTGCCATATAAAATTGAACTTGGATTAAATGTAAGCCAAAACTGGTATCATCCATCAACACGTAATGTTTGCTTGAAGAGTTACTTCAACGTGGATTTATATAAATAAAATTGAGATGACGATTATCATTTTATTTTCAAAAAAAATATTTACCTGCAAAGTTAAAAAAATACATTTTTCTATCCAAATATATTTAGAGAAAAACGGAGGTAAAATCCACAATGATAAATGTTTTATAAAAAAAAATATTATAAAATAACTTTTAAAATTCATTGTTCGTTTAACGTTCAACTCCGCTTGGTCGCAGTATAGGCAGCGAAAGCAAGTGATTGTTAGTATGTGTGTGTGTGTCCGTGCGCGAATTCTGTACCGCTTGCTCGCAACTAATCCCAGTAATATAAGGATTAAATCGAGCAAGGATTAAGTTTAGCCATTGATGCGTGTTATCATTGTTCTCCAGTACTTTGCCATTTTTTACCGATCGATATTAGTTCAATCAGTTTATTATTTGCTCATTCATGTAACCATTACTTCAATACCATTATCGGAACAACAAACTTCAACGCATACCAACACAGAACATATAATATATACTAACTTAATAATAATAATAATATATCATCACGGCATATATCCATTGCTGGGTGTGCCAATCTGCTTTTATTCGCAGAATTCGGTAAAGATTACAATGGAGTCCTGCACTCTGATTTTTTTAAATTATTTCAAAGTTCTTTTAATTTTGAAGCAATTCGTAATATTAAAAAGTTTTAATTGTTTTTATTTTAAATGCGTTTGATTTTTAATGTCAACAGGACGTCACGGCGACACCTTTTGCTATATCTTTTCTCGCACAAGCTCTATTGGCGACTAAAACTACCGATGGCGGCGCTAGTGTTGTAGCATACACGTGCTCTGAAAATGGTATTGTGCTGTAAGATCGCATACAGAAACATTGTATAACCAACATTCGTTTTGAAGTATACTAACAAATTCATTAAACTTTTTATAAATAGTGTTAGTAATAATTTTATGTAAATTATAATGACATTCGAAGAAAGTTATCTTAGACTTATTTCTAAGGAAATGTTTACTTATTTGGAGGTAATAAATTCTTCTCGGAGTTTTATAAAATGGGGAGAATTGTTGAATCGTGGGTTGTTATTTTTATGTGGCGTTAATGAACATAGTGCTACAGACTAAAAAAAATTTGGGCTGTGTTTAAACAAGTGCTCTAACTTCACATCCTCATGAGATTAGAAGAACTTTAAATTTACAATTGATTATTTACAAAATGCTCTTGTATCGCTGGCCATCATAGTGGCCAGTGCAAACACATTATAGCTGTCTTAGGGGCCTATTCTTTATCTCAGTCGTTAATAATTAACCAGTGGTTATTTTTTTAACCAATCAAGTATGTTGACATATAACAAAAAATGGATTTTTATTTGTCAAATCAATAACTATTGGATAAAAATTTTAACCAGTGGTTAAAAATTAACCACCGAGTTGTAAAATAGGGCCCTTAATACCATATATTATTCATGGATGTTAAATAAATATGTATTTAATTTACTTAGTTAAGAAAATTAAAATGGAACTAATGTCAAATATCTTTCAAATTGTTTTAATTACAAATGTAAGAAATATATTGAATGCTACACATAAAGTGAAAAGTATATTATTTTACTCATGAATTGGTCAGGAAATAATACAATACTTTTCATTTTTGTTATCATCTTATGATTCGTCACTTGTTTTCCAGTTCGTATTTTCCTAATCCAGCCCTCTCTTTTGTCGATGGACTCCATTTTATCAAATTTATTTTTGATGTCACTCTTCCTCTCACCAATTTTTGGGACAGATAATTTCTTACTACACCGAGAATGACAACCATAAACGCAGCAATTGACGTTGATAATATTTTTTCGTTCTTTGCTCATATTGCAAAGTAACTTATATGTACTTTAAAACAAAAAGACAAACAAGAAACCGGCAAGGAATCCAATGCACTATATATTTTCTATAAAGTTGAATAACAGAATACCATTTTCAAGAGTTGCAAATATCGTCCGCTTGAGGGATTCACGTTAATTTTAGTCGCCAATGGTAGGCAGCGAGAGAAAGGTAGCACTAATGTGACGTCACAGTGACACTGACAACAAACCTCAAATATCTCGCAAAGTAATATGGGATTACAGCTCAATCGAATTAAGAGAAATTAGTAAAAAATAGTGAAAGTATATGCTTAATAATAAATATTAATAAACAGGGTCGGATTGGCCAGTAGGGATAATCGGAAATTTCCGAGAGGCCGCGGCTTTTTGAGGACGCCGCTCGGTAATTACAAACTAAAATTTGAGTACGTAGCATCATCTAATTAACTTCACTAGGTAACCGTTCTTATTTAGATCGTTTTTAATATTTTCTAATTCTTGACAAAATTTCTTTCGGTGTTGCAGAGTCCGAGCTCGAATAAATGAAGTTTTGATAATTTCCTACTTTGTAGATTTTGAATGATTGGAAATATAGTTAAGGTATTGTCTGATGTTGGTGTGTTGGTTTACGGTAGGGTAGACTGATGTTATTAGCCCATGGTTCGTTTTCTCTGTTAAAACATCCAAGAACGGAAGGACTCCATGAGATTTTTTCTCCATTGTCAACCTAATATAAAGTATCATCGACAAATCTAAGTCAAAATTTAGGTATGTTGGCTGTATCTAGTGCTAATTCTTCAACAAATTCCATGTATAAATTGGCTATAACAGAGAAGAACCCATCAGCAAATTATCCTCTTGTTCTTTTTGTTGGAAATATGAGTCATGTAGGCAGAACTGCAAAAGTTCCATAATACCATCAAGAGGCAAGTCGGTCCTATCTTTTAAGTTGATATCTTTTTCAAGCCTTGTTTTGATGATTTCTAAAAATTTGTCGTAAATAAACTTACAACATCAAAGCTGACAAAAAGATTTTGTGGTTGTAATTGTATTTAGCTCAAAAGTTCTACAAAATGTTTTGAATTGTTCACATATGATGTTCTTTTTCCTTGAAGTAACTGTATGATTGGTAATAGAAATTGTCATAGTTTGTAAGTAGGAGAATTTATGGAACTTTTTACGGGTTTCTGAGATGCTTAAATCTTTCTTATGGACTTTTGGAAGTCCCCTGTACAGGTGTGGAAGCTTGCTAAAATATGGAGTGAGATCTGTTCTTGTTCTAAACGGAATATAATTCTTTATATTTCTTAACAGCACGGTATACTTTGTTTTCTATAGACGTAGTAGAATGTTTTCCAAGTTTCTTATAATTTCCTTGATTCAAAAGCTCTTCTATTTTCTTATCATATAAATTGGTATCCAATATTACTGTAACACTTCCATTATCTGCGGATAGAATCTTGGTTGTGTTATGTGACAAGGCGAGGGTAAGCACACTAACAGATAAATAACTTTTTATAAACTCTTCTAAATTATAGTTTCAATATTCATATTTTAACTCTGTTTATCTATTTAAGTCAAAATTCAGTTTAGAAATTCTTATCATATTATGATAGTCACGACATTTATTTGTTGATCTGAAGTCTAGAAATTATTATGTATACGTGCCCTAGCCTATGCACCCCGTTCCCCTAAGATAATCCTATCCTGGAGATAGCGTTTTTGTTTTAAGATAGTCGGTATTAGTTAGCCATGGGATAAACATGGAATAGTCGGTTTAGAGACTCGTGAGAGTTAACATGTAAGAGTTTGAGTTTTGGGGCGACGCTCGCCCGCTGTGTTACGGAATGTAACAGTTTAGAATCTGCTTAGTTGAGTATGTTTAGTTTTTATCCATAGTTAATAATCAGTTATATTTAATCTTGTAAATAAAAGTATTAGTTTTTAAATCAAAAAGTTATGTTCATGTCCGTAGTGTTCATTAGTGTAAAAGTAAGAAAAGTGTTAGTGTCTGTGTGTTCTTCCTTCTCACAAGTCGTGGACGCCAGCCATCAAAGCGTCCACCAGTCAGTAAGTGTATCATCGTTGGGAATCATCATCCTTAGCATCATCATTATCAGTCAGCTTCAGAGACCCCCCCTCGTGTTACAGTTATCTTTCAATACTTTATTTTCTTCGTTTTCAAGATTAGATTTGATCATAATTTTTTTTGCTTCAGAATATTCCTCACTCTTTATTTATTAATAATTTAATATTGTCTACAACTTTTAAACGTTATTATGTTATTTCTTAACTACAGAATGTTCTATATTCTAAATACTATTTTTAGGAGCTTTTTTATATTTCAACATCTTTTATAACTGTTCAATTTTTATGTAGGCAAAAAATTCGCATTATCCAACACCAAAACTAATTTATTACTTTGTGGCAATATAATTATAAATTTTAACTTCCCAATCCGGCCCTGTTAATAAATAAATAAAATGATATAATTGAAATACTTCAGAAATAAGGGGGTTTTTGTTTTAGCAGCTCGTCACTTAACTAAGCTATTGGCTGCTCTCATCTGGATGGCTGACAATCCTTCACTTTAACGTCGTATAACTGCTGAGAATATTATTATTCGTCACAGGTTATACTAGGTTAGTTTATGGTATGTAGGTAAGGTAGCTTATGGTAGGTTAATTATTAATTTTCGTAAAAGATTTTTTTACTGATTTATAAAATTGCAATATTTTTCTAACGACCACACTAAAACTCCAACTACTTTTTCTATGAATTTGTATTTTATACGATTGTTAAGTACATAAATATATCTATCTTGTTAAATGTATAATTTTTAAGCGGAAGGGGATTTAACATATTTTGAGGTCCGTTAATGCATAGTAGTTCCCAATGAACGTATTAAAATTTGATGTTAGTGAAATATGTATGCATTGAAATTATAGAGAAATAATAGTAGCATAGCATTCATTCGATAGTAATAGCTAATGCACCAATAGTGCTGATAATGCGTTGTTACATGAGCCATTTCTTCTTTAAATTTATTATAATCTAACGCTCTGCTTTTGATCCGTGCTTAAATATTAATATTTAACACGCTGTGTAAAAGCGCTAGTTTACAACATTCGCTTATATAAAATCATTGCATTGAAAACATCCATGTATTATTCCTGATGGCGTTTTTGTTATTCTATTCTAATCTCTAAAATTATAATCGCAATACACATTTTTCAACATTTATTTTCATTTCATTTTGAGCTAGTTAATAAATATTACAACTATAATGGACAGTCTTAAAACTTTTATCAAGTATTACTTATAGGTGCGTAAGAATTAGTTAATGATGGCACCTTTTTTTTCGTATGATAATGAGGTCATGCACGATTTTTCATTTTTAACATAAATCGATAGAGTAATGAAAAATAACAGACCAGTATTTTTTATTTTCCCTCAAATATATCTTTAATAATAAAAAAATTGTAACTAAAAATGACACTGTTCAAAAAGCAGCTGAGTTTAGGAAAGTAAACATGTCGGTGAAACGTTATTAACTTACCAAAATAAGGAATAATATAGTAATCTGTAATATATCAATGTCTCGCGTGCGTTTATACAGAGTGCTTCCATACTTCTAGCAAAAACTTTAAGGGCATGTAGTACCTAAAGAAAGAGAGACTGATTTTTTTTGGATGATGTTATTGTTATTCTTTCGGGTTTGTGCTAACCCACTAAGTGGGAAATGCGTGATTTTATGTATGTATGTATGTACCTAACAAAATGAGTAAAAAAGCGTAATCAACATACGTTTGATTTCCAACAGTTTCCGAGAAAGAGACCATTTTGAATTATCGAAGAAAAACTGACAAAGATAGTAATTGAACAAAATTCAGTCTATTTCAGTAAATTAGTGACGCACGCGAGACGAGACGAGACGAGAAATATAAAACATCGATCTCGTCTCGTTTTCGGATCTGCAATCTCGATTTCGCTCTCGTTCTCGAAAATTTTTTTGGGTCTTGTCTCGTTCTCGCGCGAGAGTCTCGCTATAAAAATAAGCGCTTACGCACTACGTATTTACCTCGGTATTTACGTGTCAGTTGAACTACAAAAGACAAGTACGCACCAATCGTTCCGTCTTCCGTGTATTTACAGTCGTATAACTATAATAAAGAGACGAAACACTAAATTCTAGTCACCAAATTATTTCAATACGAACATCTGTTAATACATTCTGTCATCAGTAAAACTAATTAAACATTAAAAAAAAATTTTTGTAAAAGTTTCTACACTTTTCATTAACTATATGCCACTATTTAAGTAAGGTTTACTCTTAAAAAAGCGCTACACTGGTAACCCGCTGGCAACCAATCAGTCCACTTCACTCCGTGTTTGCTCCTATCGACGCTTAATATAAGATCCTTTACTTTTCAAGGACGACAAGAATTTTATTAACCCTAGTTTTAACTGAGATGAATTAGGGGCTGAAATGTTGGAGAAAAACTAATATTAGATGCAAAACCGATTTAGTCTTTATTTTTCATTTCCTCCGCTCTGCGACCGAAATCATTCGACCCTAGATAGACTCAAAAACATATATTCAATTCATATAATTTTCACATTCACCTGTTCTATGCACGAATTACCGTTGACTCCACTCCCTGTACGGTGCATTTTTCATTGAATTTATGAATTAAAAGTTATAAATACTTTTTATTGCGAGATTTCTCGCTTCTCGAAGTTGTTATATCGATCTCGCCTCGAATTTTAAATTGCAATCTCGCTCTCGTTCTCGTCTCGCATAATGCAACGAGACGAGACGAGATGCGAGAGTAGTCTCGCCTCGTCGTTCATCACTACAGTAAATAGACTATAAAAATACAATCAAATTTTATATGAAACATTTTTTTCAATTTCTAATAGTTAAGAAGTTATTTAAAAATTAAATATTGGTCAAGGTCGCCACAACATTTTATTTGGTATAATTATCTCTCAAAGGTAAACAAAAAGTATCATTTAATCAAAGTCTTAACTGTTATAGTTTTTGAGATAGCAAAGGGAAACCCCGTAAAATCTCATTATTCACTGCCTTATATCTCGGAAACTATTGAAGATCGGACCTATGCTGATTAAGTTTATTTTACTTATTTTGGTCAGTACTATATGCCCTTAAAGTTTTTGCTCGAAGTATGGAAACACCCTGTATAGTTAAACAAACTTGTAGCGTTTAATATCAAATCTTTACAGTATGTGTTTCTTGTAAATTTATAACCAAATAAAAGTTTTGATGTTTTAGAATTATTGCAAAAAATTCGCAATTGGCGACATTTTAGAATTATTTAAATAAAAACTTTGTCCAGGCAATTTTAAGATATGGAATTAATTTATATTTTAAACCTCGTAAAACACGAATTTAGTGTTCATTTGAAAATAGTTTAAACCGTTGAGGAATTAACAGCAAAGTAAAATGCATTTTTCCCAATTTTTTCCAAAATTTCAATCGTATTTTCCGCAATCCCTAAGGCCTTTTTGAAACTTTAAAAATATTAATATATCAATTGACACTATCTTTAATCGAAATCGAGATATTAACCGATTTTTAACATTACATTTTTAGCCAAAAATTTACAATTTTTGAATCCAGGTTTGAAGAGTGTCTACGTATATCTCGACGTTTCAGGTCGTTTGAATTTAGTAAATCCCTTTTCAATCTTCGAAATAAACGATCGCGATTAATATTTCAAGCCGCTTGAAAATGTCAAGTCAAGTCTATAAAATAACAGGCTTGGACTTATGAAGCGGCTTGACTTCTGCTGAAATAAACAGTGAAGCTTCAAATAATGTAACTACGCATGCGCGCATCCGTAATATCATATCATTTGTTGGTTATTGGCATTTTACCATATTTTATAAAAGTCGCGACATAAAACTTAGTAGAATTGTCCAAAAGCGAAATATTGGAGTGATGAAGAAACAAATATTTTTTAAATTTTTTCAAAGAGAAGATGAATAACAACATGACAATTTTTAGATTTTGAGGTTATGTATCCAGCATGAAATTAGAACATACACCTCTCCCTGTCTGTCTGTATAATCTAGTGTTTAACTAACTTCTTTTATCTACACCTGTTTAATAATATATTGATTATGTACGATACCATGGATTCATAATACCGTTCATTATCCACGCCCCGTGGATTATGACTCATAATCCACGGGGCGATGTTACATAAGACACGGAACTGTCAAATTTATTGTTGAGGGTTCACAATCAACTTCATTTAGCGGTTATGCGCAAGCAAATATTCGCAAAACCGTTTCTGGACATGTGATAGACAAGATTTTATGTGCCGACTTTTCTGTTTATTATTATTTATTACTCAAATTCTAAATTCTAGGGTAATTTTCTGTGTTGATAACGTCAGAATATTTTAATTTCATATTACATTGTGCACATTATTTAAGTCAACAAAATTCATTTCTTTGTACGTTTCACGGCATTTCATTCCTATATCATAACCTAAAAAATAAAAATAATTTTATTTGGATTTTTCACTGCAAATTTTATTATAATTACTTACAATTAGGTTCAAAACCTATAAATATTCTATTTTCTTGTATTAAAAATACTCAACTATAGATTTTTTATAATATTTTTACGACAGTGAGTGACTCATTTCATTTCAGTTTGCAGTAATCTGACAGTTTCTGAACGATTTTAAAACTTGACGGAAGCGCGAAAAAACAATTTTAAACCGAAGAAAAATGGAAAATAATAACGAAAGTGAAAACTTATTGTGTACACCTCCGGAAATTGTGGAACCAGCTGATATAACCTCACTTTCCTTACTACCCGAAAAATCTAAGAGAGTTAAAATTAAATTAAAAATAATTATAAATAAGTTATTTAGAGTGGACCATTTTTCAGTGTCACCCGGTATAATATGATTTCAATTGCAGGTGTAGATAAAATATCGTATTCTACTCGCGTGTAATGGCTATTATTCACTCGGATGAATTACCACACTCGCCTACGGCTTGTGTTCTATAATCATCCTCGTGAATAATAATCATCATAATACGCTCGTTGAATAATATACTATTAGTCGATACGAATTTAAAGAAGATTGAAAACAACTCAATCCTATTTTCAATCCGTTGAGATAAACCAATAAGATTTTTTAAGTCATAATATACTTGAACACTTGAAGCCGCTTGAATTGTCGAGATAAACGTAGTCAGAGTTTTAACTGGAAATTGAACCACTATTATACCGGAAATATACAAACAAATGCATTTTGGGGGGCTCATAACTCCTGAATTGGTTGAAATATTTTCATATTAACACTAAAATCGTGTTGTACGGGTAAAATATAAATTGACTCGCTGTTGAGAAGCCCACGGGTATCACCTAGTTCTATATAAATAATATTAAAACATACGTAAAATATTTATAAAAAATTTCTTTGCAAAACAACATTCTATACTTTATTTTATAATTCAAATGTGAAATTTTTTATGATCTTATGCGGATTATCGTATTAGTCCCAGAATAAAATATAAAAATCATATCTAATTCATGATAGTATTAGTAATTTTAATCTAGATTAACGGTATAAAAATAATCTTCTAACAAAATATTTAAACTGATATACATATTCAAATGAGGAACAAATTATTCAACATTTGATAGTAATCTAAATAAATTGGTCGATTATATTTTTTGAATATTTACAGTTTTGAAAAGCCATTACAATGAATACATTTTTTCGGATAAACGTCACTCAACTCACATTAAATCTAGATCTATAGACCTAGGTCACACCAATATGGCATAAATATATAAATAATGTTAATATCATAACAGTACCAATCAAAATAAAATTGTGCCAGCTTTAAAAAACTTTACATCCCATCAAAACAACGAATAAAAATGTTTATTTTATTCATTAATTTCCATAAAGATAAAAATTGTACGCTATACAGGGTGAATACGAAAAAACGGGCCATATATTGATGAGCGGCATGGTAAAACTCTTTTTTTTAAATTTTCTATGCCGTAAAACTTCATGGCATGTTTTAGGTCTAAAGGGTATTCATTTTGTCCACAATTTATATCTCTGAAACTATAAGAGCTACGAGGTCGCTTAAATTAGCAATCAATCTATTTTACTAGACTATTTTAATGAGCGTAAAATTATTTTTTCAAACTGTGGGGACCAACTTTTAAATGGGATCATATATTTTTTACTAATTCATTAAATAGAGAATTTTATTCTGAATTCAGTAAGTAACATAATATTTGCATACCTTTAGATAATATTTTTTTCAGAAGAAAGCATATAAAGTTTTATCATTATTTTATTAAAATATGTCAACTGATCCAACAGCCAATTTAATTGTCAAGTGATATATATATATATATATATATATATATATATATATATATATATATATATATATATATATATATATATCATCACGGCATATTACCCATTGCTGGGTGTGCCAATTTGCTTTGTACGCAGATTTCGGTAATGATAATGACATATTTGTACCGTGCGGGCGTTTACCAGACGTCACCTCACGGCTACTCATTGCTGGCATGGAGAGTACACCACAGGGGTCTATTTTGTGTCATTTAAAATTGGAAATATTTGGCGTCGGTCGGGATCGAACCCGGTTCCCCAGATTCGCGACCAGACACTCAGGCACGCGGCCACGAGACCCCATTGGGTACTACTCGTATATTAATAATGTAATGTTTTATTTATTTGGGTGAAGTGTAAAAAGCAAATAATTATTATTAATTAAAACATATTTATTAAACGATAAATAAATATTACAAGAAAATAAAACACGATTACTACTATGGTTAAACAAATATTAAATACTAATTTAAGACATAAACACTAAGATTATTTATTTATTTGAACAATTAACACGACTATTTATGTTCCTGCTATATATGTTAATTTTTATTTATATCACTATTTATTTATATCAGATTCAATTGTCCGGTCTCCAAACTTTACAGCGTCTGTATACTCAACTGATTTCCACAGCGTCTGTATATGCAACTGCCCTCTCTTCAACTCTACTAATGGAGGAGTTTTCGAATTTTTGATTTTTTTATATGTTAAAATATTTTTAAATCTACAGCGTTTTTATTTTTATATTTTGCAAAAATTTTAAAAATAGCGGAGAAAAATATGTTAAGCTTTTGCAAGATGTTCTTCCCGCCATTACGGCGTACATAACATCAACTATGTGCGAATTAGGTCTCGACATACGTGCCCAAAACGTGCTTCATAGAAAGAGACAGAAGAAAAATAAGGCCATCTGTTTATGTTTACATTTGACACTTAACAATTTAATTTCTGTACTTATTATAATTTCCTTTTTGCGATTTGACGTTTCAATATCAAATATAGAAGACATACGTTCATGTTTTCATTCTAAACTAGCGCTCGTAGCGGGCAACTACGTCATCGTACAGCGGGCGGTTTAACTAACGATAAATTTTTAAAATAACGATAACGGAAACTCGTCCTTGGACACCCTGTATTTATTATGTATTTTTAATTATTTATGCATATTGTATATGGCTTCGAAACGAATAATAATAATCTCGTAAAATTCTGTTAGGTCATAAGTGGAAACTCGGCCCATTTGTGGGTATAATAATGTTAAGATATGACCAATCTGAGCTAAGGACTAAGATTGAATACATTATGTCACATCAAAAACATTCCATTGGGTTTCAAACTTTAAAATTCGCGTACTGAAAAAAAACACATTATGTGACATTCATCTTTTTTTCCCTGGCTCTACATTTTGTATAAATTTCCCATCTTGTGTATGAGTTTTATAATTAATTGGAAATATAAATCGGCCAAATTATTGTGAGCCAGGTTTTGCATAGCGTTTGAATTTTTAATATACCATTTAATTTGGTCTCTTTAATTAAACCTAAAAAAATAATAGAAAGACATGTAAAATGTATTGAAATTTTTGTTGCGCACGAACCCTATTAACGCATTGGGCGAGGATTTATCGGATTTATGTATTAGTTGTTGGTTGGAATGTTTGATTTGATAGATTATTGATAGTGTGTGTTGATTTCTTACATAGAGCTGGTGGAGTTTGTGCTGAGGGGACGAGCGGGGTACGGCTACTCGCCACGGCCTAATCCCAGCTTCCCCTAATTCCCTACCTTCGGCTTAATCCAGCTTTACCCGTGCCGCTCTCCGTTGCGTTGCACCCTGCAACCCACCGCACCAGCTACTATTCACATCAAGAACCTTCGACCACGAAGCCATCTACATCATACACGACGATGCGATACACTCATACACGAGAACAGAACTGCGAAATAAGTATGAAAATCAAAACTGCAGATAGGTACTCTCTTTGTAAATTAAAGGAGTAAACACAAAATTTCCCTAGCACGATTTACGAATTTGATTGGCTAAAAAAAAAATGGAAATAAAAATGCCGAATAAAGGTGGATTTATGCAAACTACTTTTTTCTTCAAAACGTATTATAATATGCATATTATGCTACTGTACACACGCTGTAGAAGATATTCATTGTCTTACTAGTACAAAAATGTTATTGTTGTACTAGTAAAAAAATGTTAGTTTCTTAGTTCACCGCTGGCGGCGGCAGTAACCACAGCAACACAGATCATATTGAAAATTGTTATTTGACAGTTGTATCGTTTGTGTTTTGTAGTGTACACAGCCAGCTTTGACTAAAATTGCAAATTTTACAAATAAAAAAATTCCAAAAAAATATCAAAAAATTATTTGAAACGCTTGAAGAAAAAATAGTATATGTTATTCGGAGTAGAACGCCCTTTTTGTGTTTTACCCAGCTTGATAGGCCTCGGCTAGCGCCTCGGCTGCAACAGTTGGGTTCAACACAAAAAGCCCGCTGTCTACTCCTAATAACATAATATACTATTTATTTTAGTTTTTCTTTTTCTTTTACTTTGTAAAAGTTAAATGTGTGTTAATATATGTACCGCTTTATGTGCACACTTTTAGTTTTACTTTAAGACCTTAAGTTGGCCAACTTTCAACTTAAGACCGTTAAAGTTAAAGAATATCCCAACTGCGCATGAGCTACACTTCACAAACGCCAGCGTGTTGTGTTTTCGTTTTTGTGTGTAGGTTTTAGTTTATACAAACGAAAAATGAGTAAAGAACAAAATTGTTTTATTGTCTATTATTAGATTTAATTCAAAAATATCCCCACTTATGAGTATATGATGAAACAGATATTTTGTTAAAGAATAAAGTGGCCAAAAAGAATGCATGGAAAAGTCTAGCGTCTGTATTAAATGAAACTTGTTAGTATATTTACTTACTATGTAATAATATTTTTTTTGTATGCACAAATTATTACATTATTTTCCATTTTAACAGGATATATTTATCTATGTACATTCGCGACCGTATGCCAGAAAAATCACATCTGCGCATGTGTATTGAATGCTTTAAAGTAGCTGCATAAAGTACCAAACTTAAAGTAAAAGTAAAAGCGAAAAGAAAAAGAAAAAGTAAAATAAAAAGTAGACTGCATAAATCCACCTTAAGTTGACCAATTTTCAACTTAAGACCGTTAAAGTAAAAGAATATCACAACTGCGCATGAGCTCCTCTTCACAAACGTCAGCGTGTTGTTTATTTGTTTTTGTGTGTAGGTTTTAGGTTATGCAAACGAAAAATCAGTAAAGAACAAGATTGTATATTATAAGATTTAATTCATAAATATCCCCACTTATATGATAAAACAGATATTTTATTCAAGGATTAAGTGACCAAAATGAATGTTTGGAAAAGTATAGCGTCTGTATTAAATGAAACTGGTTAGTATATTTACTTACTAAGTATGTAATAATATTTTTCTATGCACAAATTAATACATTCTTTTCCATTTTAACAGGATATATTTATCTATTTACATTTGCGACCGTATGCCAGAAAAATCACATCTGTGCATGTGTATTGGATGCTTTAAAGTAGCTGCATAAATTACCAAACTTAAAGTAAAAGTAAAATATCTACTGACTTTGGCGCTACAGAATTATATGTTATATCCATTGTTTTGTGTTTTTTTTTTTAAATTTGCTTCATTTTCAAATCCCAATAAATGACGTCAGCGCATACGTCACTCTCAACGTTTCCAATCGTCCTAGCGCATAAAATGTCAGCCTCAAAAAGTTTATAAAACGAGTCACATTCTATACTTTTTCTACGACTTTAAATTGAGACAGCAAAAATAAAGAATTACACATTTTTACAGAATGAAAGCTGTCAGCTTCTGCTACTACTTTCAGCCCGTGCTTAATGAATCAGCTGTTAGTGGTTGTTAGCTTCATGCCGTGTCCAATTAGAGATGGGTCAATTCCCGAAATTTAAAGATACAGAAAAATTCCCAGAAATTTTCCCGAAATTTTTTTGTGAAATTTCCCGAGGAATTTCCAGAAAAAAAACCTTCGGGAAATTTCCCAAGGAATTTCAAATATGAACAAAAATTGTAACTATAGGTTTATTTAGTTTTATTTTTCAGTGAAATTATGGTACACTTGTATCAATACTTTTTTTCGGTTTGTATGGTAGGTTAACATAGATTTAAATAAAGGATAATTATTTAATTCGGAAAATGGACATCACGAATATTAATCATTTCACTCATTTTCTTGTATTCAAAACTCTGCATATATTGCAAAACACTTATGTTGAGCTAATCGTTGTAAGCAAGCAAACAAACGTTATAATAGATTAAAAAATATATATCTTAATATAAATATAAATTCAGTAATGTCCATGTTTGTGAACATTCAACATATACAATTTTTTTCTTATTGAAGGGTAAATGAATTAAAGCAGAAACTGATAAGAACACAATTGGTAATATTGGTAGCCAAAACAATAAATGCAAAACATCGATATTTTTGTCTGACTAATAAAATAACATTATGAATATAATTTTTAATACAGTTTTATTTCTTTACCTTGACTTATTTTAAAGTACAAATATTGTTTTGTAATACAAATATTATATTGTATCGATTTTCACAAGTGGCAAGAAAATATAGAAGCAGTAAAAGAGATCTGACGTAGGTCAAGTTCGGCCTTATTCAATCAACAAATTACTTTTGTCATTCATTTTTTACAGAAATCATTGTGCGCCAACTTAGAAGAGGAATGCCCGAGAGAAGATCTAGCTAAGGCAACACCAGCTGCTATAAACTGTGCAATTTTTTGGATGAATACTATTTAGATAGGCCACTTCTCTGCCAGTCTTTGCGGACGGTTTTTCCTCTGGCATGGAGGAGTCTTCGGAGAAGATACATACTCTCCGTCCTAGTTAATGGTGGGCGATGCATAAGGCCTATTTCCATAATTTCCAAATTTTACTATTTATATGGTTATAACAACAAGCTCAGCTAACTCACTCCATGTGGTCCGGATGCGGTATTTCGCTACCGAAAATCGGTCACTTCAGTATCTAAGGAGTGAGACATATTTGTTGTAATGTTTTATATATTTATTGTATATTAATTATTTATATTATGTATATGGTTTGGACACAAATAATGATAATAATACAGAAATCATTCTTCAAGTTAAAATGAAATCAAATTCTTTATTTCCACAATTTTCCTTTATTTTTTATTTGCCTTTTTTTAATAGATTATATAATTATGTTTTATATCCGAAATACGTAATAATCGATATATGAAGGACACGCACCTATTGAAAGTGAATAGTAGTAGATTTTGGAGAGCAATTAATAGAAAGTGACAGCTGGACTTAAAGCTGGGTTGTCCAATCCGTAATCTGTCATCCTGTCTAGTCGACCATACCTATGAATGTATACGTATTATCGTAAATACATACATACGAATTCTTGGCCATTCTACGAACCAGGTAATAAATAACATCCCTATTTTTTAATCCTAGTTTAATCTCAATTAATAAAATATCGTTAATATTTTTAGAACTTCAATGAAAAGAAAATTGAGCAGTAACAAAAATATTATTATTATTGTCGTTAATAATAATAGCAATAATAAGAAAATGATTTGGAATATCTGACTATATTTATAAGATTCATTTTTATTTAAAATAATACAGAACAATTTTTTTGCAAATATTCAAAGCTTTTATATAAAATAATTTTAAAAATTATACGTGTCATTACGGCCTGTTTAGACAAGGACAAGTTGTTATTTAAAAATTACACATTAGGGTGGCCGTTGAAAAAAAAGTGATTAAAAAATGAATATGTGCAACCATGACTATAAATTTAGAGAAACAAGTGTACATTGAAAAGAGATGTTTAATATTCTGTTTAGTTACTATACAGTTATATTTTTTTCGTAATACCACACCCTTACTATGATTTAACAGAACTAAAAACAAAAGTGAAAAGGTGTCCTTAACGGCCGGCGGCCGTTAAGATTTATAACGGAAGCATTACAGCATCATGGGAGCTGTTGTAACCGAAAATGAGCTGTTGTCACGGAAAATTTATAAACAAAAAAAATTGTCGATGTGACAGGACAAAGATACATATTCCCAAATGTCTAAATTTTAGGTCAACGAAAATCTTGAACGCCACACGGCCGATATGCAAGTAAACAGGTTTGGCTGATTAAACCTCGGCTATCGCCTCGGTTTACAATCTTCAACCCCGTCCGTTATTTAGTTTATATCAGCCTGATGACGTTAATAACTATAACATTGTTTTTTTTTATATAAAACACCTACATATTTTATAGCGTTATTTTATAATATGGCCAGACATTTTATAATATAACGAAAACGAATAGCTTACGGTCGCATTAAATAAAATACATATCTGGACATTTTCGCTGGCAATTTATCTAAATACTCGTATAACATAACCTAACCTAATGCACAAAACTCACGTTTAGAAAACTCGGGGTCGAATTTTGTGCTTTTGGATACAGTAAGTAATTTGTTTGAAATAAATTGTGAAAAGTTGTCAGCCCTCGGGATTCGAACCCGAGACACGTATCTTGCCGGAATAGTGCTCTACCAACTAAGCTATTGGCTGCTCTCCTCTCGATGGCTGAACAATCTTTCACTTTTAAGGTCGTATAACTGCTGAGAATTTATTAATCTTATTATCTTGTCGGAATAGTGCTCTACCAACTAATCTATTGGCTGATTTCCTCTCGATGGCTGAACAATCTTTCACTTTTAATGTCGTACGACCTTAAAAGTGAAAAATTGTACAGCCATCGATAGGAGAGCAGCCAATAGCTTAGTTGGTAGAGCACTATCCCGGCAAGATATCTTTCAAATCACAAATTACAACAAATTTTCAAAAACTGCACCATTAACAATTAAATAAGTAATATTTAATTGATTCGCCAAAAATTTGCAGACAGTTTATTATTTTCCTCTATTGCATGTAGTAAATTATTTTTATTTTTTTCATTTCGCGCAGTTTTTGTTCTTGCCCTTTTCGTATGATTTTCATGTAAACATCTATCACATGAAAATTTTGTAAATATCCTCGAAACTGTATAAGGATCTGATCTAGGACGTTGAGGATATACATTCCCAAACATATCACAAACATTTCTCAATCTATAACCAGCAGTGTACCAAGTAACTAGTGATGCACGCGAGGCGAGACGAGGGTCTCGTCTCGTTCTCGCGCGAGAGTCCCGCTGTAAAAATAAGCGCTTGCGCACTACGTATTTACCTCGATGTTTACGTATCAGTTGAACTACAAAAGACAAGTTCGCACCAATCGTTCCGTCTTCCGTGTATTTACAGTCGTATAACTATAATAAAGAGACGGAACACTAAATTCTAGTCACCAAATTATTTCAATACGAACATCTCTTAATACATTCTGTTATCAGTAAAACTAATTAAACATTTAAAAAAATATTTTTTGTAATTGAAAGTTTCTACACTTTATCATTAACTATATGCCACTATTTAAGTAAGATTTACTCATAAAAAAGTGCTACATTGGGAACCCGCTGGCAATCAATCACTCCGCTTCACTCCGTGCTGGCTTCTATCGACGCTTAATATAAGATCCTTTACTTTTCAGGGACGACAAGAATTTTATTAACCGTAGTTTTAACTGGGGTGAATTAGGGGCTTAAATGTTGGAGAAAAACTAGTTCTATTAGATGCAAAACCGATTTAGTCTTTATTTTGAATTTCCTCGCTCTGCGACCGATATCATTCGACTCTGGATAGGCTCAAAAAAATATAGTCAATTCATGTAATTATCACATTCACCTATTCTATGTACGAATTACCGTTGACTTCACTCCTTGTATGATGCATTTTTCATTGAAATTATGAATCAAAGCTATAAAGTTACAAATACTTTTTATTGCGAGACTCTCGCGATATTTCTCGCTTCTCGCAGTTGTTATATCGATCTCGCCTCGAATTTTAAATTGCAATCTCGCTCTCGTTCTCGTCTCGCGTAATCCAGCGAGACGAGACGAGATGCGAGAGTACTCTCGCCTCGTCCTGCATCACTACAAGTAACCATTCGATTTTTTCTTCTTTAGTAAAAATCTTTAAAACGTTATGAGAAGTTCATTTGATATTGATAACTTCGACAACTTATGTTGCATTTTATCTGAAGCGATGCAGTACGTGTAGCTAGTAACTCTAGTAATAAATAATGTTGCGTCTTAGCTGAAACTCACAGAATGTATGAAAGAATACTAGATGCGACTTCCAAAAGGTTTGATGCATTGATAGATGCATGATTGATATCACATTTGTCGACAACGATAAACATATAAATGTAACGTAACAATCTTTTTGAAAATATTCTGCGAATGAGTGTATTTATAGTTACAATGTATATGTATATATGTATATGCCTCCAGCTACATTCGGGGTGCAGTATATGTTTTTGATCCGGTTGGTAGTGTTGTGCGGCCGCGGCACGGCAAGCCGTTTCATCAATCATGAGCAGATAATCTGCTTAACGCCGCACAATCCGCTCCAATCCGGCGAGCGTTGCGCGGCGGCGGCTTAGCGTTAGCAGACCCGGAGTCCAAGCCGGAGCAGGAGCACCACCGGATACAGCCGGACATCCAAAACATTCACAACTATCTTACAATAAAATAAAATTCTCCTATCACAACCAGTACATCACTTTTAAATATTGCACGTTGTCTTGTCAAAGACGGGATATTGTGCTTCTTTGCAGTCTTTATATCACCTATACAATACGTCCTTTATTTAAAAGGCAGATCTTAAGATTTATTTTTTCTCAAAAAATCACTTTTGTCCTTTTATATCTTGTTCTCTTACGGCCGGTTTCATAATAATTTGTAAAAGTAAACTTCAGATAAAGTTAAACTTTATTTTAAAGTGACATTATATACTCTTTAAAATATGTACGTTTCATAATAAAACTTTCTTTTACTATAAGTAGTTCTAAAGTTTTAGAAATGATTTTGGAACAAACTGTTTAGTAAGACTGACTGTCAGAATTACGGTGCATTCACAAATGAAAATTAGGTTTATGGTTTTTGTTTAGATTTAAGTAAGTCATTCATAATGCAAGTTAAATTTAACTCCAATTTAGTTTTGATTGTACTGACATCTAGGTAAATACTTCAAAAACAAGATTAAAATATCGGTAGAGCAAAACTTCTAGATACCAGTGCGCCGTGAAACTGTCATTCGCTTGGCATTATTGGTTATATTTCAGCAATTAAATTTTACCTAATTTTCATTTGTGAATGTACCTTTAGTGATGCACGCGAGGCGAGACGAGGCGAGAAATATAAAATATCGATCTCGTCTCGTTTTGGGATCTGTAATCTCAATCTCACTCTCGTTCTCGCACATTTTTTTGGGTCTCGTCTCGTTCTCACACGAGTCGCGCGAGAGTCTCGCTATAAAAATAAGCGCTTGCGCACTACATATTTACGTAACAGTACAAGAGACAAGTTCGCTCCAATCGCACCGTCTTCCGTGTATTTGCAATCGTATAACAATAATAAAGAGATGAAACACTAAATTCTGGTCACCAAATTATTTCAATACGAACATAATGTTTATTCATTTACGGTCACCAGAAAATGTGATAAGTGTGATAATTTATCACCAAATTGTGATCTCTGAACTATTTCAATACGAACATCTGTTCGTACATTCTGCCATCAGTAAAACGAATTAAACATTAAAATAGTATATTAAAGAACGTATATTATAAGACATGTTTCTTTCGCACACGTCAAAATTTAGAAAACGAGCATTAGCGAGTTTTCTAATTGACAAGTGCGAAAGAAAGTCTTATAAAATGAGTTCTTTATACAATTTTTTTATTTTGCGCCTTCTACAATTAACATTTACTTACTCAATTTGTGATTATATTTGCAACCATTTGTACATTTTCAAGTAAATAATCTTCCCCAAATAAAAAAAAAATAATAATAATTTCGACATTATATTATTAAAATGAATTGTCAATTAACTAAAAATAAATTAGGTAAAAATGGGTTAAAGAAACGTCATCTAGTACCAACCGTTTAAAACAAAAAATTGCGTATCGCAATGAACGCAAAATATAAAAAATTCTTTTTTGTAACTAAAACTACCTACACTTTATTATTAAAAATATACCACTATTTAATCAAAATTAAGTTATGAAAAACCGCTACACTGGTAACCATTTTTTTATATCGCTCTGATTTTTCAGTGAAAGTGTAAATACAAAAGATGTTGAGAATTAAAAACAGCCACTAACGAATCTTTATTTATTGTATTTATTGTTATTAAACGCATTATTCACGAAATAAACTTAAATTAAAATTTACAATTATAACCTGTTTACAGAGTGCTATGAAAACTAAAACAAATTTGACAGATCAAAATATATATATATATATATATATATATATATATATATATATATATATATATATATATATATATATATATATATATATTCCAATTAATTATTATGAAGTGTAGCTTTAAACTAGAATGTATTTTTGTACGAATAAAGAAAACACAAAAACAGGATTATTTATTGTAACGATATTTTATTTTATTAACTAACACACGCTTAAATTTGGATTTTCTGTTACAAACAAAAGGTTATTCAATTTGTTTTCATTAAATATATTATGACCCAAATTCAATTGCTCATGTCCTACGCTTATATTTCTGCAGTTATTACACAGTTTCGTTAAATAGTGGAATTAATCTTCGAATATCATAATTGACGAAATGGGACGATTTTCATAATTACCGCTCAATAAATCTATTACTTGTGCTATCTAATTTCTAGCAAAATACCATTTTACACACTGAACTTTTTCATTTGTTGTTAGTTTGTCCATTTTAATCACAATGAATCAAGGTATAACAATAATTTAATATTTAAATTACAAAAAATTAACAGTTGACAGTCTGTAAACATTGGAAGCAATTTTTAATTCTGAACATTATTCGCATTTTAACTTTCTCTGTAATAAATATAGGTCAAAACTTAAAGCGAAATAAAAAATTAACATTGTATTTCCTATAAGTTAAAAAAAGTAGACACCCGGTATATGAATCAGCAAAAAAGTAGCAATGGTGTTCCCCATATTCTTTTAAAAATTTCTTTATAAAACTTCATATGAAAGCGATTTGTAATACTAAAAAGTCTTAATTATTACTTCATAAGCTATAACAATTTCCTGCTCTCCTGTTCATTTTACGGCAATAATTGTAGTGCGAATGTTGTATACAAAATTGTTTTAACATTTTTTTTTTAGTTTACCACAATTTTAAAAAGCAGTTTTAATATTTCAGTTTATTAGTAGCTATAGCCATGACACTTGTTTTCTTTTTTTCTTGTTTTCATAAATTATTTATAAACGTCAAACGTCAATTTGACTTGAAAAAGAAATAAATTAAATATTGAATGTTTTTTCGAATGAGGAACCTATCTAAAGGAATATTATGATGGAAATAGTTACAAAAGAATACGGATTTTTTTTCCATGTCAAATTGACGTTTGACGTTTATAAATAATTTAGAAAACTAGAAAAAGGAAACAAGTTATTGCTACTAACAAGTCGAAATTTGGAAATTTATTTTTAAAATTGTGAAGAAACTAGAGACATAATAAAAAATTTAAAAACTGTTTTGCTTACAACTTTTAATTCTGAACATTTTCACACTCAACAGTTTTTGCCGTAAATTGAACAGGAATCCCTATGTTCGCACCTTAGCGTCAACACCCTGTATAAACATGTTAAAAATCACTTTCCTGGTCAATAATTGGGTATGTGAACATATTTATATTTTTACATAATATAATACTAGACAAAAAAATAAAATACACGTATTTTTTTAAATCGTTTAATTATTCATAATTTACGAGAAAATAATTATTAAAAATTTGAGGAAGGGATATGTGACGTCATCATGGTAGAAGCGTAGAAGAAGACGGATAGACTGCGGGAGGAAAGAGATAGTTATACATCAGTCTAATATGGTCACATACCCCATTGGAAATCTTCCTGAATAATAAGCAACTGAATAAAATTATTAATAAAAAATATGTATTTCATTATCTTATTGATTCAGATGCAGTATTTTATGCGCAACAACTTTTATTTGAAGCTTTTTTTACCTAAAATAATTAGGGAAGCAGAAAATTACGAATATATGATTTTACATGAAAAAGTCCTACGTTCGCCTGTGCCCGTCACCTGGATGTATATAAATGACAAATGAATGTGTGTCAAGAATCAGAATATTATAGTTTCTCTATAAACACACTGTAAATACGTCGTTCAAGATCTATAAATGCACTGTCAGTGGCGGATTTAGCACTTGAGAGGCCCCAAGCGCAATTCAATTTTGAGGCCCCACTAACAAACCCCCACCCCCCTCCTTCCCAAAATATTTTCAATTCCATTATAGTGAGCATTCAAATTTAGATTATTAATAAGAAATAATAATATAAACACATATACGATTTATTTGAAAACTGGATTTATTAATAAAAAAATATGTACCCGTCAATAATTTTATTTTGACGGCTATATACATATAGTTGTAAAACCATGGAAAATATTATATTCCACAAAAATTACAAAATGCAAAATTTATACTGATTTTTTTTAAAGCAGCGATAAATTCCTATAAAATGAATCTACTTAACATTAAAGCATTTTTGAAAATCTACAAGCGAAAATATCACATTTTTCACAAATACAGCCTAAGAAAATAATAATAATTTTATCGCGAAATGCATGCAACCACCCGAACAGAGATATCACATCTATTTACATTATATTATATACCCGAATTTCGTCAAATTGAGTTTTGTGCGTTAGGTTGCCGTTAGACTAAAGTATTTTTTTGAAAGTGATGACGTCAAATCGAGCGGAAGTTACAAAAGTTGAAAGTAGGCTTCCGGTTTTTTAACTGTATTTTGAGAGTTGTGAACGAACCGTACTAGCGCCAAATATAAAGTAAGTAGTAAGGATATTCTATCTTTATCTCGTCAGTATAAAGCAAACTTGCATATGGTTTCAAATATGACCGCTAGGCCGCCCCAAAACATACGGCATAGATGGCGTTATTCATTTGTCAATTGAATTTAGTGAATACTCTTAAATTATTAATTATTTTTATTATGGAAATAATAATAATAATAAATAAATCAATCATTTTTTTATTTTGAGACCTAAAATTTTTAGTGAGAAGCGCATCAAAACTGATAGAAAACACCAAGTATTATATTTGACATCACATTTGCACCTTAACGGATTGCCTAATGAAACTTGTTTTTTAATGTACTATTAGCGTATAAATTCGTGAAATAATTTTGATGTTAAAAATATATTAAGTATATTTAATAATTAATTTAATTTAGTTTTCGTAATCGACTATTTATTTCTCAAATATAAAATATTATTAATAAAAAAATATATGAAATAGGTTATATTAAATTCAAAATCTCCAACATGTGTGATTAAAAAATTAATGTTCATACTAAGTTCGAAAACAATGGGTACCGTGCCATATCTATTTTTATTTAGGTAAATATTTAAAGGCGTCATGTAAGACAGATATTTTAAATAAGAATTAGTTTAATCCAAGTTAGTCGTAATTTATGAAGATTAGCTAAGTACTGGGATATTTTGTCACATTAAATCCATTGTATATCATCATGTATTTCTCTATTTATTATTATAAAGAGTGAATTATACTATGAAGTGCATAAACCGTCTTAAACCTCGCAGAATGATGTAAGATTAAATAAATTTTTATAAGATTTTTATGTAGTTAGCAACTGTTCTAAAAAAAAAATTGCGCAAATATGTATTAATTGAAACACTCTAAAAAATGTCGTAGCATATAAGATGATAAAAGTTTATTTATATTGGAGGAAATGAAATACATATACAGGATGTAACACCAAAACCGACCACCGCCATTATTTTTTTTATTATAGTTAGAAAAAAATACTATAGAACAAAGTTGTAAGAGATCAAGGAGGACATCCCATTAGAGATGAAAATATTTTTTTAAACCAGTGTTTCTCAAGTTTTTGAAATGGGTGTATATTAATTTTTTATGCCTATTTAACGCCTCTTTATGCCTAGATAGCGCATTTTTTTTAATTCAACCATGTTTTAGTTTTATATCCTTACATAATAAAAACATTGAGAAAAATCCAATTGAAATTTAAATAAATTTGTTTTTTTTTAGTTATTTTTCAATATGCTATGTATGAAAAACAAAACTGCTATTTATCAATTTGAATTAGTTAGGATGAAAATCAAATAAAAAATTATATATAAAGTAATTAAATATTTGTTCCATTTCAATTTAAGCTCAATTTTTTTTTCATATATAGCCTACTAAAAAATAACTATAAAAATCTAATTTATTTAAATTTCAATTGAATTGAAAAAATATCTATAATCCTATTTGAAAAAATATAACTTTGTGTTGTAACTTGAGAACCACTGGTTTAAATAAATATTTCGTTCTTTAGTGGGATGTCTCCCTTGGTTTCCTATAACTTTGTTCTATAGTATTTTTTTGTAACTATAATAATAAAGAAAATAATGGCGGTGGTCGATTTTGGTGTTGCACCCAGTATAATCTAAATATTTACAGGGTGAGTCTGGGAAGAGACTCCCCCCCCCCCTTAACTTTTTTATTATAAGTAATAGAAAAAAATGGCTCATATAAAAGTTTTATTATTTTAAGTATACTATTTGAAGACAGTTGTGGATATTTTTTATAAAGTCAAGTGTACAAGATACGACTATAAACTTTTGTTATTTAAATAGCAACTTATAATAATTTTATTAACATATCAACCGCCATTTTTTCTCTTCTCAACGATGTATTAGTTTTTATTAATGTATTTGAAAAAAATCGCGAAAAATAATATAATTTATGAATATAGGAAACAATTTTTACTCAAATAATCTAGGTGGCTATGTGAAAATAAACAAAATACAACAATGGGAACCAACAAAATAAAATAGACATTTAATTGTTACTTGTTTAACGTGTTTTGTTTTTAAATTAATCAATTAACTTTTAAATTATATTTTCACACAACCAGCTAGAATATTTGAATAAATTTATTTCTAATATATTAATAATAACTAATACAACGTTGAAAAGAGAACAAAAATAAAAGTTGATAGATGTATCTTGTAAACCTGAATTTATAAAAAAAATATCTACATCTGCCATCAAATAGTATACAGTCAATAACTTTAATATTCGGACAAGGTAAATAAAATAATTAGAACTACAATTATATTAGCAGTAACAATAATTTTTGTAACATTTATTTCATAATATTTTGACATCTTTAACAAATAACTTTTTCATATTATATGTAAGAGCCTTATAGTTCTTAATAATTAAATAATAAATATATACAAACGAAACTATCAAAATATGCATAACAAAAATATTCGGACAAATTTATGAATATATACTTGTAATGTTATAATAATAATAATTAATAATATTAATATTTTGTGGGATTCCCTTTCTGTATAATAACGCTTTCCAATCGTCTTGGCATTGAGCAGACTAATTTTTTGGTATATTCCGCACTTATTTTGGCCCATTCTGTCTTCAATATTACTTTTAAATTTTGTTTATTTGTAATATTATGTTTCCTTACTCGGATATCCAACTCGTTCCATAAATTTTCGATGGGGTTTAAGTCTGGAGATTGTGGAGGGGTTTTCAACACTTTGGGACAGTTATATAGCAACCATTCCTTCACTATCATAGCCGTATGTTTTGGGTCATTGTCCTGATAAAATTTAAATATGTCCAATATACCCATTTGTTGCGCACTTTTTTTTAAATGTTTTTTTAAAATGTTCAAGTAAACTGTTTTATTCATAATTTCGTCAATGAACACTAGCTCACCTACTCCCGACGCCGACATACAGCCCCAAACCATAACTGAGCCACCACCATGTTTAACAGTTGGTCTCAAATTCTTTATTTTTAACTCTTCATTCGGCTTTCTCCATACCATTACTCTTCCATCCGATTCAAATAAGTTAAATTTACTTTCATCTGTAAAAATAACGTCATTCCAATAGTTTTCATCCTTCCCTGCGTAATCTTTAGCGAACTTCAATCTTTTCTTCCTATTTGTTTCATTAACAAATGGTTTTTTTCTAGCTACCCTGCCGTTATACCCGTTTTCTTTTATAGCTCTTCGAACAGTTTGTACACTAACTGACTTAGAACACTCTTGAAGCAACTCTGATGTTAGTCTAGGGGCGCTTATTTTTGGATCCTGGCGCACTTTCTTCAAAATATATCGTTTATCACGTTCTGTAAGTAATTTCGGACGACCTTTTTGCGGAATGGATAGTATGCGATCCTCATTTTTATATCCTTTAATGATATCACCCACTGTACTTTTACTTAAACTTAACAATTCTCCAATTTGGCGATAAGTTAGACCCTTTTCATAGTGACAGCTCGACAATAATTGAACTAACAGTCTTTTTACTACTATAAATAATAATTGTGAGATGCTAAACAAACAAGTTCATCACTGTCCGAATAATTTTGTTACCTGTATTTTGATAGTTTCAATTGTATACAGTATTTATTATTTCAACATTGAGGACTATGAAGCACTTATATTTTGGGAAAGTTATTTTGTAAAGATGTCAAAATATTACATTAAATAATTATTGCCAAAAATATTGTCACTGCCAATATTATTGTATAGTTTGAATTATTTTGTTTACCTTGTCCGAATATTAAAGTTATTCACTGTATATAAAATAAGAAAACTTATATATGAGTCATTTTTTCTATTACTTATAATAAAATAGTTCAAGGGAGTGGGGGCGTCTTCCCAGACCCACCCTGTATATCTACTGGTGTCTCGAATAACGTGCTACGCAAGAGATTGTTGAGAACAATAAAAGATACGAAACAAAATTATGAAGGATAATACTTTGTCTTTCCATTTCGAAGAAATTTTTATCAGGGTTAGTGTCAGCTGAAATTTTCGGGTGAGTCGTCCAAGGTTAAGAAAAGATTAAGGCTAGACCAAAAAATATGTGCTGACTTTTGATTCGACTCTCCCGATCCAAAGTGTAACACTACCCTATTGTACCAATTTTGTTAAATTTTGATATTAATCAATTTTTCTTATAAAACTGCCAGCTGACTATTACTTCTTATACATTATTTTTTAATCATGCAGTTTATTTAATTAATTAATTTACTACTGTTTACTACTATAATTTTTTTTATGTACATGCCAATACATACATATATTATCGTAAATTTTCAAAAGCACGACGTTCTGTTAACAATATACCTAAAAGTAAATAATTGTGTTATTTTCACGGCTAATTTCCTAATTTAGTTCACAAAATTTTATATAGTCCCAGACTATATATTTCAATTAATTTTAATATTTTTTTTTGGACGTCGTAGTAGATAATGACATATTTATACTGAAATTTGAAAAATAAGAAACAATTGATAATTGACCTAACCTGAATTTAATAGTTGTTGTATTTATTCTGCTTGAGACAAATGAACATAGATAAGTTGTTATACCGGGTGGCGCTCAATTTAACATGTGAAATTAGAATATTTTGAATATTTGCTTCCAATTACAACAGATTATTATAAAATTTACACATGTTTGTGTGAATCTGTGAATACCTTTTGCATCATTTTAAAAATTAATTAATAATAATTCTTTATTGTATTTAACTTTATTACAAAGTATTACAATTGATATTTGATGAGAGTGAATCAGTTTTTACCTTGCATTTTTTGTAACATTTTGCGTTGCGTTGATGGAGATAAGATGATAGGACAGTCACAAACATCCAAGCCCCTGGTGGGAATCGAACCCACGATCCCAAGAACCGAGCGGTGATGGTTGCTTTGAGCGCTGCAGAAGCACGCTGCCTCAACTCTCTCGGCCACCGAGGCGGCTTCATTTTAATAATTAATTGTCCAACATTAATAAAGAATAATTAAAGAATTTTTTTAAAAAATTATAGCCAATTTAAAATAATAATTATCCCCCGTAAAAGAAATTTTGACAAAAGAGCACTCGTATCACGATGGTAACTCTTTTGCATCTTATATAAAGGGTAGTGGGTTCGAATCCGCTGAACTTCGTTATTTTTTTTTTGTTGCTATTTTAAATAACTATTAATTTTAATACAACCAATTTTATTTGATTATATCGGTAGATTTGAACGATTCTAACCCACTACTCTTCACATAAGAAGCAAAAGCATTACTATCGTGCTCCGAGCTCTCTATTGCCAAACTTTCTTTTACGGATGATAATAATAAGCTATTTAAATTTGTTATAACATTTTTTTTAATTCTTTATTAATTCTGGACAATTATTTATTAAAATGAGGCAAAAGGTAATCACAAACATGCGTACAAATTTTTATAACTATCAGTTCTAATGGGAAGCAAATATTCAAAATATTCTGATATCCCATGTTAAATCCCTATGTAACGTGTTTCAAAGACCACCCGGTATATTGCTGGAAAGCTAAAAAAATTCCTTGCAATAGGCATAAATATAAAAAAAAAATTGAGCAACGATATTCGAAAAGGCATAGAACCAATCCGTTATTATTTCACATTTGGAAATAATAAAAAATTGTAAAATTTACATTTTCGTGTATATCTAGTGACCTATGAATTTCTTTCCAAATACCGACAAAACATTAAAATGATATAATGGGAAAAGTTTTCTCTAATTCGGCCGACTTTGTATCTTTATATTTCCCAAGATTTCTATACAAGCAGTGTTATTTGAGACTCCTGTATATACGGCAGTATACTCTGTTCCATTTAAGCCATTCAGCAGACGGCGCTGACATTAGCGCCAGTTTCAAGTAGCCGAAGTTACATTGGGTAAACGTGTCTCTTGTCTCCAATTTCAGCCAATCAGAGAGTTGAAGGCTATGTCCTATTCGCTACAATACTGAATGGCTTAAATGGAACAAGGGTTAATCTATTTCTATATACAGGATGGTGACTCGAACACCGGAACATAGGGATTTAACGTGTAAAATCAGACTTTCGTAATTTCCTACTTCCCTAATTATTTTAGGTAAAAAAGCTTTAAATAAAAGTTGTACAGCGTAATATTCTACATCTGAAGCAATAAGCAAAATTAATTGTAATTGCTTTGTAACGCCAGAAATTAGCTATGAAAATGTCCGAAATAGCGATAGCCATGGAACTAACGGTTTTAATGAACAATTATCTATTAATTTAAATTGATTTTTCATTTGAACAGAAATTACAAACAGAATTAAAAATAAAGTAACATATCTTGATAGATAAACCGTACGACAATTTTTTGGTAATTTTTGTCTCAATTCCATGGCTATTGCTATTTTGCAAGTGATTTTCGACATTTCCATAGCTATTGCCTTTTACTTTTATTTGAAGATTTTTTTACCTAAAATAACCTAATTATATCCCTATGTTGCGGTGTTCGAGTCACCAAATTGAATATGAATCATGGCGAATCCAAAACCGCACACGCGCAGTAATATAAGGTCCTTTGATAAGACGATTGGTTGAATTGTTACATCATTTTATGAAAATGTGGTCATTCATCATCGTATAAATACATGTACACAAGTACTACATGAATACATAAAGATCTTAGTGAATATGAACCATTATCTTCGTAAAATATGAAAATATTATTACTCACCGGTTCCCCCCTTCTCGAATCCTTCCTTTGGGCTGCTCCCAATTCCCCCCAAAGGGTCATGTGGTGTGTGAGCGGGAGTATGGGGAGTTATAGGGGTATGGGGAGTATGAGGAGTAGCTGGAGTTTGTGGAGGTTGCGGGGGTTGATTGGAAATGCTCATGGTGATAGATTCATGGGGAGTACTAGGGATTATGGTTACGTTCACTGCCCTTTCTGGGGAGCTATCTTCCGGGGATTTGCAACGGGTCAAAGCCAGGGCTTCCCTCTGAAACAAAAAAGACACTTTATTATTAAAAAACCAGAGAAAATTGACAATGGAATATTATAACATAATCAAAGATATTAAATATATAAACGAAGACGGATTTGTGAAAAATTCACGGACCCCAGCGGGATTCGAACTTACGGCCTCCCAATTTCTAGTCGGGCGCTCTGCCAACTGAGCTACAGGATCCCACTGAAGTTCGTGAATTTTTCACATGTCACATGCACGTTGGATACGAGAACGGTCTCCCACATGTTGAATTACACCAAAAAAGTCTTCTCTCATAATCAAAGATGTTTACTAAAGAAGAAAAAAGTCCAATGGTTACTTGGTGCAATGCTGGTTATTATTTGAGAAATGTTTGTGATATGTTTGCTAATTTATCTCCTGAACGTCTTAGACCAAATCCTTCTACAGTTACGAGAGTATAAATTTGACATTGACAACTTGAACAGCCTATGTTGCATTTTACCTAGAACGATACAGTATGTGTAACTAGTATCCATAATAATTTATTAATAAAAGAGTAGTAAATATTGCATCTTACGGTATAAATTTTACAGTTACTAAGTTAATCCCGATAGTTTCAACCCGGTTGAAATTCGACTGGGTCGAATTTCAAGGTTAACTCTCTACCGTTTTTCTCGCTGCTGTTATACAGGGTCGAGTGAACCCGATCGAAAGCGTTGGCAAAATATCAATTTGTTTGGTTATGTTTACTTGATTTTTGCGGACGAATATAATCGAAAATGACATTACACATATATTTTTAAAATAAAATGTTACAAATGAAAAATAAAACACGAAGTTTTGACTGGTGGAAAAACATTGTGCTACAATTTACAAATTCAGATTAGATAGAAAATTTTAGTCTCTAAAAGCAGTTTTTTAATTATATTTGCGAGGTACTAAATACTAAATTGAAGCCAAAATATAAATTTTTAAGCGACCCTTCTAAAATTGTAAGTTTTGAGAAAAAGATTGCTGTTTCATATTGTCTCGCTAGCTGTAGAGAATATGGAGTATTCTAAGCTTTTTTCTGTGCATAAGACCTAGAATCTATCTTTCTTATTTAAAACATTTTTTTTTCGATTATTAAAGGTACATTCTCAAATGAAAATTAGGTTTATGGTTTATACTTTAGATTTAAAGAGTTTGGCCGCAAATTATGTAATGACTCTATTCGCACTTTAGAATTTAAGGTGCATTCACAAATGAAAATTAGGTTTATGGTTTTTCAGATTTAAGTAAGTCATTCATAAATGCAAGTTTAATTTAACTCTAATTTAGATTTGATTGTACTGACATCTATGTAAATGCTTCAAAAACAAGATTAAAATATCGGTAGAGCAATACTTAATAGATACCCGTGCGCCGTGAAACTGTCATTCGCTTAGCATTATTGGTTATATTTCAGCAATTAAATTTTACAGTTCTATGTTCTTGTCGCATTTGTTTAAAAAGCTGATTCCACTAAGCGAATACTATATAAAGATGGGTGTATATATTTATATCGTTTCAGACTCGTTCTCATTGGTGAAGTTTGTGACGTCAAACTAAATCATAAACCTAAAGTTTGGACCTTGTAATGTTTGGCTTTATGATTTAGATTTATAGGCACTAAATTCTGAAGTGTGAATGGAGTCATTACATAATATGTGACCAAAGTGTTTAAATCTAAAGTATAAACCATAAATATAAACCTAATTTTCATTTGTGAATGTACCTTAAGTGTCTCTAAATCCAAATCATAGAGCTAAACATTTCAAGGTCCAAACTTTAGGTTTATGATTTAGTTTTGTCACAAACTTCACCAATGTGAACGAGTCTGAAACGATATAGATATATACCCCATCTCTATTTAATATTCACTTGGTGGATTAGGCCTTTTAAACAAATGCGAGAAGAACATGGAGACTGTCAAAACTTAATTGCTGAAATATAACCAATAATGCCACGCGAATGACATTTTCACGACGCGCGGGTATCTGTAAGGTACTGCTCTACCGATATTTTAATATTGTTTTTGAAGCATATACATAGATGTCTGTACATACCAAAACTATATTACAGTTAATTTAAACTTATATTTATGAATGACATTCTTAAACCTAAACAAAAACCACAAACCTAATTTTCATTTGTGAATGCATCTTAATAGTTTACAAGTAATTTCAAAATGAAAAAATGGGCCAAATTCAGTTTTCCGCCATTATCTAGTAACGTATGAGAATTTTTGCTCAAACAAAAGCACATCTAAGATGGCTCCCCAAAGGCGCACCATATGTCCCATTTACCCAAATCGTATTTCTTAAGGTGCATTCACAAATGAAAATTCGGTTTATGGTTTTTATTTAAGTTTAAGTAAGTCATTCACAAATGTTTAAATTACCTAAAAATTAGTTTTGATATGTACAGACATCTATGTAAATGCTTCAAAAACAAGATTAAAATATCGGTAGAGCAGTACTCAACAAGACACCTGTGTGCCGTGAAACTGTCATTCGCTTGGCATCATTGGTTATATTTCAGCAATTAAGGTATGACAGTCTCCATGTTCTTCTCGCATTTGTTTAAAAAGCCGAATCCACCAAGTGGATACTAAATAAAGATGGGTGTATATATCTATATCGTTTCAGACTCGTTCTCATTGGTGAAGTTTGTGACGTCAAACTAAATCATAAACCTAAAGATTGGACCTTGCAATGTTTAGCTTTATGATTTGGATTTATAGACCCTAAATTCTGAAGTGTGAATGGAGTCATTACATAATATGCG
This sequence comes from Harpalus rubripes, assembly GCA_963082715.1. Classification (NCBI taxonomy): domain Eukaryota; kingdom Metazoa; phylum Arthropoda; class Insecta; order Coleoptera; family Carabidae; genus Harpalus; species Harpalus rubripes. Next base: position 49,920,724 of record OY720458.1, on the reverse strand, counting down.
GCCAAAGTCTTTAAATCTAAAGTATAAACCATAAATCTAAACCTAAACTTCATTTGTGAATGCACCTTTATAGTTTCCAAGATTCCAATGGTGGCCTTCAAAAGCGGGACACCTGTATACTACATTATCGGAATATGAAAGTGCATGCAGTCGAAATATGGTAAAAGCGAGGGTAAAAGTTTGCTGACAACTGCTCTAAATGATCCATTTGTACCTATTAATAAAAGTTGTTGTGTATCCCGCATTTATTGTATAATTTAGGCTAATCAATCCATGCATATAATCATATGAGCCAGTATCCGAAAATCCAATGACGAATAGATCAACAGATTAGTGTCTAATCTAGTTAAGCCATATATCGCGATTTCTAATTGAAATTTTAATTCGCATTGGATGCATATGGTGTATACGCATATACCGTACCGTATAATACGTTGACAGCGGATAACGAAATTACTTAACAGAAGCTGTTTAAAAATTAATCAATATTTCATATTTAGTTCGCGAGAGTTAAGCGAAAAAGGAAGGAAATAATTTTCGGCGATATACAGGTGTTGATATATTATAGAGAATAGTAAAACCTATTTTTAAATAATAAAAAAATAACAATTTATTTATACAGGGTGTTAACCACGACACCGGCACATAGGACTAAAAAAAATTGGGTCCCAGGAGCCACCAACCACAATTTTTTCACTGTAAATATTGTACGGTATGTAATGACTAGCGAATGAAAGTTGGCGTTTAAATTATTTAATCGATGTGGTTTCTTTTGAAAACCTAGAGAAAAATAGAATGGTACTAAATATTGAGGTATGAGGATTTTGCATGAATCCATTTAAATACTGGACTAGGAAATCAAAGGAATAGATTACCATGTCTTGCTTAAAATAAATGGGCGATATTTTAAACATTTTTCGTTAATTTTGATTATAACAAACCTTTAAACTATTTAGTTTGGCAATTCTATGAAATAAGATTATTTTTAATTTTCTCTGACAGAAATTCCGACTCTAGCGTTGTTTACACCTGAGACAAACAAACCAGAATTTGCAATATTAAAATTTTTAAATACATCCCCGAATCCTGTTGCTATGGTCATTTTAAATGCTTCTTAGTATTTCAGTGGTATTGAATACAATTCTAGTCTTCTCTAAATAAATACATAAGGGACAGTTTCCTTTCAAATCAAATATAGGGAAAAGTTTTCAAAAGAAACCACATCAATTAATATAAACGTCAACTTTCATTCGCTAGTCATACTATATCAGATTATGAAACTAATTAATTTTACGTTAATTAGAGCAAAATTAATTTGTAGTAACACATTGGTCTCACTCGACCTCGAGCTTTTAAAATTGTCCAATAGGGCCGTGTGAGACCAAAGCGCCACCTCACCATTATATATGTTTGAACATGTTCATATTGTCCAATGGCCGTGTGAAACCAACGTGACACCTCACCATTTCATGTCTGAACAATGTTCATAACTTCATTAGTAATATTTGACTTAATATATTTTATATATTAAACAAATTCTTCACAAAATATAAACAAATATATTTCCAAAATTACTATATCTATATAACCTTGAACTTATGATATTTCACAAATTTTTGGTGAGTTTTTTTTATTTCAGAAATGGTATAAACGTCATAAAATGGATGAGATTTAAAGCTTTAGATAATACTAGTTCTATTATGTACGTATTTGCAAAAAATGCATAGAATATTAATAAAAGAAGTTGCAGATATCTATAGTTATTGTTTCCCACATATTTATTAATCACTTTTAATTATTTGGTCAGTATTTTGTAAATAAATGGTCAGTAACAATGAATATTTTGTTCAGATTAGATTAGAGTTAGGTTAGTTTAGGTTAGGTTGACTTAAATTCCGCTAGATTAAGTTACATTTTTATTGTAAGTTAGTTACCACTAAATACTGACCATTTATTTAAAATAATGATTCAATAAATGACATCCTTTATTAATAAATATTTAACTTAAATAAAAACCAGTTGCGACAACGTTTTAAGCGACCTTTAAACAAATGCAAATCAAAATTTTGACAGCAATGCATAATAATTCATATGATATTTCATTTCGATACAATATTGTCATTGTCAATTTAAGGAAAGCTTAAAACTTAAGTTACATTAAACTTTTAATAAAAAACAACAAGAAAGGGTTGCAGGTGTCATTGTTTCCTGCAAAAAACATGTTTCAAATTCACTTTAAAACATGAATATAGAATTTCATTATAAGTTAATTTCTTTAAGTAATAAAAACAAAATGAATAAAAATATTAATAAACAAAAGCACTCACAAATATTGTTTCACACATTTTTGTTTAAAATAACGTTAAAAACATAAGAACGTAATTTATGCCCGGTTTTATAAAAGCGAATTAATTATTTTATCCAGGATTAATTATAATCCAAGATTATATATAATGAATTATACATACATAATCCCGGATTTTGAAAGCAGAGATTAAATTTTTATTTATAAAACCAAATATTAAAGACCCCTTTGAACAGATATGTTTCGAGTATGGAAAACAAAATGGATAAGAACATTAATAAAAAATGAAATAGCGAATATCCTTATTGTTTCGTGCAGAACACATATTTGTAACATTTAAATGGCACTTAGATCTCTTTGAACTTACAGATTGAAATATTGAAAACGCGTGCACCCAACAAATCTGAGCTTTGATACTCCATACGCATGCGTGTGATTCAAACAGTGATTCTTAATTCCCTCTCTCTCAGAACATAATCTGGGTTAAGTGAGGTCAAAAAGCAACAGAATTCCTGAGCATAATTGTTATCAGACACCAACGGTGCCAATACTAATAATAATAACAGTCTGCTCAATTGATTAACTACTACTGATTTACCTATCTGCGTGTGTGATTGCGCCAGAAGCGACGCGTTGCGACCGGCGGTCGAACCACGACTAAGCGACGAGCGAAGAGCGAATCAGCAGGAACGGACAAACCAACGGCGCAAATATAAAACATAGGTTATGCGCAAGCACAAACCAAAACACGGCGAACTTACTACACGATTTTTTCAATATTTTTCGCTATTTTACGATTGAATTATAATATTATAGTCGTACTTTTTTAGCTAGATTTTCATTCTAAAATTGACCCTGTTTTACTCTGAAGGTGATTTAGGACGTAATATAGAAATGTACATAGCCATGAAACAAAAAACAAGACAAGGAGTTTCCCACTATTAATAAACAAATGAAACTTACAAAATTTAAAGAAATGAGTTATTTACCTATACTATTTTTTCTATTTAGCGTATTTTATGCCCCTTTTCAATATAAAATCATAGTGTAACGTGTGAGCCCCGCTGCTACACTGAACAAGCGTCTACTTATAGCGATGGCGCAATCGCGCTAGCAGCCGGGCTACGTAAACAAACAAGCCGCGACATGTTTAATTACTTCCGGTCGCCTGAACCTTTTGTGTTCATTGTTATTATACGGTCGAACATTCTAGAGCTCTCTGTAAGATAATGGCAGCTGTATAAAAGGGACGCAGCTATGCTCGGGAGTAGAGATGGGTCAATTCCCGAAATTTGCAGATACGAGAAAATTACCAAAAAAATCCCGGAATTTTTTTTTGAGAAATTTCACATATGAATAAAAATTGGTTTATTTAGTTTTATTTTTCAATGAAACTATGGTAATAAAACACATACATATACTCGTATCAATATATTTATGCACTATCGGTCATACATACGAGTAAGAACTAATAAAGAATACTCCCCCATATTTTAATTGTTCAATATATTTTCATACTTCTTATACAAAGTAAAGGTGCAATATTCATAAAACCTTAAATGTGTAATTCAAAAGCATCGTACTAAATTTCACAAGTACTTATATTTACTTTAAAAAAAATAACCAGAATAACAATTTATTTTGAAGAAAACTTAAATTACTCAAAAAAATGAACAATGTTACATATTTAATAATTATTTATAACTTACAACAAACATCAAGGCCAAAATCTTTTAAAATTTACGGGAAATTTGCAATAATTATATTCACGAGATATTCCCAAAAAAAAAAAATCCGGGAAAAAGGGTAACAAAATTCTTCCCGAAAATCGCGGATGAAGGAATTTCCGGGAATTTTCTCGGGGAAAGAACAAATTCCCGGCGGGAATTTTTTGGCGGCACATTACTACTCGGGAGTAAGTTAGTTACATATAGAGACATTCACATAGAGTGAAGCACATCAGTATCGTAGTGAGCGTATGCAGTATAGTGTCGAGTGGAGGTCCTGGGAAGTTACTGGTTAAATGGGATAGCTGTGGATGTGAATACTCGGTAGTGTTGACGAGTATTGGGAAGCTATAGTTTACAAGGACAGTAACGGCGAGTCGGGATAGCTGTGAATGATTACTCGGTAGCGTTGAAGAGTATTGGGATTAGGTATACCGGTACAGTAACGGCAAGTAGAAGTGAATACTCGGCAGTGGTTCTGAAAAGTTGTGGCATAGGGACAGTCGGTGATACTGAGGCTGTGGAAGTGAGAGAGTTACATAAATAGGCAGACAGTGAGGTGAAAGGTGTGACTTCTGTCCGAGCAGTTGAATATACAGACGCTGTGGAGGTCGGTAAGCGGACAGTTGAACGTGATATAAAAAAGTGATATAAATCTTGGAAATAGATAGTAGTGTTAGTGGGTTAAATAAAAAAATAGTGTTAGTGTTATCTAGTTAATTGTACTTTTAGTCTTGATTAGTTTTTAATAATTGTTTAATATTAGTAATAGTAATTTTCATTATAGTTTAATAAACACTTATTTTAATTAATAATAATTGTCTAATATTTACACTTCATTCAAATGAATAAAAAACGTTACAATTTGGTGTCAGGTGTTCGGGTTAATAAACTGTGAAGTGTAAGTAAAAATAAATAAAAACGTTACAATATAAATAAACTGAAAAAAAATAATATTGAAAATATTCATACATATTGACATTAGACATTAATGAAGATGAGCATTTCTTCAATCGCACTAAATATGAGTGTCATAGTTTTATATATTGTCATTATTTTTATATTAATTAATTTAAAAATATGGAAATTTGTATAATTACGTACAAATGTATAGCCCATAATGGAAGGAGTGTTTTATAATTTTTGAAATTTTTTAAAGCAAGTTATTGAGTTTCAAACTCAACTGACTACTACGTTTACATGCAGTTTTGAAAATGGTTTCAGTTTTCAATCAAAATTACGCGAAACTATTTACATGCAATTTTCAAAACAGGTTTGTAGATTGATTTGAAAACAGTTTCGACGCATGCGTATTTGGCTGAAGTGACATATCCTCTTCACTCCAAATTTTTCGTTTTGCATTTTTCCAAAAAAAAAAATTCTACTTTGTACCACTGCGCACTAAAACTACACAACTGTCAGTTTTTTTGTAGGTTACTAACACCAAATAACACAAAGCGACAGAAACGTTATGCTATGTAGGTACGCATGCGCAATATCGAAGATGACCAGTTTTGAAACTAGTTTCCAAATCAAACCCGTGAATTTTAGTTTTGGTTTGAGTTAATTCAAAACCGTGTTGACACTGTATACATGGCGTTTTCAAAACTAAAAACGTTTTGAAAACGGTTTGAAAACTGCATGTAAACTTACTATATAATTCTGAAAAGGATAGTAAGCTATTTACTCATAAATGTTTTCCTACAACCGTGCGTGAAAAGTACTTTTCACGCACTCATTACAGTGTGTAAAGTGTCACTTTTCAAGCACTAGTGCGTGAAAAGTACTTTTCACGCACTAGTGCTGGAAAAGTAAATAAGCGTTGCTAGGAAACATTAAAATTCGGTTAATTTACCTATCAAGTACATAATTAGGTAGTAAACTAATAAAATTTATTAAGAAATATGAATATACACTGTAAATGAAACAAATCTAATATTTCTTTAACAGATTGAGTACTAATCTCATTTTTTTGACATGTATTCTAAGCTAACCTAATTTTTAATATCAATATTAAATGTACAATTTGTACATTGTAAAAGACTAATCATCGTCTGTCTGAGATTCTGCCAAGTGTTTAAGTTACAATTTGTACAGTGTTATGAGAAAGAGTACTAACAGTATATGAAGCTGCTGGATGCCTGTACCACTCAGTATTATGAGAAAATCAGTACCATTTCGGTTGTAGGAAAAATGTTGTATGCAACACGTGTGTAAAATAGTATTTTTTGTCTCGTGCTACAATTTCCGTAAAACATCGCACTGGACCAAAAAAGTACTACTTTACACACTTGTTACATAAATAACTATTTTAGGAAATAGTCCAGTTTTTCGGTTTAGTGTAATAAAAAATTGTAATTCTCACGCTCAGAAATATAAATAAAAGGCAATAAATATGCACATTTTTGTGCGATGAAATAACATATTAATTATAATTACAGTTAGATTTTTGCAAAAACAATAATAATATTACTTAAGTATTTTAGCAAGAAACAATAAAATCTGAATTATTCCCGATAAGCGTGGAATATAAACACAAAGTTTACAATTGATTTGCAATGCTATAATTAGCTCCGAACAATATAATTCCAAGTTTATTAGTAAATCCCTATTGTATTAATTTAATTTTAAAAATGTTTTATTTTGCCTACATATCAATTGCGTATGGATTAAACAATGAAACTTATAGGACTACAATAATTATTATGTAAATTTATTATTGCAAGTAATATATTATTGTTTATACCACATAATTACCTAAAATTATAATATTATTCCTTTTATAAACGTATTAAAATATAATATGGTGTTTAATAAATATATTTATATAAGTTTTATCAGGCAGATAGATTTAGGTAATTAAATTAATTGATTGTTAATGCTCATTATCAAAATATTTAGAGCATTGTTATTATCATTATTACAGTCATACCCTGCTTAACGCGAGTGATACGTAGACAATTACTACGTTTACATGCAGTTTTGAAAATGGTTTCAGTTTCCAGTCAAAATTACGCGAAACTGTTTATTACTAAGTTTACATGCAGTTTTGAAACCGTTTTTAAAATGTTTCCAGTTTTGAAAACGCCATGTATACAGTGTCAAAACGGTTTTGAATTATCTCAAATTATTCAAAACTACTCATGTAAACACTTAAAATTCAGTTTCGACACTGCGCATGCGTACAGAGCATAACGTTTCTGTCGCTTTGTGTTACTAATCTTCAAATAAACTGACAGTTGTGTATTTTTAGTGCGTAGTGTTACGAAGTATAAAAAATAATTGGAATAATAGCAAAACGAAATATTTGGAGCGAAGAGGATCTATCACTTACATCAGCTAAATGCGCATGCGCCGAAACTGATTTCAAATCAATTTTTAAACTTGTTTTGAAAACTGCATGTAAGCAGTTTTGCATAATTTTGACTGAAAACTGAAACCATTTTCAAAACTGCATGTAAACGTAGTATATATGTAATTTTCAAGACAAGCTTACAGGTTGATTTGAAAACAGTTCCGGCGCATGCGCATTTGGCTGATATAAGTGACAAACTCTCTTCACTCCAAATTCTTCGTTTTGCTATTATTCCAATTATTTTTTCTACTTTGTACCACTACGCACTAAAATTACACAAATGTCAGTTTATTTGTAGGTTAGTAACACGAAGTAACACACAGCGACAGACACGTTATGCTATGTACGCATGCGCAATATCGAAACTGAATTTTAAGTGTTTACATGAGTAGTTTTGAAACTAGTTTTCAAGTCAAACCCATGAATTTTAGTTTTGGTTTGAGCTAACTCAAAACCGTTTTGACACTGTAAACATGGCGTTTTCAATACTAGAAACGTTTTGAAAACGGTTTGAAAACTGCTTGTAAACTCAGTAAATGTTCAGCGCTAAACGAATCACTACTAAGCGGGGTGTTTTTTTATTTTTATAAATATAGTAGAACTGATCATAGAATAGTATTATAATATAATATATTGCTCGATAAATGGTATAACGAACACTGTACGAGAATCAATTATGTACAGGGCTGATCCTAACCTATCAGCCGCCTTTGTTCTGAACAACTGAACAATTGTACATATTTGTGACTCCTAAAATTTTCACTTTCTCTAACACACGGAATAATAGATGGCACTACCTTAATAATGAAAGCGGCCGAAAAACGGTCATTTTTTAAGCCACTTTTGCGTACGAAAAATTCAATGTTTTGCTTAGATCGACTAAAAGCATATATTTTTTTTCTTTCCAATAAATGCGCGCAACATCATATGCGCCAAAAGAATATTATTATTATTTTTATTTAAGGAGGCTATGGAAAACAAACTATAAATATTTTAATTAAATAATATAAAAAAATATAAATTATTGTCTTTCTAAAAAAAATAACCTTGCAGTAAACATACTAAAATAAGAACGACTGAAACTTAACTAAAATAAATAATTAAAAAATAATATTAATTTCTTCAATGGCACTAATATAAACCTTTTGAGAATGCTGTCAATTTTTCATTAAAAAAGTTTGTAAAAAGTGTAAGTTCACAAAATAATAAACAAAAAAGGTAAAATTTACATCTTTGTTTACATCTAGTGAACTATACATTTTTTTCTAAAAACAAATACATAATTAAAACGGTTTTTAAATGGAGCAACTTTTGTATAATTTAATCGACAAATTTATCCTGGACACTTATACAGGGTGTTTCACGAAAACCGACCACCGTCATTATTTTCTTTATTATTATAGTTACAAAAAAATACTATAGAACAAAGTTGTAGGAGACCAAGGGGGACATCCCATGAGAGATGAAAATATTTTTTTAAACCAGTGGTTCTCAAGTTATAACGCAAAGTTATATTTTTTCAAATAGGATCCTACATATTTTTTATTCCTATTCGATAGCGTATTTTTTTCTGAATTCAACCATGTATTAGTTTTATATCCTTACATAATAAAAATATTGAACAAATGAGATTGAAATTTAACAAAAAAATTATTTTTAATATTTATGTACAGTAGGCTATGGATGAAAAACAAGAGTGAAAAAAATTAATCACAAAACACATAGAATAATAATTAACAACAGTAAAAAATTTTTATTATTTGACAGCAGCAGCAGCTACATTTTGTTCTTTTATTATTCTTTTTTATCCATAGCCTACTGTACATAAATATTAACAATAATTTTTTTGTTAAATTTCAATCTCATTTTTTTCAATATTTTTAGTATGTAAGGATATAGAACTAATACATGGTTGAATTCAGAAAAAAAATACGCTATCGAATAGGAATAAAAAAATATGTATGATCCCTTTTGAAAAAATATAATTTTGTGTTATAACTTGAGAACTACTGGTTTAAAAAAATATTTTCATCTCTCATGGGATGTCCCCCTTGGTCTCCTACAACTTTGTTCTATAGTATTTTTTTGTAACTATAATAATAAAGAAAATAATGACGGTGGTCGGTTTTCGTGAAACACCCTGTATAATGTATGTTGACTAAGCAAGAACAATCAATGTCAATATATCATAATTTTGGGAATAAATGATTTAAAAACAGCAAGACACTTTTAGTGTTAATAATACCGAAAGTACCTTTCTGTGAAACTTGACAATCTGCACTACTAATGTTGATTATAAATATCACTAATTCTGCGGTTTAAACTGACTACAGAAATCAAACTCGTCAATATTTTATACTAACATGTGTACAGTCGTTATCAATGCAATAAGTTTTTTTTTATGTTTTGATATTACATTGGTTCACTGAATGCCGACTCCTATAAGTTCCTCTACAGTTAGACTTTGGTGGTTATTGCATTCTGCCAGAAATAATTATTTCGCACTGTGTATTTTTGAACATAAACCTACATAATCACTATAACATTTTTCTACCCGAATTTAATGAAAACTGTAAAGGTGCATTCACAAATAAAAATTAGGTTTATGGTTTTTGTTTAGGTTTAGGTAAGTCATTCATAAATGTAAGTTTAAATTACCTAAAAATTAGTTTTAACATGTACAGACATCTGCGTAAATGCTTCAAAAACAATATTAAAATATCGGTGGAGCAGTACTCTACAAGACACCTGTGCGCCGTGAAACTGTCATTCGCTTGACATTATTGGTTATATTTCAGCAATTAAGTTATGACCGTCCCCTTGTTCTTCTCGCATTTGTTTAAAAAGCCGAATCCACCAAGTGGATACTAAATAAAGATGGGTGTATGTATCTATATCATTTCAGACTCGTTCTCATTGGTGAAGTTTGTGACGTCAAACTAAATCATAAACCTAAAGTTTGGACCTTGCAATGTTTAGCTTTATGATTTTGATTTAGAGACCCTAAATTCTGAAGTGTGAATGGAGTCATTATATAATATGCGGACAAAGTCTTTAAATCTAAAGTATAAACCATAAAACTAAATCTAATTTTCATTTGTGAATGCACCTTAAAAGTCCCTAATTCTTGATATCATCCACACAGTGGTCGTGTCTGGATTCCGCGAACTGGTACATGTTGCAAAAACCGCCGAATAGCGAGTGCCTTCGCTGATGTCTGGCCCTGGGTCGCCTGGGTCCGTGCAAAGTGCAATTCCGCTCTGGCCAACGACCTGTATGCTGGTCCGCGGTCCGCGATCCGAATCCTCGCACATCACAACCAACAACTCACAAGGTGACAACGAATTACAAAATTTTGGATGTCACATTTGAAGGATAAAAGTTACATGTGAGATGTGGTCAGCATATAACGTTCTCACAATTCCATCGATATATTTTATGTAAATGTAAAAATATACAAAGTTTGTATGGTATGACTAGCGAATGAAAGTTGACGTTTAAATTATTTTATAGATGTGGTTTCTTTTGAAACCCTAGAGAAAAATAGAATGGTACTAAATATTCAGGTATGAGGATTTTGCATGACTCCATTTAAATACTGGACTAGGAAATCAAAGGAATACATTACCATGTCTTGCTTAAAATAAATGGGCGATATTTTAAACTTTTTTCGTTTATTTTGATTATAAGAAACCTTTAAACTATTTAGTTTGGCAATAGGGTATTCTCACATATTTTTTATTTCTTTTTCTTAAAGAACAGTTATATCTAAGAGTACCTGTGAAAACCGGAGTTAAAAATTCCTTTTAATAAGCGAGATATTAATTTTTAAAATTTGATTTTGTTGTGTCACGTGATAGTGACGTACTAGTTGTACAGTACCAGCGGTGTACTATCAGTGGTTCAAGCGGCGTCTTATCACATTCGAATATGGAGTAGGGATTTCAACTGGTTTATATCTTTTGTAACAATTAATTTATAATATGATTATTTGTTTTTTGCCTGTTGTTTACCTATCAACACTAATTTTTTTAATAAATTTTTAATATTGGTAGTCCTCAGAGAATACCCTATTCTATGAAATAAGATTATTTTTAATTTTCTCTAACAGAAATTCCGACTCTAGGGTTGTTTACACCTGAGACAAACAAACCAGAATTTGCGATATTAAATTTTTTAAATACATCCCCGAATCCTGTTGCTAAGGTCATTTTAATTGTACGAAATATTCAGGTATGAAATTTTTGCATGAACCCATTTAAATACTGGTCTAGGAAAGCACAGAAATACATTACTATGTTTGACTGAAAATAGATGGCCGACTAGGGTAACTGAATATCAAAACAGGGGTGCGTTTAAAATATTTTAAACATTTTTCGTTTATGTTGATTATAACAAAATATTTTGATTTTTAAACTATTAAGTTTGGCAATTCTATGAAATAGGATTATTTTTAATTTCCTCTAACAGTAATTCCGACTCGAGGGTTGTTTACACCTGAGACGAACGAACTAGAATTTGCGGTATTAATTTTTTTTAAATACATCCCTGAATCCTGTTGCTAAGGTCATTTTAAATGCCTTCTGATATTGAGTACAACTCTAATCTTCTGTAACGGAATACATAAGGGTCAGTTTCCTTTCAAATCAAATATAGGGAAATGTTTTCAAAAGAAACCATATCTATTAAATAATCTAAACGTCAACTTTCATTCGCTAGTCATACTATATATAATACTTCACACAGCCGTAAACGCACATTGTAAAATCATATTATAGGGACCTTTAAAAGTGTCTACTCATTAAAAACACACCATTTCTGGGTATACCAATTTGCTTCTATATTTTCAACAATTAATAAAATGGTTAGAAAATTCTACAAAATTCTTTCGGCTACTTTAAATATAGACTCAAAACTTTAAAAAAACTGTGGGCCGAATGACTGGTGATAATAGTTCGTCCGGTATTTTAAAAGTCATCTTCTAGTCCAGATTTAGCTTCTACCGAAACCCTGTACATTTGGCACAATGAAAAGCAACTTCGTAAAAATTCAGTGTGTACAGTAAAACCTACCTTGCAAGACATATGGGACAACACTCACAGAAAAATGTGCAGTACATAGGGATCCAATGCCTAAAAGAATATAAGCTGATATTACTAATATAGGCGATATAACCGAGGCCACACGAGAATACAGGCCTGAATGCTTATCCCTGCTCAATGCGTCACATCAAACTATGAGGCCTGCGTGCTAGTCTAGCCTTTTAAAAACAGTAGAGCTACAGCAGCCAGCGTGAGTGGACGCATGGCACAGAGCAGCACGGAACGTCAAATTTCGATTGTTTTTCGTTTAAGTAAATTGCAAAAATAGTTTTAAAATGCTGTGTGCCAATGTGCAGGAGCAATTACGGCAATACGGCTAAATTGATATACCGGACATTAGAGAAATTAGAAGTAAAACAAGTTTTCCTAATATATGGTGAATGTATATCATGCAGAATAGCAAATTTAGTTGTTACGAAAAAAAAAAATAGGAATATTCAGCAATATAATGCTAAATAAAAAACTGTAAAGAACAAATTTGTAGTAAAAAGCAGTTAAACAAAAAAAATAAAAATAAATTAGCGAGCACCTAAATGTATTTTATTCCAAAATAGGTAATGGTTATTTTAAATATATAATATGCGGACTTATATATGTCATTCATTTTTAGTTTCATTATTATCATATTCATATTGTGTTCTATGTTATGTTATTTTCATTTGTTAGTTCTAGATCTAAAGATTTATTAATGCTATTATTATTTTTATTATTTCTTGCCCTATAAATTTGTAACACGTATTCATTAACACCCTGTATAAATATGATGTAAGAAATATATCCAATCAATTTTTAATATCAAATATTGTATTTTATTTATTTATCAGTTTTAACAATGTTTTAGTTCGATATTGTCAAATTATTTAACAAAATTATTAACAAATGATCATTTCTTATAATTCTACCGAATTTCCTGACAAATTCGGCTGGAACCGAAAGTCCAGATTTATATGATCGTGTGATAAGACGAGGGTAAAGGCAATAACAGATAAATAACTTTTCTAAATTTTAGTTTCAATAATTATATTTTAACTCTATTTATCCATTTAAGTTATAAATGTCAAAATTCAGTTTAGACATTCTTATCGTATTATGATAGTCACGACATTTATTTGTTGATTATTAAGTCCAGAAATTATTATGTATACGTGCGTGACTTTGAATGCCCTAGCCTATGCACCCTGTACCCCTAAGATTATTATTTTCATTTGTTAGCTCCAGATCTAAAGATTTATTAATGTCATTATTATTTTTATTATTTCTTGTATTATTTAAACAACAATAAATAATTTAAAGTAAAATATGATTTTATTCGTATATTTAGACTATTTATAATTCGTTTTTTTAATTAATTTGTTTAGTTATGTATATAAAATAGTTATTATATAATATTTAAATAGTTATTTACGAGTTGTGTATCTTTAAAAATCACATTTTACAATCCAATTTGTTTAAAATTCTGTATATTTCCTATGCTTTACTGCTGTCGTTCGAAGCGTGGTGTAACAGCAAGAGGCTAGCTGTGACGTCACGAATTGAGCATTCAGGCCTGTATTCTCGTGTGGCCTCGATATAATCCAATATTAAATGGCGGAATACTTGTATAAAAATTCAGTTTTTGTAGGTTTAATTTAAAGTCTTCTTTATTTGAAACTAGACGAAAGAAATTTGCAGAAATTTATCACCATTTTGCATAGGTTATATAACGTGTTTGTTGAAAATTTTAACCGGCCCAACTAATATAAGTTTAGGCTCTTGATTGGTGAAAATTTCTATATCAGCAAGTAATGAAATTACTTTTGCCACACATATCATGTCTTCTATGTAAACATTGCACCAGAGCAAAACTAAATAACTACTTTCCACAACCTCTACTAACCCTGCACACGGAACCGGATCGAAAAGTTTTGACCTGATCGCTCGCTCCGGTTAATCGGAGTTAATTTAGAAACTCATCGATATCATCCTTCTTGCTTTACGAACGCTTTGGATCCTATCAAGTGACGTTCCAACAAAAAAAGACCTACAAGTACAATTTGTATTTACATTTGAAATTCTTTGGGAAATTTCCTGAACGTGCCGATCTGCTTTGTACGCAGATATCGGTAATGATGATGACATATTTGTACCGTGCGGGCGTTTACCAGTCAATAATAGGTAGTTTTTAAAAAAGTAACAGGAGTCATTTTATTATTAGGAAAATGGTGATATTGAAAGATCTTTTTATAATTTGCAAATATATGATAATTTTAGTTGACACGAATATATTAATAATAATATTTAGATGAATTCGAGATAATAATTAAGGGCTTGGTAAGATTCCATCTGGCATGGTTCTCGCTAAGTCTGTAAGACAAAAGCACATCACAAGAAAGGGTATTAAGGGATAAGTGACCTTCACTTTATCCCTAATTCAAGGGGTGAACAGCAAGGGTTGTGCGCAGAGCAAAGCAAAGCAAAGCTCATGTCATTATAAAAATAGTGAATTTTCAATGTAATCCATTATCATGATACCATAGCTATAGCCGTAGCCATAGCCTACCCTTTAAAAGCTGAAGCCCCATGTCAATATTTATTTCCGGATTTCGCTTTTTATTGGATTTTCAAATTTTTACTTTGGTTTTAATTACGGGGGATAATTGAATATGCTTTGTCTTTCGTTTTCAATTAATAAACTTACTTAAAATAATAATAATTATTATACTTCATAATAAAATGTATACACATTAGGATCTCGAAAAGTACAGATAAGATTACTTAGAAATAAATAATCCCATTAGGAGATCGTTTTAGTGGAAAAATTGCAAAAATGACCAGATTGAACAAATCATTTCATACAATTTTTTAAAAATTTCTTCAGATTTTACATGTCTATATTTAAGGTGAATTCACAAATGAAAATTAGTTTTATCGTTTTTTTTAGGTTTAAGTAAGTCATTCACAAATATAAGTTTAAATTACCTGAAAATTAGTTTTGATCTGTATAGACATCTTTGTAAATGCTTCAAAAACAAAATTAAAACATCGTTAGAGCAGTACTCAACAATACACCTGTGCGCCGTGAAACTGTCATTCGCTTGGAATTATTGGTTATATTTCAGCAATTAAGTTATGACAGTCTCCATGTTCTTCTCGCATTTGTTTAAAAAGCAGAATCCACCAAGTGGATACTAAATAAAGATGGGTGTATATCTATATCATTTCAGACTCTCATTGGTGAAGTTTGTGACGTCAAACTAAATCATAAACCTAAAGTTTGGACCTTGCAATGTTTAGCTTTATGATTTGGATTTAGAGATCCTAAATTCAGAAGTGAGAATGGAGTCATAACATAATATGCGGCCAAGGTCTTTAAATCTAAAGTATAAACCATAAATCTAAACCTAATTTTCATTTGTGAATGTACCTTTAGCCTCACTTGTTTGTTAATTAGTGTATGTCATTAAGGGCCAGTTCTTCAATCTCTGGTTAAAATTTTAACCAACAGTTAAATAAACAATACTGAAACCAAATGAACTGTCAAATGACAGATTTATCTTTGCTGCAGAGATTGAAAAACTGGCCCTTAGTTAGGGTCAAATCTGGTAATCCAATTTTGACCTACTTCCACAAATCCGATTTCTTACCGACTTGAAACTTTGTACACATACGCAATTCTGATGACAATACAACATTTTCTTTAAAAAAAAATAATTAATTATATACGATCTACTTGAAACTTGCAAACATACACAATATTTTCAAAATATTTTTAAAATGCTTTCTAGTGTCAAAAATTTGGAATGAAATAGAGATTTGAACATTTTGACACCAGATGGCAATAGTGATAATGCGCCAAAAGCCAAAATTATAAAGATTATTAATTTTTTCTTCCTATAAAACGTATAAAACAATTACACATTTCCGAGAGACTAAAAAGGATAAAATAATTAAATAAAAAACATCGATGTGTAAACTTGGTACTTTACACACTGCAAACAGGGTGTCAAGTAAACGATTATCGTATTTTACTTTATACATTACAGAGCTACCACCATCAATATACGTGTGGCATTTAAGTTGTCTTACCTAAATTTAGTTTTTTCTGTACATTCATGTTGGCAATACAGACTGAGTATTGCATAGTATTCAACTTCAGATCTATTAATTGTCAAATGTGAACTCGGTATTTGGTGTATTCAAATTGTCCTTTGCTCGTCTGTCAAATGTTTATTTTGTTTCAGGAATGTTATTTAAGGTCGTATAAAAAAGTGTACCTAAACAAGGCCGAGTCAAGAAAAACTTCACCTCATGTTATAAAGCTTGCGTTTACACTCTTGTTGCATAAATAACTACTTTAAAAACAAGTTATTATAAAAATGCACTAAAAAAGAAAAATATTTTTTCTTAGGTTCTCTGTCTCGACAAGAAATGTAAAGGGGTGTATTTTTTATGTATAAATGTTTATACTGCTCTACGTATATAATATGTACGCCCATGTTTTTATTTACCGAGGCAGAAAGTACGAAAAATTGCTTTTTCTTTTTTAAAAATAAAAGCTAGTTTTAAAAAAGTATTTTCTCATTTATTTATTGAAAAATAAGTCTATAATAAATCTAATAAATTGGCATTAGTATATTATACAAAAACAAGTATTATAGTGAGATTTATGCGTTAGGTTAAAATAAGTAATGTTTATAAAAGCTGAATGTAAAAAACGTACAGGGTGTCTCACCTTTACATGCAGTTTTGGTTTCAGTTTTCAGCCGAAATTACTCGAAACTGTTTACATGAAATTTTCAAAACAGGTTTACAGATTGATTTGAAAACAGTTCGGGCACATGCGCATTTGGCTGGTGTGAGTAACAAATCCTCCGCCATTATTCCAATTACCTTTTCTACTTTGTACCACTACGCACTAAAACTACACAACTGTCAGTTTATTTGTAGGTTAGTAACACCAAATAACACAAAGCGACAGAAACCTTATACCTATGTACGCATGCGCAATATCGAAACTGAATTTTAAGTGTTTACATGAGTAGTTTTAAAACTAGTTTTCAATTCAAACCCATTAATTTCAGTTTTGATTTTAGATAACTCAAAACCGGTTTGACAATGTATACATGGCGTTTTCAAAAATAAAAACGTTTTTAAAACGGTTTGAGAACTGCATGTAAAATTAGTATATCATATGAAACGTTGGGTATTCAGTACCTACTCTATATCCATTCTATTATTATCCGGTACCAACTGGAAAAATTTACTGGATAATCATTACTCGGTATTTTCATATTTTAAAAAACAAAATCCGATGCAATATTAATGTAAATTAAATAAATTATACATATTAGCATATTAAATCGGTTTGGTAGAAGTGGTCATATAATGTTCATATACAAAGTGAATTTGATGATTACAATGGAGCGATAATAGAATCATCATAATCACTACTATTTATGAACAAAGTACTGTCATTAATAACAAATATTGCCACAACAGATTACGAACTAATGTATCTCCGAAATACAATAATTTATAACAATTCCTAGAATTATTTAATCCTAATATCAACAATACAGGGCATTATGTAGATTTACACACACCTTTCCAGATTTTCGGCTAATTATTCTGCGCAAATGACAGAGTTCAGAGTAATAATACCTCACGCATGAAACAATTACTCTATATGAGACTAGGATTCACATTTTCAATCATATATAAACCATCTAGAAGCGTCATTTCTCAAATGTACCAAAACATGACGGAGATATAATTACAATTCACCTAAGAAGATTCCAATTTTATATAACCTAAGTACAAACATATGCGTAATGATTTTTTTTAATACAGGATGTTTCAAAAGTACTGTAAAACAATTTAAGGGCATATATTACTGACCAAAATAAGTAGAAAATCTTAATCAACATGGGTCCGATCTTCAATAGTTTCCGAGATTTGAGACAGTGAAAAATGAATTTTTATGGGGTTTACGTCTGCCATCTCGAAAACTATAAGAGTTACCACTTTGATTAAATGGGATTTTTTGTTTACCTTTCAGAGGTCATCTTAGATGGGCTTTTGTTTTTTTTTTTTAATCAAATAATTGTACTATGTTAAATATTGTGGCGACCTTGGCCTATATTTAATTTTCAAATAACTTCGTAACTATTATAATTTGAGAAAAACGTTTCATTTAATAATTTTATTGTTTTTTATAGTCTATTTACTGACATAGACAAAATTTTGTTCGATCACTATCTTTGTCAGTTTTTTTCCATTGTTCGCTTTTCTCAGAAACAGTTGAAGATCAGTCCTATGTTCATTAAGCTTTTTTACTTATTTTGGTCAGTACTATATATCCTCAATTTTTTTTACAGTATTTTTGAAACACACTGTATACTATTGTAACGTTTTTTTATTTTACTTGGGTGAAGTGTAAATATTAGATAATTATTATTAATTAAAATAAGTGTTTATTAATCTATAATGAAAATTACTATTACTAATATTAAACAATTATTAAAACTAATTAAGACTAAAAATATTATAAAACACTTAAACACTAAGATTATTTATTTATTGAACCAATTAACACTACTATTTATTTTCACGATATTACTAATTATTTATTTCCACTACGCGTTCCAATATTAGACTGCCGACTCTTGTGGACTGTTTACGCGATATTTATATCACTATATACTTTTATCACGGTCAACTGTCCGCCTACCGACCTCCATAGCGTCTATATACTCAACTGACTCAACAGCGTCTGTATATTCAACTGCTCGGACAGAAGTCACACCTTTCACCTCACTGTCTGTCTATTTATATAACTAACTTTCTCCTTCCACAACCTCAGTATCACCAACTATCCGTATGCCACAATTCTTCAACGCCAATGCCGAGTATCCACTAAAACTCACTGTTACTGTCCTTGTATACTCTATATGTCTCTGAATGTAACTAACTACGTAACTAACTCCTGAGCATAGCTGCGTCCCTTTTATACAGATGCCATTAACTTCCAGAGAGCTCTAGAATGTTCGACCGCATAATAACAATGAAGATAAAAGGTTCAGGCGATCGGAAGTAATTAAACACGTCGCGGCTTGTTTGTTTATGTAGCCCGGCTGCTAGCGCGATTGCGTCATCGCTATACTTACAGCTACTAGATAATATATAGCTGACTCGTCCGCCATATTGGTGCCAAAATCAATGCAGTAAATTATTAAATAAAAGTGCATTTCATATAAGTTAATGTACTAGCTATTTTTCATAATTAAATATAACTTCCATATTTGCCATTTTATACTTATTTAAAATACTAAAACAAGAACAAATACGGTTCGTTAAGATTTTTGAGGTTAGAGAAAAATATATGAATTGCATAAGTACCTGTAAAAATTATAACCATTTCTCAAATGATTTGCACAGTTTGGAGCAGAACAACCCGTTATTATGGATAATTTCTATGATTAATAATACTGTAATATTGATTTGATTGATTTAAGTAGCTCGACAATGGTGGACGAATCAGCTGTAATTTATCTAGTAGCTATAGCTATACTTAGACGCTTGTTTAGCGTAGCAGCGGGGCTCACACGTTACAATATATTGAGTAATCTGGACGTTTCTCATCTTAATAAAAAGTTTTCGTAGTTTTTCTACTCATGATAAAAACTTAGTTTTCCAAACATTTAATTACAATTTATTATTATTAATACTGTAGTTTCAATCTTTTATTATTATAATAATAATAATAATAATAATAATAATAATAATAATAATATAATTTTAACAGTATGATCTTAATTAACTTTTTCTCATAAATTTTTTATTTATTAAATTTTATTATGAAAAGTGAAAAACTCATAAAGGATAAACTCCCATTGATGTGGCTTATCAGGTACTTATATACAATAATCTAGTGTGCTTTGATAAAGTAAACAAATCAAATCCGATAGTAACTTATCCTTTTATTAGTCGGTTCAAGTTTTTCAGATTACTCATAATTACTTATTCGCTTTATGAGTCCGTGATTTTAATTATTCAAATAAATATGTACTGATAATGTATTCATTTAGTTATAGATTACTTTGTTCAAAACTGGTGAGAATTCGTACAAGATATTTTACGAAATACCACGTTTAGATTTACAAAAATAAAAATATAAATTTTTGACAATTGTAAAAAAAATCTAATTTATTTACCTAATATTTTTTTTCTTTGCAAGGTACATTAAAAAGTTTAGTAAAAAAAAGTAAATAATTGTATGATTCAGGTTTCAGTTTGGATAAGTAATAGTGTATTGCCTCCCCAAGATCTAATGACTTCTATCATATGGTTTGGCAAACCTTCAATACAGTTGGTATATCTTTGTGTTAATATCTTTTCCATTCTTCATAAATAATAATAATAATATCTTTATTTAGCTATCAAACTACACATAACAAAACATTTAGTAATTTACATATAATATCTTTTAATTTCTATTATATTTATTTTTTCATTTAATATCTTAATTCTATTCGGTAACTTGTTATATATAATAAGTGTCTTAAAAGGTTTTGAGTTTTTGTATATTTTTTCCTGTCTATGAAAAATTTTTCAGCATGTCTTGTTTTATAATATTAAACATCATTCATTTTTTTAATGCATTATCAAAAAATTTAGGCATTACTCCTTTTTCAATTTTATGAATGAAAATTAAACTTTCCATCTCTAGAAATTGTTCCACTGGTAGCCAGTTCAATTGTCGCAACATAGATTCATTACTTTGGTATCTATCATATGATAATATATTTCTCATTGCCTTATTTTGAAGAAGCTGCAGTCTTTTTTTATCACTAGAATTGCTTAAAAAATTATTGTACTACAAAATGAAAGTGAGGTAATATAATAGTATTGTAAATTGTTAAAAGTGCCCATTTACTTAGAAAAGTACTGACCCTGTATAAAAAAAACCTATTTACTTTGAAAATTTTTTTTAAATATAATCTACATGCTTACCAAATTTTAAGTCTGGCACTATTCTAATTCCTAAATATTTTATTTCTCTTATTATTTCTACATTTTCATTTTGTATTTTGATATAAACTCCATTATTTACCCACTCGTTTTTCACTGTTTTCTACCCTACAAGCATAGCCTTTGATTTATTTATATTTAATAGGGGATTCCACCATTTTTTAAATATAATCTCATCAGAAAGTATAAGTAAAACTAAGACTATTGGTGAAAATCCGATGAAAAAATTCCTATTAATAAGCGAGTTATGGTCCCCCGAAGTTTGAAAATATAGATGTAACGTCACGAATATAAGTAATATCTAAAATGTTCTTGAAATGTATGCTTTTTTAAAACTATATTTATAAAAAACAAATTAATATTGTAACATTGTATAAGTCTACATGCTTTATAATTGCAAGTGTATCAAAATTATTAAGTTTAATGCAAGAAATTTATATTCAAATAAAAACTGTTTGAGAATTGCAGTACTGGACTGGTAGCCACGTGTCCGCTATTTGAATTTGTCTACTTCCATTGGTAGTAGACTCTGCCCCCCTAACTTGGTATTCGTTATATATTTATAGGTGGTCTTTGAGTCGCCAATCAAAATAATATATATGGATTTCATATGAGTGATGAGCTGCGAAAACAAAAACCCCCTTATTTCCGAAGTGTTTCAATTATATCATTTTATTTCTTTATTAATATTCATTATTAAGCATCTACTTTCACTATTTTTTACTAATTTCTCTTAATTCGATTGAGCTGTAATCCCCTATTTTATTTCCGTTCAGCCATTGTACTATATTTTCAAGATTACTATTGATATTATTTGATACTAATTGTTGATTTTTGCCAGCATAATAAATTACCGCATGATCCGCAAACAAGTGAATATTGCAATACCTAGAAATACAAATGTCATTTATGTATATTAAAAAAAGTAGTGGTCCCAATATACACCCTTGTGGTACTCCACTATATATATATATATAGCTAATGTTAGATCTTGAATGGTCTGTAATAAGTATAATCGATTCCGAACACTGTACCATAACAAATCCCACATATTTTTTTTTTTTCGAATTTAAGTCAGGGCTTCAATCTGACTATTGCAATCATCGAATATTGACTTATACTAAATGCTGTCGTGTTACTTGTGCAAAGTTTGTTTGCACGTTGTCAGTTTTTTAAAAGAAAGTTCTTGGGAACCAATGGTGTAAAAGGTATTACAAGATCAGCTAAGTATTTCTTAATGTACCGAACTGTCGTCAAAGTACCATTTTTACCAAAACAAGCACTGTATATCCATATTTTGTAATGTCAGCCCATACCATTTTCCAGCCACTGTTAAATGGTGTTCTTCAATGAATGCAATATTCTGAAAACGGTTTTTCTGGCTTTCTCCATGCAAGTTCTTATGCATCTAATAAATGCAGATAAATATTACACAATCACAACTTAGCAATCTGTGGCTTTGATCGATTTGAACACGGCGTGAAACTAGCAACTACTAACAGTTGATTCATTAAATATGGTGTGAAGTTAGTTTTTGTAGCTGGCAGCTCACATTCTGTAAAAATAAGTAACGTAAAAAGTGTGTTTCTATATTTCTGCTGTCTCTATAGACTCTATAAGCTATGAAGCTCTATAAGACGAAAGCTTACAGAGTAGTAAAATTACCTATTCTATAACTCCCTCTATAACAAGTCTGGCTACAGAGTTATTCTTATAGAATGCCTAACTTCATTCCTGCCTAGCTGTCAAATACGCTACAGTATATTTGACAGTAATTTTGTAGGCATTCTAAAAAATATGAAATAGAAACGATTGTTATTGAAACGTTTTTTATTTACGATATTACTAATTATATATTTCACTACGCGTTCCAATCTTAGACTGCCGGTCTGTTGCAGCCTCTTGTACATTGTCTACGCGATATTTATATCACTATATTCTTATGTTCACCACTTGTCGACTATCTGTTTATATCACCAACTGTCCGTATGCCGCAATTCTTCAACACCAATGCGAGTATCCACTCCAACTCGCTGTTAATGTCCTCGTATACTATAGCTCGTCAACACTACCGAGTATTCACATCCACAGTTATCTCAGTTTACCAGTAACTTCCCGAGTACCTACTCGACACGAACTGCATACGCTCACCACGATACTGCTGTGCTTCTCCTAACACTTTACTCTCTAACAATCCATGTGAATGTCCCTATATGACTCTCCCTATGTAACTATAACTAACTAACTCCCGAGCATAGCAGCGTCCCTTTTATACAGCTACCATTAACTTCCAGAGAGCTCTAGAATGTTCGACCGCATAATAACAATGAGCACAACAGATTTATGCGACCGGAAGTAATTAAACAGCTTCCGGCTTGTTTGTTTACGTAATCCGGCTGCTAGCGCGATTGCGTCATCGCTATACTTAGACGTTTGTTCAGCGTAGCAGCGGGGCTCACACGTTACATTATGTTTTGATTTTTGCAGGTAATCAATTTTTGTCATTGTTGTAATCAATGCTTGTCATTGTTAATAATTTTTTTATCTCCTGTGTTTTAATTTTTGTAATCTATTCTCCTCGCTAGTGCGAGCCTATATCGTAGAAAAAGTATAGTATCTAGCTCGTTTTATAAACTCTTTAGACACTCGTTTATAAAACATTATATTGTTTTTACTTGTCCGGTTTTTTTGCCTTGACTACCTCTGTAATTATTTAAACAATATTGAGAAATATTTTTCCATATTGTTACTTGAAAGTTAAAACCGACTACTTAATCCTCCTTAAGGATATTGTATACACAGCTGCCTAAAAATATAATAAAGTATAGAAGGTAACTCTCAAGTAACGATTTGGTATAAAGGGTTTTAAAATTTGCCCTTAATTCTTCTCTTATTTAACCCTTAACATGTGGCCTTACAATCCATGCGTTCAATAGTCACATATGTACGCATTTTGGATTGTGAATGGGCCTTATTATTTTTAAACACAAATAAAAAGACCGATTGTGTTTCTGATAATCCGAATTCGAATCAGATTGAAGACATTTATTCCACAAATCGATTTGTGGTGGATTTTCCACATCAGATATAAATGCCCGTAAAATAATTCCTGATACAGGTCTTACATCAATTTATTTATTTCCGGTTATTTTAATTTATATCATTACAAATTAACAGTAAATTTAAATATATTCATTATTTTATTACTCAAATATAAATATAATGTAAATTATATTTATACATTTGAATTCATCATTCATAAATTTTGTAAGTTTGTGATGCACTCCCTACATCAACAGTGAATATAAGTGTAGAAAGCGCTATCTACAATACATTATCATTATTATTATATATAGTTGTCGTTGTCGTTTTGATGGCCCAAGTTTGAATCAGACCAATAACTAACTTTAGAACGCATGAGATGACGCCTGGAAAGCGACTTCTTCAGTACAGAAAAGTCATCATTATCGAAACCTGCGAATAAATGCAGATTGGCACATCCAGAAATGGTAATAAATTTGTAATTTACTTGCAAGTACTCATTCTAACCTTAAAAGAAAGTACAAAATATGAAACCAAAAACATATAAAATACAAATATAAACAACATCAATATAATCTATAATAAAAATATTCGCATTACGAAACCTTGATTTGACAGATTAGTAAACAGAAATAATAATAACCTTTTTATATACTGTCAACAATCATCAATTTCGCCTGTTTTCGTAGATTATCGGAAATCTTCGTTGCGGACACTGATTTTATTTATATATTATATATAAAATAAACTATAACAGATATTAATATATGCATAAACAATGAGAAATTGTAACGAAATAACAAGTTTGGTAAAATATACATAAACCGATTATCACGTGCAATTAAAGATGAAAACATACATATAGTAAAGCCGATATATATCAGCCATGCACGTCATAGATGTCAGTGATGAAATTAAAAAAGAATATAAATAAAATAGTTATTTATGATATAAGTGTTAAAAGTGACATTTTATTTTGTGAGAAGAAAGTTTGGAACACGACGCGAAGCGGAGTGATCCAAACCTTCGAACAAAATAAAATCACTTTTAACACGTACATCATACACTATTTTTTCTACAAACACTATTTTTTAATTTAAATTTGTATTTCTAATAATTTTTTGACATTCACTTTTAACACTAGTGTCAAAAGTAACAATGATCTGTCACTTTTAACACTGGTGTCATAAAATGACATTTTTAACGCTAAAAACAAACATTAAATAATAGATTTGTAGAAAAAATACTTTTTTAATAATAGGTACATGTCCATTCTGCTTAATTTATAAAAATCATAAAATGAAATTTAATAATTTAAAATAAACTTATATTGACTGTCTCGGCATTATACACTGGGATGAATCGGATACCCGTAAAATAACCCGGCCGATTGTTGTACCCGGTTTGGCTGAATAAGTTTGCAATTTGAAATTAGTTATTAGCAACAACAATTAGAAATAAAAAAAACTGTACCGTCTTAGCTATTTAAGAAAAAAATTAAATATTTTCCTTGTAAAGTTTTACGCCCTAAGGACATAAATGAAGCCGATGAATTTCGATGATTATCCTCGTGATAATGTATTAGTATGAAGATGATCAAGACGGGTGGGATTCGAACCCTGGACCTTTGGATTACAAGATGACATCGTTGTCTTTATGTTTTTGGTCGACAATATCAAATATTAGAATTTTATTAATTAATTTTATTTCATAAAAGCTCTATGTATTTATTAATTTTAATTGAGATAGTGGTTGCATTCTTTGATTAGGTGCATTTGTTGTTCTTTCCATTGGTATATAAAACGTCGGATACCTGATATGTTTTTTTTTTAATAAATCCGGTGTAACACACAGATATATACATACACACACAAACACCTACTGACTTTCATTTATCTTTATAGATTAGAAATTAATTATATTATTTTCAATACAATACTGTAAAGATGTCACACATAAAAAACGGCCCAAAGATGTTATGACATATTTATTTATTTTTACTTTATTTGCGAAATACTAATACATATCGTTTAATTTTTAATTAGTTCAAACAATACATTATTTTTATTATCAATATCAGCAGTAAATGGTATTAACACACGATTAGAAAACATGAAAACTGAAACAATATATCTTCTTACGTAAATGGAATTGTACTACGTGAAAGTTTCTTAATGTATTTTCAAATTAATCTGCAAATTTTCCACCAAACGCCACAAAACATTCCAAATGGACTCTGACTAAACGTCAAAATCAATTTAAAATCTCAATCGCTTAAGTAGTGTTCTAATTGTTACAACAATTACGACTAGCAGCTAAAAATAACATGAAAATATTTGATTTGAGTTGATTAAATGATTAGAGCTTGATTAGCACAGTTACACATGTGTTAAAATCTTGAAGCGATATAAGAATTTATTAAAATATAAAATACAATATTTATATTAAAATGCTCCATATAAGTACATTGGTATACACGTAAAAGTCATTTATAATGTAAATATATGTTGTGATAATAAATTCATTTATATATTTGTATTAATATTAGAATTAAATGTATGTATAGTAAGAAACAATAAAATAATAATATAAACATGACATTTTTGTAATAACAAATTTATTTTATATAAATATTTATAGTATTTTATTTATTTGTTAGTTTCATTAAAATAAAATTGCCAAACCTAAAAATTTGAATTAATTTCTTATTTTTTCGTATCATATAATTAGATTTAAATGTCACACATTATACCATTATCTACGCAAATATAGGTATGTATTATTTAAAACTATTATAATATATATTTTTTTAATTTTACATTACTGTTATATTTAAAATCATTAAACAGTAAAATTATTAGTATTACTGGAAAAACGATTATAAATAGATAATGATATCACAAAAATTCTATTAAAAATAAAATTAAAAATATTATAATTATACATAGAACAAGAAAAAAATATTCCCACTTACAAAAAGTATATTAATAGAATAAAAAAAATGCTGTTTCATGTAAAATTAAAGTATATTAATAGAAGAAAAAGTGTTGTTTCATGTAAAATTCAAATTAATTTTTTTTTAAATTTTGGAAATTTAAAAAAAAATATTTTAATAATCTGGGAATAAAAGTTCAAATTTACCTTACCTATACAAATATACTTTTAATTTTTTGCAAGTAAATATTTGAACAACTAATCTGTTCCTTTTCAATGTTATCAAAGTGAGAGTTTAGTATTTTCAAAAATTTAAAATGCGTGAAAAGTGTCTGAGATTAGATCGATATAAATAAAAAATAAATTTAGAAAAATATATACATAGTAACCTATATAAAAAAGAAAAAATAAAAATGTATATTTTCTTTTTGAACACTATTAAAATAGGTACATAAATATTATAATTATTGATATTAAAAAGGTTTTTATAAAGAAAAAATAATGCGAAATTTAATTTTATAGATAACTTATGTATGTATAGAGTGCAAAATAATAAACAGAATAAAAAATGTTGTTTCATGTAAATTCTGATTAGAAATTTATGAAAAAATCTTGGTAATTTTAAAAAATAACATTTTTATTCTAATAATCTGGGAATAAAATTTCAAATTTTATTTTGGCCTACCTATACAAATATACTATTAATATTTTGTGTACAAGTAAATATTTGAACAACTAATCTGTTCCTTTTCAATGTTATCAGTGAGAGTTCAGTATTTTCAAAAATTTAAAATGCGTGAAAAGTGTGAGATTATATGCATATAAATAAAAAATAAATTTAGAAAAAAATATACATACTAGTAACCTTTATAAAAAAGAAAAGAATAAAAATGTATATTTTCTTTTTGAAAACTATTAAAGTAGGTACGTACCTAAATATTATAATTATTGATATTGAAAAGGTTTTTTATAAAAACAAATACTTAATGCAAAATTTAATTTTACAGATAACTTATGTACGTATAGATTGCAAAATAATTACAGCTACAAGTAAATATTAAATTGTATTAAATATATTTCTTTCACTTTACATTACGAATGTGTTATTATAATTGTTGTTAGAAATATTTACATAAACATTTTCAATATTATTACCGTCAATAACATTGAATTAAAACATAGTTTATATTTGTTATATATATATATATATATATATATATATATATATATATATATATATATATATATATATATATATATATATATATATATATATATATATATATATATAAATACATTACAAATTAATTATTGTGTATAAGATGTCAAATGATTATTTAAAATATTATTTGTTTATATTTTTAAAAATTTTCTATATGTACAGAAAAATTTATAATTTAAAATAATATTCATGTCCCGTCAAACAAATACAAAAGGCCAAGTACATACATCAAGTTTTTTTAAACTTAAAACCTACCCTTACGCATTTTTTTTTTCACCACCAAAAAATTGTTTATCGTACCTGCACTGACAGATCCCCAAGTGGACACGACTTGGAGTTGGCTGCAACCCAGGCTTCAGCAAACGTCTCCATGGCGCTCTGGAAGTCCATGTTGCACGTCACGTCACGTCAGATCACTCGGCTACGAACGTAGTTACGCTTTCATGTTCGCGCGCGCACTGACTACACATCTGCCGCGCGAGTCCGCGATACGTCATCCCCACCACAGCTCACATGCCATTGGAGGCCGCGAAACAAGTGAACATCTCACCCCCAACACGCACAACTGAGAAGATATAAGTTAATTCTCGATTAGGGTGGTAATCAGTAATCATACACATGCCAAAGTGAGAGCATCGTCAGTTTTTTAATTGTTTTGAAGAATTTTTTAAGGATGTGGTTCTTGCGACTGCGCAAGGATGTCAAGTAAAGGCAAATGAAATAAAGGGGGCGGGCTGAAAGTAGTAGGCGTGACCGTTCTTGGCTAAGGGATGTCCGGTTCTGAAGCTGAAGCCTGAAACGCTGAAACGATGAAACCTACCCCCCATACTACTGCACGGTGTATAGGAATCAAGACGCTCTATCTGTTTCTCTTTCTCCAGATCTTGTTTTGATTTGTAAGACGCGGAATTGGACATAAATGCTCCAGTATATATTTTTTCAGAAAAAAATATATCCGGGAAGAAAAACTAATCACATACCTACCCATTTGTGATCAAAGAAAGTGCACCATATAGAAATTCCAAATTTCTAACGAAAACAATAATAACAAAAGATATAGTTGAACTCATTAAAAAAGAAGATTACGTTCATTCCTTTGAATGATAAAAATATAAATAGAAATCTTTTGAATATAGTATGAATGTGTACTGTCAACTATAATGGGTTTATTTAAGCTCACAACAACATCATATTAATTTAATCTTCAAATATATTTTATTCGCTGTTCTCAAAATAATATTCGGCCACCAAAATTTCACCCCCATATTATTTATAATTGCTACTCAAAAAGGAAATACTCTGGTAGACGATTTTTCAATGGGATCCAGTATTAAAGAAATTGTATATTTTTTGTCAAATTAAATGTGATTAATTTTAAATAATTTTGTACTAAAATTTTATTAAAATATAAAATTTTTCATTCATTATTTTAATGAAACTGTTCAGGCTTTAACGGTATGACGTCATTACCGCAAAGTGATTATAGAGTAATACTAGACGAAAAGATTATAATTTTATATTATTCAAAATTATTTTAAAAAAGTTGCATAGGTACATATCTTTTGTCAAATTTTGAAATTGT
Source organism: Harpalus rubripes (assembly GCA_963082715.1). Classification (NCBI taxonomy): domain Eukaryota; kingdom Metazoa; phylum Arthropoda; class Insecta; order Coleoptera; family Carabidae; genus Harpalus; species Harpalus rubripes. The sequence continues at coordinate 49,890,446 of OY720458.1, read as the reverse complement.
CTAATTATACAGGGTGTAGCAGCTAAACGAGCTACCTCAAATAATTTCTATATTATTAAAGATACAATAAAATACTATAAGGCAATCTTATAGAAGACCAAGGGGGACATCTGAATGCCGAAGAAAATATTTTTTTAAACAAGTGGTTCTCAAGTTACAACACAAAGTTATATTTTTTAGGCCCATTTTATAGAGTATTTTTTCCGATTTCAACCATGTAATAATATTATATCCTAACAGAACAAAAATATAAAGAAAAATTCAAATGAAATTTAAATATAAATCGCAACGACTTTTATAAATTGTCCAAAAGCGAAATATTTGGAGTGATGAAGAAACAAATATTTTTTTAAATGTTTTTGAAAGAAAAGTCAAATGTACAAAGATATCGGTAATGATGAAATATTTGCACCGTGCGGGCGCTTCCCAGGCGTCACCTCACCGGGCACTCATTGTTGGCGTGGAGAGTGCACCACAGGGGTCAAATTTGTGCTATTTAAAATTGGAAATATTTGGCGTCGGTCGAGATCGAACCCGGTTCCCCAGATTCGCGACGAGACCCCATATATATATATAGGTATATATATATATATATATATATATATATATATATATATATATATATATATATATATATATATATATATATATTTCAATAACCATATACATTTAGAAAATAAGTACTAGACCGCATTTGCGCACCAAATATTATTTTTCTATCAAAAATTTGAACGTTAAAATATAAAAGCTTTTTTTTCGAAAATTTAAAGATTTTCCCATAAAAAATTTCTAAATCCTATTCTTTAACATAACTTAAACTAACACACAAAACTCAATTATTTTTGGTACGCGTTTGTTATCAAAACGAAACTTTTTGGGGTAAAAATATTTTTTTGGTAACAGTAACAGTAAAATAGTAAGAACTCATTTATTAGTCCATCTAATATATTTTTTAATACTATCAGAAGTTAATGCCTAAACCAAAACGTTATTTTGGTTAATATTCCCTTTATATTTTCTCGTTATTATGTCTACATATCTACATTAGTTATGTTATGTTCCATATTGAAAACATTTGAACAATAATTTCTTTAGTGAAGTCGAGATATCAGCCAACGTATCTACCTACGTCATCAACAATGCTTTCCTTTTTTGTTGATTACGTACAAAAAAAACAAAATTCTAATTGAATTGTTAAATATCGGCTTATAATACTGTAAAATAGAGTTGATAGATAGGTTTCTTAAGAAAAAAATAAAGATAATTTTCTTTTATTTTATGTGGGCATTCTCCTATTTCATAATATATTATTCCCACAACCGTGCGTAAAGTATATACTTTACGCACACCTAAGAGTTTGTAAATACTCACTTTTCAAGAAAAATGTGTTTATATAATATATATTAAAGAACGAGTTTTATAATACAAGGTTTTTTTTCGTAGGCGTTAAAAAGTTTTATAAAATGAGTCCTTTATACTATTTTTTTTATATTTTGAGTCTTTTATATGCCTACTAGAACATTTTTTTTAAAGAAATCTGCTATATTAAACCGAGTTGATTTAGGGAAATTTGTGTGTAATGTTGTAGTTGGTAACATTGGATTCACATTTATTCAATTATTTGAAAGTTATATAAATTCTGATTTATGAATAAGTAAATGTCATCTAGAATCAATCTTCTAAAACAAAAAATTGTGTATCGAAATGAAGGCTCTTGCGATACGCAATTGAGCTTCGTAATGATTTCATTATGAACGCAAAATATAAAAAAGTACTTTTCAAGCACTATAGTACGTGAAAAGTAAATAGGCGTTGCTAGGCAACATACACATTCGTTTAATTTACCTGTAGATAATTAGGTAGGTAAATAATATCGGAAGTAATAAAATTTATTAAGAAATGTTAATGTACAGTATAAATGAAACAAGTGTAATATTTTTTTAACACATTGAGTAGTAACCTAATTTTTAAAAACATTAACATTTTTATGACATAATAAGTTCTAACCTATAACCTAATTTTTAATATGAATATTAAATGTTTTAATTAATTTTATACAGTATTATGAGTATGAAAAACAGCACGCAGTATTTGAAGATGTTTTTTTATTTAATAAAAAAAATTATTAATATTTGGGTTGTAGGAAAAATGCTGTATGCAGCACGTGTGTAAAACAGTGTTTTTTTAATATTTTGTGCTAAAATTTCCGCATTCGACGCCCGACTTTACACACTAGTTCCATAAATAACTATTTTGTGAATATTTGCAATATTGTGTATTTTTAAATGTCATTGCTTGTCAACAATATTACCTACTGACGTCATCCTATTAGATCTTCTTAGTTATAGGTACCATACATCATATTATTATATATTGTTATACAGGTGTTTCAAAAATACTGTAAAAAAAATAAGGGCATATAGTACTGACCAAAATAAAAAAAAAAAAGCTTAATCAACATAGAACTGATATTCAACTATTTCCGAGAAATGCGAAAAATCGAAAAAAACTCACAAAGATAGTGATCGAATAAAATTGTCAGTAAATAGACTATAAAAAAACAATAAAATTTTATATGAAATTTTTTTATCAATTTCTAATAGTTACGAAGTTATTTGAAAATTAAATATTGGCCAAGGTATTTGATTTTTAAAAGAAACAAAAGCACATCTAAGATGACCTCGGAAAGGTAAACAAAAAATTTCATTTAATCAAAGTCGTAACTCTTATAGTTTTCGAGATAGCAGACGTAAACCCCGTAAAAACTTATTTTCCACTGCCTCAATTCTCGGAAACTGTGGAAGATCGGACCCAAGTTGATTAAGCTTTTTTACTCATTTTAATCAGTACTATATGCCCTTATTTTTTACAGTATTTTTGAAACACCCTTTATAATGCTCTTGTACTATCACAATGGGGTCATACCAAAAAGAAAAGATATTCTTTTTTCTTTCATAAATGAAAAATTTACCTAATATTATGCATATAAACATCAAAAATATTTAATAATATTATACTTTTCATTCATGATTTTCTTTATAAAGATTTGAGTCTGATTTTGTGACGTCATAATTTTGTACACAAATACACGATAGTGAGGTACACCTGTATTCGTGCCTGTACTGTACATGAATCAGATCTGTCACTTTTCTAACATAACCTTATATAACCAACATTTTGAAAGTAACGTCAATATCCTTACAAAAAGTTTTTAGTACAAATAATGAAATATGCGAAATAAAAATTATATATAAATATAATTTAGATATTACAATGGTTGTACAATATTGTTATGTGCCGTCCTGCGAGAACGACTCGTTGAGAAGTAAAAATTAAAATTTTGTTCGTTTATGGCTCAAGATGTAAGGGAAAGATTGTATAAGGCAATAAATACTCCAAAAGTTTTGAAGACTACACTTGCTTATGTGATGACATAAACGTCAAATGTAGTTCCATTTTTACTCGGTAGGCGACACTACGGTCGCAAAATTATGATGTCACTTGAAATTTTATTTAATCTTGAAAAAAATATTTATGTAAAACTAGAAACTTATGTGACGTAAAATATATATTTTCGTAAGTAGTTTTAAGTGTACTTTCAGAAAAAATAAATAAATTGGATACTGTGGTATGATCCTATTAGAATATTTATACTTTATTTGGAATCCGTGTTACAATCAATATGTTAAGCAAATAGAATCAATACAAAAAAATTGTATTCCTACAACCGTGCGTGAAAAGTACTTTTCACGCACTCATTACAGTGTGTAAAGTGTCACTTTTCAAGCACTAGTGCGTGAAAAGTACTTTTCACGCACTAGGGCTTGAAAAGTAAATAAGCGTTGCTAGGCAACATTAAAATTGATTTACCTGTCAAGTATATAATTAGATAGTAAATAGTAATAACAGTAATAAAATTTATTAACAAATATGAACATACACTGTAAATGATACAAATTTAATATTTTTTTAACAGATTGAGTACTAGTCTAATTTTTAAGAACATTAACATTTTTTTTGATATGTATTCTAAACTAACCTAATTTTTAATATTAATATTAAATGTACAATCTGTACATTATAAAAGACTAATCATCGTCTGTCTGAGATTCTTCCAAGTGTTTAAGTTACATTTTGTACAGTGTTATGAGAAAGAGTGCTAATAGTATTTGAAGCTGCTGGATGCCTGTACAGTCAGTATTATGAGAAACATCAATACCATTTCGGTTGTAGGAAAAATGTTGTATGCAACACGTGTGTAAAATAGTATTTTTTGTCTCGTGCTACAATTTCCGCATGAGGCGCAGCCGAGTGCGTAAAACATCGCACTCGACCAAAAAAGTACTACTTTACACACTTGTTACATAAATAACTGTTTTATATTATGTAAAAAATATGGAAAAGAATATGGCAGCTACAGTTCTACTTTTGTAAAGTTTAATATGGTCACATCAGAAAAACGTAGAATTGTTAATGATACAATAATTTTGTACAAAACTTTAAATAATACTACAGATAGTTATAGGGCTTCAACAACTGTTTATTTTACCACTTTGTAATACAAATTGTTACAAAAACTCACCAATCAATAGAGCGATGCATTATTACAACATTTACTTTCAAGATGTCAACATTTTCAACTTCTACAAAAATCCGTACTTTACTGATTGGTGGACTAAACGAAAATATGTTATGAGTTATCAGTTTTACCTTTGTAAAATATTTCATTTTACTGTATATTTATTATCGCATTCTATTTCAATTTATTGTTTTCTTTGTAATTCTTTTATGTAAAAGTGGAAATCCATTATTGGTTTTATACTATTGGTTTCCCACAAAATGGTAAATAAATAAATAAATAAATAAATAAATACTTGAAGAGGTAAGCGGGTAATTGTGTTACGTAACATTCAATTTTTCTATACATTCAGTTTTTTTAAAAATAAAAACCCTCAATTGCATTATACAAAAGATTCCTTATATATCTGGTCAGGGTTGTATACATACTTTATATGATGTTGATCATTAATGTAACATAAGTCGCGAAAATACTTAGAAATGGGAAATTACGAAGTAATGCAATTTCTTTGAAGTCCAGTTTATAAAGCAAATCAAAATATAGAATATCTCAATCTTGTTTCTATACGAATATGTCAATAAGAATGTTTTATGGCTATTTTTCTTTGTAAATGTAACAGTTCTTTTCAAAATAATATTATATAAGGACTATAATATTTTCAATATAGAACTAATAGTGATATCTTATTTATTTCATTTTTATTTATTACCTTACTAGCTTATATATTTATTTTGTTATTTATATTTTTAGAATAAAGCAAATATGACCGTATATAAAAATAAAATGATAAACTAAAATTCCCTACATATGAGGGTCACGCGGAAATTATGAAGAATTAAGGTGCATTCACAAATGAAAATTAGGTTTAGATTTATGGTTTATACTTTAGCTTTAAAGACTTTGGCCGCATATTATGTAATGACTCCATTCACACTTCAGAATTTAGGGTCTCTAAATCCAAATCATAAACCTAAACATTGCAAGGTCCAAACTTTAGCTTTATGATTTAGTTTGATGTCACAAACTTCACCAATGAGAACGATTCTGAAATGATATAGATATATACACCCATCTTTATTTGTTAGTATCCATTTGGTGGATTCGGCTTTTTAAACAAATGCGATAAGAACATGGAGACTGTCATAACTTAATTGCTGAAATATAACCAATAATGCCAAGTGAATGATAGTTTCACGGCACACAGGTGTCTTGTTGAGTACTGCTCTACCAATATTTTAATCTTGTTTTTGAAGCATTTACATAGATGTCTGTACATATCAAAACTAATTTCCAGGTAATTTAAACTTACATTTATGAATGACTTACTTAAACCTAAACAAAAACCATAAACCTAATTTTCATTTGTGATTGCACCTTTAGGGACTCTAAATCCAAATCATAAAATTAAACATTGCAATGTCCAAAGTTTAGGTTTATGATTTAATTTGACGTCACAAACTTCACCAATGAGAACGATTCTGAAATGATATAGACATATACACCCATCTTTATTTAGTATCTATTTGGTGGATTCGGCTTTTTAAACAAATGCGATATGAACATGGAGCCTGTCATAAGTTAATTACTAAAATATAACCAATAATGCCAAGCAAATGACAGTTTCGGGGCGCACAGGCGTGTTTTTGATTTACTTAGACCTAAACAAAAACCATAAACCTAATTTTCATTTGTGAATGCACCTTTAGACATACGATATATTTTTAATATGTTTTTCATATTACTTCTTTACATTTTTGGACGTTTCATTTCCAGCAATCTAGTTTTGTTTTATTTTCAGGTCATGGATTTACATTTAATTACGCCTTTTTTATTGGACATGTTTGCCTACGTAGTTCCGTCATTACTCCTGTTAGTTATTTGTTTTGTTATTTTACGCAGAATTACATGATTGATAAAATTTTCTAAATTTTGAGATTGTGTGGCCGAGAGAATGTGGAAGACTGAAACGAAACGTCCAAAAATGTAAAGAAGTAATATCAAAAATAAAAATCTTCCCAAAAAGGCCAAAAGTAGTTTATCTCCTAAATATATCTCCAAAGGGAAGCAAAAGTCTACACATCAAATTTAAATAGGCTTAATCAACATGGGTCCGATCTTCAATAGTTTCTGAGATAGAAGGCAGTGAAAAATGAGTTTTACGGGGTTTACCTCTGCTATCTCGAGTTACGACTTCGATTAAGTAAGACTTTTTGTTTACCTTTCAGAGGTCAACTTAGATGCGCTTCTGTTTTTTTAAAAAAATCAAATAATTAGGTATACTAAATGTTGTGGCAACCTTGGCCAATATTTGATTTTCAAATAACTTCGTGACTATTAGAAATTGAGAAAAATGTTTTATATAAAATTTTATTGTTTCTTTATAGTCTATTTACTGGCATAGACAAAATTTTGTTCAATCACTATCATTGTCAATTTTCTTCGTTTCTAATGGCCTTTTTCCCGGAAACAGTTGAAGATCGGACCCATGTTGATTAACCCTTTTTTACTCATTTTGGTCGGTACTATATGCCCTTTCATTTTTTTCCCAAAGTATGATTACACCCTGTATAAAGAATTTGAATGAATTCTGTGTACAAATATTATATTAAAAATTGTAAAATTAAGTAATACTGATTTATAAAATAAATAATATTACGGTACTTTGTCTTTTACTAACAGTTTTAGTAATTTTCAAAATTCAAAATGTACCTAAATTTGATTTACAATCGTCTTTCAATCCCATGATTGTACAATTTTTTGTACAAAATTTAAGGAGCGATTCGCCCCTCGGCAGTTACATATTGTGATTCAAAATATTGTTTTAACACATACTCGTATACAATATACGACCTTATTTAGAACAATCTGATATAATCTAACGCGACAAAAATAGCCAGATTAAAGTTAATAGAATAATCACTTGAATTTATCTTACAATCAAAAAATCACGGCAAATTTCTATATAATTGATATTTTATCAAACCAATTCACACTCTGATACTGAGTTAAATTTCATTATTTTTTTTATATTAACTCCGATTTAAGCTCAATAATCAACAGATAATAATTGAACAACATTATTTTCGTCACTAATATCGTAAACAGGGAGATTGTAATTCAAACTTACCAGATACCGCCGCCATCTTGCCATGGATGTAAGATGATGACGTCACATCTGAAATAAGAATAAATAATAATACTAGAAATATGCATGAAGTAATACTTATACAATTTTTTACATGATATACATCCGTATATCAAAAAATTTATATTTATGTAATCTACAACGTATACGAGGGTCACGCTAGAATTCTTGAGAATAAGAGACATGGTTCATATTTTTATGAATTTATTTTTATATTTTCAGATACAACGATATTTAAAAAAAATTGTTAAGTTTGTTTATTTATTTTAACCAAGACCAACAGGATACTAAGATCCCAATTACAGGTCGGTTTTACACAATAATAATAATAAAAATTGTCAAAAGCAAAAATGAACACATAATAGACACATAAAACCGGTGTCAATTGTAACAGGTGTCAAATGTAACAAGGATAGGTAACAGGACCATCTTTTCGAAGTAGATTAAAACGCGCTTGCAGAGTGAAGCAGAAAGAGTCATAGCTCTTTGGTATTTAGTGTAAGTACATACGCGCAAATACGGCGTCTGTTTCTGACGAATGTCTGTAAATCGACAAAAAAGTAAATACAGGGAGTGACACACATTGTTTCTAAAACACTATAAGTGCTCTGCTCGGAAATATTTCAAGTTAAGGATCAGTTTGTGAGTTATATCTGCTTTTATTTTTTATTAAAAAACATTTCGAATTATTACCTAATAAATACAATAAAGCAAATAATATCTTTATAAGTGAAGCGGTGTTAGTTGTAACACATGCCACGGTGTCGATTGTAACGCGTTTAATAATTAAGTACAGTATTGATCATGATAAAAATTACAAGAAAAAACCACTGCTATCGAAAAAATAAAAGAAGAAGAGCAAAAAAACGAAAAACACTTCCGAAAGTAACAGTCGCAGACTACTCTTCAGATGGCTCCGATGAGGAAACTCTCTGATATGTATTGGCCCAAATTTTTTGAGCACAGGAGACTGGTTGCAATGGCGAAAATGTAAAATTTGGACACCGGGCAAGTTAAATTGTACGAAGAAAGACCTATTTTATATTTACCTAAACTGCAATTTCGTTAGTGACTAAAGGCATTGGTCAGAATGATCCGTATCACCAACAGAATATATATTTTGTTTGCTTTTAGTTGAGTCATCTGAATTTTGTATTTTCTGAGGTAATAAATAAATGTTTATTTTTTCAATAATTTCTTCTTTTATCTGTTATTTTATCTTATTACATCACTGTTAAAGTTTGTTGCAATTGACACTGGCCCTGTTACTATTGACACCAGTTAGGTGTCAATTGTAACATTTGTAATGCCTGACTAAAAATCCTTATACTTTTATATTTGTCACATTTTCAAAAATTTAAAGTTCAAAATATTATTCACTAAGGTGGGTAGGTTCTCATATAGGTAATTTCAAAATTTCTAAATGTAACGTTAACTCGTGAAAAATAAAAATTTAAATTTTGTAACAATTGATACCGGTCTCCCCTACAAAAATAAAAGAAGTATATGTTGTTACAGATCACAAACAGTAATTACTTAATGAAACAGTATACTAAAAAAAAGACAACATTTATTGCTTTACTAAAAATTGTTGAATTAAGCCTCTCTTAAACTTAGCTACGCAGTCACCAAAACTGTTAAGAGTACTAGATATAGAAATGAGAGTAGAACACATAGTTTTTATAGGAGAATTTTGCTCATAATTTGTACGTGATGTTCTGCAGTAAAATGTACGGGTGTTTAGAAGTTATTCTAAATACCTACTGTATGATCTTATTTTAATGAAAAAAGTGCACTTTGGGACGTAAAAAAATTGTATGTAAATTATGTAAAGGATTTCCTTCTTGTAGAAAAGATACACTTTAGTCACTTTCTTACACAAATAACTATTTTGTATCCCGAATGAATTTATAAACCGGTTAATTTGACTAATTTTGTATAAAAACATTTAAAAAAAATTATGTTCTCGACAGGGATAACCTATGCCACGTAAATTACATCATTGTCTACGCGTAGACAATGATGTAGTTTATATCATTAAAATTTGTGTATTGTCTACGCCCATGTAGACTTATACAGGGTGTTCATTTTTAAGTGGCTACCATTGCGATCTCGAGAACTATAAGAGATACAAAGTTGGTTAAATTAGCAAATAATTTTTATTTTGCATGGGTATTTCAATGATAAACAGAAAAAAATTTCAACCAGTGGTTCTCAAAATATGGATACCAACTTTTTTATTTTAAATGGAAATATATACTTTTTATTTGTTCATTTAATAGAGCTCTTTATTCTGAATCCAACTATATACAATTTTCATAACTTTACATAACAAAATTTTCGAGAAAAAAATTTATAAAGTTTTGAATTATTTCCCCCAAAATATGATATTAATAAGAGTGCCATGACTGAAAAATGTGAGTATATTTAATAAAGAAGTTTTCGCCCTGTGTGAATTGATCCATTTTTATTAAAAATGATATGAACAGAGGATAATTTCTCATTTGACAGAAGTAACAGTAAACAAAATATTCACTTTTTTCAGTCATGGCACTCTTAGTAATATCATATTTTGGGGAAATTAATTTAAAACTTTATTAGTTTTTTTTTTCGAAAATTTTGTTATGTAAGATTATGGAAAGGTATGAATTTTTTTTCAGTTTATCATTGAAATATCCATGTAATATATATATATATATATATATATATATATATATATATATATATATATATATATATATATATATATATATATATATATATAAAGTAGCCGCTACGTTGCCCACCGACACGTTTTATTTTATTGATTATATTTATTCAGTTGTTTTATACGAATCTTCAAATATACACATGTCATCTCTACTCTCTACTATTTATTATTTTACGTCTTATACAATGATGTAACGAATCAAACCTTATCGTTAGAGCCGCTACATATATATATATATATATATATATATATATATATATATATATATATATATATATATATATATATATATATATATATATATATATATATATATTGGAAAATTATTTTATAAAATATCGTTTACATTTGTAAAATTATCTTTTAACCAAAAAAAAAAAAGAATCCTATGTACAGAATGTTATGTAAGTAATATGCTATAGTCAGGGGTGCACACAGGATTTATTTTTAGGGGTCCAATTGACTTTTTTAAAAAATTGGATGGGGGTGGGAGGTGTATCCAATTTAGGTTTTTTATTTCACTACATGCAAGTATATTTTATATTGCATAAGTTGAACCAAACAAGTAGATTACTTAAAAATCTATATCCTCAATACTTTGAGAAAGAAGATTAGTAAACCATTCATTTTTTTATTATTTGAAATTTACAGTTCTGACTTCAAATAATCCGAATCTAAAGTAATCAAATTTAAGTTACTGCACTCTATGCATTGTATAAATAACAAATATCATTTTGTTTATGAAATTGGTTAATTTATATTTTAATTGCCCAGTTTTAAGGTCTTAATATTAAAATAAATCAGCGATAAATAATTAATAAAGTATCAAGTTTATTCATTATTTTAACCAAAATGTCTATTTGTTAGCCTGAAAGATATTTCGATGTGTCGAATGTTTGTAAATTAATTCGGTAAATAGATTTTGAAAAGGCAAAATCTGTTGTGTTTTTTCTGTGGGCAAATCGCTACATTCTTCGGCGTGTTGCTGGGTCTGTCCTCAGTGCCCCCTGGTGTCTGCAATAAAACATCAAACAACGAATTCTAAATCACACTCAACTACCTGCATGGTGCGCGGGCCTTAATAGCCAACAGGTAGGCTACACTACTCTCGGGCATACACCGTGATGACGGAGTCTTCGTTTTTTAATACATTATATTTTTGACGTTTTATATGATTGCTAAACAATTTCAGACTTATGTTGAACTAAGTAGAACTATTATGATTACCCCTTAACCTTAAAATTAATTTTAACAAAAACTAAATACGTATTTCGAGAACTAAGTTCTCATCATCAGTTGTACAGCAAGTGAACGTTAAACAGAGTAGTCAAGATTACTCAACATGTCAACCATGCCAGAGGTCCTAACAACTCTGAAAAACAAGGGAGAGAACTGGGATTATATAGGGATGGGCGTCACAGGTGAATGATTACCAATAAACCAAGATAATTTTCGTCCAATAATTATCTTAGTTTATAGGTAATCGTTCACCTGTGACTCCCATCCCTATATACTCCCAGTATTGAGAACTGACATTACCGATAGAGGCAGCACTATCTAATGTCGAAAGAGTACTGTTGTGAGTTTAACATGTATACATAAATGTAAAGAAACGAAATGAAACTAAGTGTAGTTCAATATTTTCGGTTTTTAAATGCTACGGTAAGCTCCCGGTGCATAATAGAAGGTAATAAATGTATTGAGACTAATGTTTTGCACTTTTAATGTGTATTTTTTTCAAATTATATGTGAAACTGTTTTGAATACTCACCATATAATTACGTGTAGAATTATGAACAAAACATGCCTCGGATACAAAATAAAATGCCCATATGATGGGATAAATATGCTCGCGCAAGAACTAAGTAATAAAATGCAAGTTTTAAATAAAAAACGGCACTTTAAAATAAAAGCAAAAATAATGGTGGCAGTTAGGAATGGCTGTATTAAATGAAACAGAAACAGATTTTGGGATATATTCGTCCATTGACGATTCTATTTATAAAGTAGAGTGGTTTGTGATAAAAAAAAATCGCATATAATATCTTAAATTGCGTAAAACATATTTATTTTGAAAAAGTGATACATACATGATATATATTTATTTTATGAATGTTGAAAATCATTTATTCCAATAATAGGTGCACTTAAGTGTACAATTCCCCAAACTACTACAAAAATATCGTCATAACATTCAGCTAGATTGAGTATCTACAAATAGGTTAATTTATAGGTTACAATTACGATTAGAAAATTCTATACTTCCATTTTCACCAGTTACCTGGAAAGATAAAATCATCTTTCTTAAAATGAAGGGTTTATACTTTCATATTATTTGTTATTTTCTTCCCACTCCTAATAATATATTCCCATGCTTGCGTCTGTCCATTTGTTGTTCAACGCCTTGAGTTATTATTACAACAAAAATATCAACTATTTTAGGGAAACTATAAAATCCTACACATCTGGCTTTGTCCCTCTTTGAGTGACATCCAGAAACACAAAATTTTGTGCAAGATTTATATGCTTTTTTTCAAAATTTATTTAAATCGTTCATGTTGACACATGTAAAAACAAACATAGAGTACTCTTCCGACAAAGTTCTGATTTTCGCCGCTAGTTGTCGTGTCGCATCTTGTCAGTTCTCAATACTGATGATGAGAACTTAGTTCTCGAAATACGTATTTAGTTTTTGTAGGTAGACCCGAGCCACAGTGGTCGTGACAATAACGCTTCTGCTGTGCCTAGGAAATATATATTAATAATACATTTGCATTCCGACTAATAGAAATTCATATAAGTGTAAACACATTGTAATATTTAAAGTTATTCCGATGAGACAGATGTCAATTATATATTATTAAGGTAATTCCCAAATCAAGTTACGTTAAAAACAAACTAACGAAATGACAATACAAAATTAAATTATAATTAAAAAAAAATAATGGATTGGACAGACAATACTTATCTTTATAGCCGAACTAAACGTAAAACCAATAATATCAAAAACACCTATATAAACGATTTAGATACAGCAAAGGATTGTAGAAGAGAAGCTGACAGGAATCTGGCAACTTATTTCACAGCTAACTCATTGTCAAAGAGGAATGCACGAGAGAAGATATAGCTAAGGCAACACCAGCTGCTATAAACTGTGCAATTTTTTGGATGAATACTATTTAGATAGGTCACTTCTCTGCCAGTTTTTGCGGACGGATTTTCCTCTGGCATGAAGAAGAAAATCTTCGGAGAAGATGCATCATCTCCGTCCTAGTTAATGCCGGGCGATGTATAAGGCCTATTTCCACAATTTCCAAATTTGACTATTTATATGGTTATAACAACAAGCTCAGCTAACTCACTCCATGTGGTCCGGATGCGGTATTTTGTTACCGAAAATCGGTCACTTCAGTATCTAAGGAGTGAGAAATATTTGTGGTAATGTTTTATATATTTATTGTGTATTAATTATGTATATTATGTATATGGTTTGGACACGAATAATAATAATATATTGTTTAATAAATTATTTAGGATTTAGTGCTAAAGTACGTAGTTTGTAGGATAGTTTAATAAAATAGTTTTTTCTTAGTAATAAAACTTCATATATCTTATAACTAGTCAAAATAAGTAAATAGACATCCTATTAGATTAGAATTAGTTCTTTTAGTTTACCTGATGTCTTTATTATTTCAATTAATATGAATTATTCTTATATTGAATGAAAAATTCATAATATACTTTTATATTCAATTCTTACTTACCAGGAAAAGTATATAATACAATTTTGTGTTAAGCTGCGTTCAGAGCTACTGAATTATAAATTACAATTTGTAATTACAAATATTAATCGGTTGGAGCGTTTTAAAACTACCGGTGTTAAATCTAAAATAGCGTTTAAAATTAGCACTTAGTGAAAGTGACATCTATAGAAAAATCGATGAAGCAATCTATATAAATAAAAAAATAAATGATTTTTATTCAACAATTGTAAATAGAGTAGTATTTGTTGTTTGAACACTATACTTGAAAACTATAATTGACGGATAAAAATATTTCGGATCATAATATTTTCTATTGTGATAAAAATAGGGTTAGAAATGAAAGACATTCTGCAAAAAGTGACACGTATGGGTACATATGATTCTTCACTTTTCTATATTCTTATTTATTACAATATCCTGCACCATACACCACATTTAAAACAGATTATATTCACTATGCCGTTTGACGTTTCTGACAGAAAGAGACAAGATGATATATCTGTCGCACTAATTGTAAGTGAAAAGTTTGGGGTTTGCATACTTACCACTTATCACTTACACTTAACGTCTTAATTTTGTCGCTGTGAACGCTAGCGTTGTTTGCCATAAGTCAAAGTGCTTGTATTAATTGTAAGTGCTAATTGTAATTTATAATTCGGTAGCTCTGAACGCAGCTTTAATTATAATAGTTTATTTCAAAAATAATCAGTAGAAAGTAATAATAAACCTGTCTTGGCCATATAAATCTAAAACAAAGCCAGGCAGATGTCATATGGGTATCAGTATCGTTGTTCTATTATTCGTCGATAGTCAGCGTTTTCTTATTTGAAAATCCCAATAGAAACGCGTATAGGTCTTATAAGATGTTACCAATGTCGAATGTCGTTGTCTTATATACTTAAAGTATTCCAGGTAGGGTATAGTTTTATTGTTGGCGGGCAGGTTAACTTGTTTGGAGATAATCTCCTAATCCGTATCCGGTATTCGGCTCCAGATTCGTCCACGTATAAATCTCAGCTTAGCCCAGCTCTCTGCTCTCGACTCAAGTCGATCCCAAAAGAAAAGCAATAAACATCAAATCTTACCTACCTCTGACATAGATAAATTACCACACTTTTTTTCTAAACCTTAATCTATAAATTATTATACAGTGTCATTCTAAGAATATATTTCAATTATATGCAGCTATTAGAAATAATTTGTTCTTCAACACTTGCCTTTATAGAATAGCGCTATTATACACACTAATGATATATGACGGATTCAACAATCAAACAATTTTTTTTCAAAATATGTTCGAATCATTGAAATTCAAATGGATCATCTAAAAGACATTTTAATGTTTTAACGTTATTCAGCAAAATTTGTTTGCTCAAAATAAGAACGATATCTTCAACTTCTTCTATTTTTAGCTGATGATGAGCTTGGTTCGAAACCAACTAGAGTTATACTTGAAAATGTTTTCTTATTATTTAGCCCAAAAGTGATTTCTGTGGTGCTCTCTCTACCATAGGTTTAAATCTTTGGACATTATGTACTGCTGATATACGAGGGTCACGGTAGAAATATTGAAATTAAGAAAATCAAGTAGATCATGGAAATTTGCACTATTATTTTGCACAATTATTTATCTACTATTTCAAATTAAACTGCAAAAGTTAATTTAGTAGGGGAGACCGGTGTCAATTGTAACAGGTGTCA
The DNA here is from genome assembly GCA_963082715.1 of Harpalus rubripes. Lineage (NCBI taxonomy): Eukaryota > Metazoa > Arthropoda > Insecta > Coleoptera > Carabidae > Harpalus > Harpalus rubripes. Next base: position 49,874,547 of record OY720458.1, on the reverse strand, counting down.
AATGTAACAAGGTAGGTAGGTAACAGGGCCATCTTTTCGAAGTAGATTAAAACGCGCTTGCAAAGTGAAGCAGAAAGAGTCAAACCGCTTTGGTATATAGTGTAAGTGCATACGCGCAAATACGGCGTCTGTTTCTGACGAATGTCTGTAAATCGACAAAAAAGTAAATACAGGTAGTGACACACATTGTTTCTAAAACACTATAAGTGCTCTGCTCGGAAATATTTCAAGTTAAAGATCAGTTTGTGAGTTATATCTGCTTTTATTTTTCATTAAAAAACATTTCGAATTATTACCTAATAAATACAAAAAAGCAAATAATATCTCTATAAGTGAAGCGGTGTCAGTTGTAACACATGCCACGGTATCGATTGTAACGTGTTTAATAATTAAATATAGTATTCATCATGATAAAAATTACAAGAAAAACCACTGCTATCGAAAACATAAAAGAAGAAGAGCAAAAAAAAAACAGTTCCGAAAGTAACAGTCGCAGATTACTCTTCAGATGGCTCCGATGAGGAAACTCTCTGATATGTATTGGCCCATATTTTTTGAGCACAGGAGATTGGTTGCAGTGGCGAAAATGTAAAATCTGGACACCGGGCAAATTGTACGAACAAAGACCTATTTTATGTTTACCTAAACTGCAATTTCGTTAGCGACTAAAGGCATTGGTTAAAATTGTCCATATCACCAACAGAATATATATTTTGTTTGCTTTTAGTTGTTATCTGAATTTTGTATTTTCTGAGGTATTTTCGATAAAAAAGAAATTGGTTTTATTATATGAAAAATACGCACTTGAAGAACATATTTTATGTACTGTTTTTAATGGACGTAGAAAAAAGAAATAAAGTAAATAAATAATTGGATTAAATTTATAAATTCCGTTTAAATCAATAAAAACGTTACAATAATAAGACATTTTGAATTTTTTTCATATTTTTAATCAATAAGTGAAAATAAAACAAAATTTATTAAAATTATCTCTGAATGGATTGAATGAAAACCATTATATTTTAATTAAAACTAAAGCGAACTGCTTTCAATAAAACAATTAAATAATTAATTTTCCAATTAATTCGATTGGATAAACTAATACTTTTAATCAAAAGTAAACACGAACAAAAAATCCAAAATGATTTGAAGTGATAATCAGTACAGAGCAATAGAATTAACGCTTTGTGAAAACACCGCTCAGTTGATACAACGCTAATCAGTCGCTATCTTAGTCGCCTTATCATAATCGACGAATTTTTCTAGATTAAGTGGTCAGATAGAAAAAATCCCTGACCAAAGAAATGTTTATTATTATAGATATTAGCATACAAATAGCAACTAGTACGTGTTTGAACTTGTTCCCCTTGTAATCCTTTTCTAAGATAGAAAAGGGAGTTTTTTCTATTTGAATCTTAGTTGAATTTAAATTGTTATGATCAAATAGTTTACATTCGCAAAGAAGATTAACATGTAATGTATTCATTGATCATTGTATGTCGTGTTGACAATTAGGGTTGCAATATTTTTACCACACGACCCTAATTCTAGAGGGGTGCTGGTCAAGCATTGAAATAACTGCTGTAATTCGAAAGCAGGGTTGCATACTTAATAGATATATCTTCTGGGTTTCCTTTTAATTGAATTATTTCATTTCAGCTGACATTTTTACCTCTTGCTTACCCTAGATAAGGAAAGCATTTATTTACACAAAATTATTCAAATGCCCTTAAGGTACGAATATGTCATCATCACTACCGATATCTGGGTACAAAGCAGATTATTTTGTATTTTTTCTCAAATTTTTCGCAATACTCCTTGATTGGTTCTAGTGTTTCACAAAAATGAAGATATACACTTGATCTTGTCTTGAAATCAAGACAAGAAGTATTTTTTATTTCCCAAGACAAGACAAGAAAGTATCATCAGAAATCAAGATTTCTTGACAATGAATATTGCAAATCTGCATTTGTATGCTTTGTGTGTCTGGATCCTCTTAACGCTCAACTCATATAGGTACTATTATTCAGAAAATTTCAAAACCATGTATATCTACCTTACTGTGCCCGTGAGGTGACGCCTGGTAAACGCCCGCACGGTACAAATATGTCAACATCATTACCGAAATCTGCGTACAAAGCAGATTGGCACACCCAGCAATGGGTAATATGCCATGATGATATATTTATTTATTCATTTATTTATTCTACATTACTCTAAAATGGAAACAAGAACGAAGCCATTATCCAAGGGAAGAATTCAGAATTTATATCCCTATCTAAACGAATGCTATTTTCTTACGTGATATGAAGTATAGTATTATTCACTAAAGATGACTATTCAAGGTCATTTATGACCCGTCTGATATTATATTACTTGCAAATAACTTCACTGCATTTTGTACCCATATAAACGTGCAACGCGAAATATTTATGGATACATTTTAAATAGAAAAATAATTGTAATTTATTCGAAAATTTTGTTTCTTTTTAAATAATGCTCTTCTCAAAGTTTTATCTTCTTCAGCCTGTTTTGGCATAAAACAAAAATATAAGCTTGACATAAACCATACAATGACTACGTTTATCTCGATAATTCAAGCGGCTTCAAGTATATTATGACTTCAAAAATCCTATTGGTTTATCTCAGCGGATTGAAATTAGGATTGAAATATTAATATAATGCATAATATCTTTAATATAATACGCAATTAATTCATAAATAAAAAAAAATAATAAAAAAAACTGTCTTGACGGAAATTCGAACATTCGAACCCCAACCTCTAAACGTCATCTCATTCCACAGTCAGCTATGCTAACCATTGACCTACAATGACAATTGCAATTATTTTGATATTACGTGATAAAATATTGAAACAAATATTTATTGACAGATATTTATAATTTTCTCTGATTTACGCAATGATAATAATGTAATTAATATTAAATAAGGTACACGAGGTAATGTACTATTATCATGTTAAATAGCATGGCTTAATTTTAAGCCGGACACTTTTTATTCACAAAAATCAGTTTTCCCATGTTAAACGCCTATGTCAAGGTTTGCTTGGGACACACGGTATATATATATATATATATATATATATATATATATATATATATATATATATATATATATATATATTCAATTCTTAAGAATAGTCGTAGAAAAAATAGTGTAGTATCATTATTAAACTCCTTGCGTAATATGCTATTTTGTGGTAGTATTTGTGTTTGTGTTGACAGTATTCATCACTATCACTGCAGATATCAATTATTATTGCCTATTTTGGATATAGGTGATTGTTATATCTAAAATATATGCAGCATTGTGTAATGAATGATATATTTATTTTTAACACAATGTAATTACGTATCCGGCAGTGTACTTTGATGTTCACAATATATTTATCACATAAAAAATCTTAACCAATTTCGAGTCGATTATCTATCTTTAAAAATTGGAATCCGTAATCACTGCTAATCGGCACTCGAGAAAACACTTCAAACTCAGACGAAAATTCGCTCCCAACAGATATATCTAATCGCATTCATAAACCTCGATTAGCTTACCTTTAACAGTGGCGTACGTAAGATATTTTTCCAAAGGGGCAATAGAAGTGTTTGCAAATATTTTTTTTTTATGTTTTATACAGGGTGATTTTTTTAAGGTGTACATAGGAGATTAACATAAGAAATCAGATTTTTGCAAACTGTTGCCCCCCGTTTTAACCGACGGCAATAGTTGTGGTGTCAATACAAAGATAAAAAATTTCCCCATCCGAAAATACCAAATACATGGAAATTATCTAATATTTTAAGCCCATAAATTAATTTAAAAAAATTTTCATTTTCGTAACAGTAATAGCTATGCCAAATTTGAATAAAAAGATAAACAAATGTTTAACATTTTATCAGTCAGAATAGGTTAATGTCTCTTGACAATGTCAATTAGCCTATTCTGACAGATAAAATGTCAAACATTATCTTTTTGTTCAAATTTGGCATGGCTGTTACTATTAACAGGAAAATGATTAATTTTTAAAATTAATGTTTGACATTTTATCTGTCAGAATAGGCTAATTGACATTGTCAAGAGACATTAACCTATTCTGACAGATAAAACGTTAAACATTTGTTTATCTTTTTGTTCAAATTTGGCATAGCTATTGCTGTTAATACGAAAATGAAAATTTTTTTAAATTAATTTATGGGCCTAAAATATTGGATAATTTCCATGTATGGTTTTTGTTTAGATTTAAGTAAGCCATTCACAAAGGTTAATTTAACTCTAATTTAGTTTTGATTGTGCTGACATCTATGTAAATGCTTCAAAAACAAGATTAAAATATCGGTAGAGATATACTTATAGATATCCGTACGCCGTGAATCTGTCATTCGCTTGGCATTATTGGTGATATTTCAGCAATTCAGTTATGACATCACAGTATCCATGTTCTTCTCGCATTTGTTTAATAAGTTTAAATTACCTGAAAATTAGTTTTGATATGTGCAGACATCTGTGTATATGCTTCAAAAACAAGATTAAAATATCGGTAGAACAGTACTCATAAGAGACCTATGCGCCGTGAAACTGTCATTCGTTTGGTATTATTGGTTATATTTCAGCAATTAAGTTATGACAGTCTCCATGTTCTTCTTGCATTTGTTTAAAAAGCCGAATCCACCAAGTGGATACTAAATAAAGATATGGGTGTATATATCTATATCATTTCAGACTCGTTCTCATTGGTGAAGTTTGTGACGTGAAACTAAATCATAAACCTAAAGTTTGGACCTTGCAATGTTTAGCTTTATGATTTGGATTTAGAGACCTTAAATTCTGAAGATTGAATGCGGCCAAAGTCTTTAAATCTAAAGTATAAACCATAAATCTAAACCTAATTTTCATTTGTGAATGCACCTTATAAATCATTCATAAATGTAAGTTTAAGTTACCAGAAAATTAGTTTTGATATGTACAGACATGTGTGTAAATGCTTCAAAAACAAGATTAAAATATTCACCTGTGCGCCGTGAAACTGTCATTCGCTTGACATTATTGGTTATATTTCAGCAATTAAGTTATGACAGTCTCCATGTTCTTCTCGTATTTGTTTAAAAAGCCGAATCCACCAAGTGAATACTAAATACAAATGGATGTATATATCTATATCATTTCAGACTGATTCTCATTGGTGAAGTTTGTGACGTCAAATTAAATTATAAACCTAAAGTTTGGACCTTGCAATGTTTAGCTTTATGATTTGGATTTGGAGACCCTAAATTCTGAAGTGTGAATGGAGTCATTGTATAATATGCGGCCAAAATCTTTAAATCTAAAGTATAAACCATATATCTAAACCTAATTTTCATTTGTGAATACATCTTTAGAGACCCTAAATTCTGAAGTGCGAATGGAGTCATTACATAATATGCGGCCAAAGTCTTTAAATCTAAAGTATAAACTATAAATCTAAACCTAATATTCATTTGTGAATGCACCTTAAATCTTTATGTATAATTCACTGCATAAAGTTTTACGGGGCAGATTGTAAATGACAAGAAACTGGTTACCCATGTTAAATGCCTATGTCAGGCGTTCTCGTGTTCTCCCAGTATAAATATATACTACTTTCATACAGTACATACAAAATTAAATAATTAATTAAAATATAACCTGTTCTATTTCCATATAAAATTAATTCTACTTTTTACTATTACCTACATTTGTTTTTCTTTATTGGTTTCTATTTTTGTCATTGTGTTTCTTGATATTATTTCGGAAACAGGTAGGTATGCTAATAAATGTTAATAAGTATTCTTTTTAAATCCATTTTTTACATTGTCCAATTTAGCTTTTTATTATACAAATGCTTAATAATTGTGATTGTGGAAAAATAATTCAAATATTTTAATTCAATAATTACAGAATAAATATGAATCGGGATTCAGTTCACACATTCGATAACTATTAATAAAATAAAAGAAAAAGTTGTACATTTTTGCAGAACATGAAGTATGACAATCCACATCATCAAAATTCAAGTAAAAATTATGAATGAAAGTAGTGAAATAACGGGACCAAATTATTATTATAACATATATTTATTTAAATAAATTTATTTATGTCAAATATTTCATTTTTATTTATATTCATAATTTTTCATGTATTGTATTTCTCTGAAAATGGTAAATAACACCGATTCGAAATCGATTAGAAGTATATTTATTTTTGTGCCTGAGTGTCTGGTCGCGAATCTGGGGAACCGGGTTCGATCCCGACCGACGCCAAATATTTCCAATTTTAAATCAAAATTGGCCCCTGTGGTGCACTCTCCACGCCAGTAATGAGTGCCCGTGAGGTGACGCCTGGTAAACACCCGCATGGTACAAATATGTCATAATCATTACCGATATCTGCATACAAAGCGGATTGGCACACCCAACAATGGGTAATATGCCGTGATGATATATTTATTTATTCTATATTTACTTATTTGTGATACACATCAAGAGAATTTATTTATTTAAATAAATATATATATATATATATATATATATATATATATATATATATATATATATATATATATATATATATATATATATATATATATATATATATATTAAAATGTATCATCAAGGAAAATAAACAACTTTTAATTTAATAAATGAAATTATTAAAACCTCTGTAAATAGAGGAAATTTTGATTATAAATCTAAAAAGAAATCTTAAATATATTATTTCACTCCCCCGAATTTCTATGTGTGCCTACGCCAGTGGTTGCGGCGACAAGCCGTGGCCCAACAAGGGGAATGTTAAATTGGGCCTGACAGCAGGCAGCACGCAACGTACTTCTGTTTTACGGGTCACGAGGGGAGCACAGCTGACAAATGTGAGCTCAAATCCAGTTAAAAGAAGCAAACTCAAACAGCCTATTGTTTCATCTGTGTTGAGTACATATCAACGCACTCTTATATATCACGACTTTAAATTAGCACACAAATACATAATATAATTTTTCCGTATAAAATGCGGATAGTTTTAGTTCTACTTATTAAAGAGCAATTTATTTAGTATTGTCCCATATGTCTTGCAAGGTAGATTTTAAGGCTCCTTTCAAACAGTCCGATACCATCTACGGTTTTGCAGGGGTGCAAGGGGAAGAAATCTAAGAAATCTAAGAAATCTATCTGAATAATATACTGTGAGAGGCTTATGGCCGGAGCTTACCGTGTGCAGTGCCGACTTAAAACATTTTGACGCCCGGGGTTAACTTTTAAAAACCGCCATTCTCAATAAAGAAAAAATCGTTTTTCTAACATCACTGACAAGAGCCAGGGAAAAAAAGATAAATATTACAAATTTTGTTTTTCATTACGCGAATTCTTAAGTTTAAAACCCCATCTAATGTTTTTGGAATGACAAAGTGTATTAATCTTATTTCGAAACTCAGATTGGCCATTTCTTAAAACTATTATACCCACAGATGGGTCAAGTTTCAACTTATGTGGGACCTAACAGAATTTCTCCGTTATTTTTGCCGGTTTACGGTTTTAGATTCAGCTCCGGTTCGAAGTCCTGGTATAATGAAAGGTTTCGTGGAATAGACTATAGGTAGAAATTATGTAACTCCATGAACTTCCATATTTTTGAAATTCATTGACAAATTATTTTCGAACTGGTTCTGAAACATTGGTTAACAGAACATTTCAAATGTACACAGGAAAAATCTTCACCAGTTTCACAACTTTGCAGTCGGAGCTTTTTCGCTACATCAGTCACTCGTCCAATCTTTTTGCGTCGTGTGGTGGTTTTATTAATTGTGTTACTCAGTGGTTAATTTTTAGCGACTGGTTAAAAATTGTATCCAATTGTTTGTTATATTATGTCAACATAAGTACTTAATTGGTTAAATTTTTAATCAGTTGCTAAAAATTAACTACTGAGTTACGGAATCTCATCAGATAGCCACTTACACCGCTCTTAGCTTAAGAAATTTTTGTTCAGTACTCGTACTGAACAGAAATTCGGCTGACCAAGTTATAATTTGCGCATGTCGTTGTCGAACATTCATCTTTTTATACCCTGACGCTTAGACCGTCATCCTTTTTAGATCTTGTCTTACAATTTCCGTTACCGTTTTGCTTTCTTTACACATACCATTTAAAAGCGCCCACCTTCAATCTATAAGTACCAATTTTAACCAAATTTTGCTAGAAAATGGACATTATCCTTATTCCCCTGACTCTTAAATTTGCTTTAAATAATTTTTTTATTAAAAGTAAATAAGAACGTGCTCTGCTTGGTGTACCGCCCTTTATGTATCTACCGCCGGGGGCTATAGACCAGTCATTCGGCCCACAGTTTTTTAAATGTTTTAAGTCTATATTTAAAGTAGCTGAAAGAATTTTGTAGAATTTTCTAACCATTTGTTTAAATTTTATAATTTGTTGATAATGTAAACCGGCCCAACTAATATGAGTTTGGGCTCGTAGGTAGGTACTTTTAAAATATTTTGAAACATTCCGGAATACGTTTGCTGGTTATTTCGATTCGACATCAAAACACCACTGTATGTTATACTCGTAATAGAACTTCTTAGCCTACTAGCCTAAATTTTCTGGAATCCTTTAAATAATTAAAAAGGATAATTACTTATAAGCCATTATACCTTTGTGAATGTATAATATACGTTACATTTGTTAAATTAAAATGTCCATTTCATATTATCATCTGGTACAGCAGCGTATGTTCGTTTTCTTATTACAATATACCACATATAATGATACTATTATTAGAGTTAAGTATATTAGTTTTTACTCGAAACAAACTAATATTAAAGTATCGTCTACACCTGTAGTGGAGTACCGAATAATTAGATATTAATAACATCTCTATATAACAATGACCCCCGAATATTCAATTTACAAGTTACATTAGGCGTCCATCACTTCATACCAGTGAATTTCAAACTACGAGAAATATTCACAAACTTATGGAATTTCAATGACAGACATACAATAATGCTTTTAAAAACATATAGATATGTAAATAAATTGTAACGTGTGAGCCCCGCTGCTACGCTGAACAAGCGTCTAAGTATAGCGATGACGCAATCGCGCTAGCAGCCGGGCTACGTAAACAAACAAACCGCGACGTGTTTAATTACTTCCGGTCGCCTGAACCTTTTGTGTTCATTGTTATTATGCGGTCGAACATTCTAAAGCTCTCATAGGGAGAGTCATATAGAGACATTTACATGGAGTGTTAGAGAGTAAAGTGTTAGGAGAAGCACAGCAGTATCGTGGTGAGAGTATGCAGTTTGTGTCGAGTAGGTACTCGGGAAGTTACTGGTAAACTGGGATATAGCTGTGGATGTGTATACTCGGTAGTGTTGACGAGCTATAGTATACGAGGACAGTAACGGCGAGTCGGAAAGTTACTGGTATACCGGGATAGCTGTGGAAGTGAATACTCGGTAGTTTTGGGAAGCTAGGTATACGAGGACAGTAGCGGCAAGTGCAAGTGTATACTCGGCAGTAGTTGTGGAGAATTGTGGCATACGGACTGTCGGTGATACTGAAGCTGTGGAAGTTAGACAGTTAGTTACATAAATAGACAGATAGTGAGGTGAAAAGTGTGACTTCTGTCCGAGCAGTTGAATATACAGACGCTGTTGAGTCAGTTGAGGGTAAAGACGGTGTGGAGGTCGGTAGGCGGACAGTTGAACGTGATATAAATAAACAGTGACATAAATAGTCGAAATAAATAATTAATAATATCGTGGAAATAAATAGTAGTGTTAATTAGTTAAATAAATAAATAGTGTTGTGTTATCTAGTTAATTATAGTTTAATCTTAATTAGTTTTTAATAATTGTTTAATATTATTAATAGTAATTCTCATTATAGTTTAATAAACACTTATTTTAATTAATAATAGTTGTCTAATATTTACACTTCACTTAAATAAATACATAAAAACGTTACAATATCTTCATCTAACTCTAGTTTTTTTTTGCCTTATATCGTGTTAAAATAAAACGATAACCGACTTTCAAAAAATGCAGAGGTATGTTATTGTTGGACAATATACTTTCATATTGTCATAGAGACAGTGTAAATTATATTCTACATAAATAAGTAGGCGATTAGTTGTTTTCTGTGTATGTCTATTTTAAAGTGTTTCACATTATCTACTGTATTTTCAAAATTGTATTAATTAAACTTTTGTTCAATCTTCAACGGACTTCTTTATTTACCAAAATCTAATAGTTACCAATTCCGTTATCTATAATGAAGATTTTTTACAAAATATTCGATCTACTCTCACTCTTGTGAACGATATTTTCTGAAAAAAAAACATCCAAATGAAATCTATTTTTTATACATGTCACGCTAGAATGATTGAAAATAAGGCATGATTCATGGTTTTTTTTTCAGAATTTTATTTTAGATACCATTAAAGTAGTTTCCTTCAACAATAATAAACTTCAATATTCTTTCCTTTCACTTCCTGAAAGCTCCCAATCAATTTTTTGGAATAATTACAAATTGCAACAGAAAAACTAGTAATTTTTAAAGTCAAAAACCAAAAGTCGCACATTGTCAAATTGGAGTATAGATTACTTTGATTTTTTTTGTCTTTTGTATTGAAATAGATGTATTTGTGACTCCAATTATTAGCAAACTCCACTTTGAGAACAAAATGAGATAGTGGAGGACCCTATTGTTTTTAATAGCTTCCTTGAATTAAATACAATGAAGAAAACTTAATATAATAAAAAATATTGTCTTTAATTGTGTCAGCTCTTACATGGTGAAACTTATTATTCATTTTAATTATTGAAATTACGTGGTTTTAAGTTTCACAATTATTTTATTTTTATTACCAGTTTCGCTACAACATTAGCATCATCAGATCTTCCTTAACGTAAACTAATAAATATATAAATATGTATAAATTATAATAAATAAATATAAACGAAATGTCAATATTAGTCAATGGACATATGTCTTGACGTATTGACATTTCGTTTCAGAGGCGTAAACTTTTAATTTTGGCTGTGGGTGCACTATTTTTATTTTAGATAAGTGTATATATTTTTATAAATGCAAAGTAAAAATGGCATAGTTAATTTATTATACACATATTAAATTATACGTATATATGGCTTAACCACAGACTCCCGGTCCAAAAACAACATTATTTAACTAAATTTATTTATATCCGAAAGTGTTCCATTTAGCAAATTCTGCTTCAAAGTGCTTCTAAAAAAATAATTTTGTTTATAATGGAACGCTTTGTCCGATTTGAATGAAATTTTAGTATGATAATCCATATGGACATGACATCTTTTCAGATGATATTTTTTGTTATTATTAGTGATCCACTATTCTATGTAATTTAGGTGTCACCACCATGATTAGTTCGTAACTTTTTTTTTAATCGACCGACATTATTACATATAAAATATAATTAAACTGGTAGGGCAAAATTACTGGGGGTTAGGGATGGGTAAAAATCAAGAGACTATCAATCTAGCGAATCGATACGATTCGAAACTTTTAATATCGATCTACCATCAGATTTAGATGCAAAATATCGGTCTGCAATAAATAGATTACTTACAAAATTGAATTTCAGTTATACTTAGATGTTATAAAAAGGCAACGTTGTAAATTAAAATGGTTTAATTTGCTAATAACTCAGATAATACAACACAAACATGATAAATTGCCACAGACCATAGACCAGAGACCAGAGAACGACAGGAAAAAGTGAAATAGTCAAGTCAAAAATAAATTTAAAGTATGTATAGATTATAGCCGTGCCAAGCTAAGAAATGATACAAAATTATATTTTAACGACTTTTCATAAAAAAAGATCGATTCGTTCAGTGAAGGTAAATACCGAAAATACAACTTTCGATCGATATTTTTAAAAATTGGTTCAGAATCGTGGGTCCCTACTGTGGGTGCTGCGCACCCACACTTTTACTTACTGTGGGTGCGCGTGCGTCCGTGCACCCACGTAGTTTACGCCCCTGTTTCGTTTATATTTATTTATTATAATTTAGACATATTTATATATTTATTATTTTACGTTAAGGAAGATCTGATGATGCTAATGTTGTAGCGAAACTGGTAATAAAAAAAAAATAATTGTGAAACTTAAAACCACGTAATTTCAATAATTAAAAAAAATATTGTAATGTTGGACACATTATTCTATATATTTTTCAGAGTGTATTTCTCAAACATTTTGATGTTCACTGTTGATGTCCGTCTCGAAGACATCTCTCCAAGAACGCACTGCAACCCTTCTTAAAATCCATTAGCTTTCAATGATAATGTCCGAAGTCTCAAAGACCGATATCGCCCGGCTTGTTGCGTGCGACCTACAGGAGTAGGCAGGAGCGGGCTACGGCTACACTACGCTTCAACGCTTCTGCTTACCCCTTCCACTTCCACTTCCCCCTCCACGTCGCTGAGTAACAATTAGCCGAGGGTATTCTCTAAGTATATTACTTGGTACTTAGAAGCGTACCTTCACAGCGCTAGATCTAGACATTAGACACTGGAACTCAATTACTCATTTCCTCTTGTACGACTCAACGAGACGAGCGATATGATGAGAGCTACAGGCTATTCTAACCCTTTAACCCACAAAGATCAGCCATTTTTAATAATTAAAATCTATTTATAAATTTCAAATTAATTTAAATATTTAGATTACATCAGTAATATAAACCTAAGATCTCGACGTTTTTATTTAATTTAAATTTCATTAAATTGGATTTTTTTTTAAATATAAATTTATAAAATGTATATGCAACGGTAATACCTCCTATGTTGTTTCAACATGTCCTTTTAGCTTTTACGTCGGTTTTTGCTAGGACCAAAAATAGACAAAAAGATCGGAAAAAAATGTTAAATAAAATACCGACAGTCTTTTTTTTATCAGTGAACATGGGCGTAAGTCATTACCATAGTTACATTTAAAATGATTGACGGCAATGTATTATCGCGTTTTTTTAAACTGGACATAGGGAGTTGTCAAAGTCATCAAACTGTCATCTTTCAGAATGATGTACTTATACAATTGAAGAAAAAGTACGAATCACAACAGGATAAAGTCCAATATGAGTCTAAAACAAGTTTTCGATTTATTTGCTGCTACTTTTAATAAGCGGCCCAGTCCGAAAACTATTAGAAAAATCTAAAATTATTATAGAAATGCAAGATGCGTCAATGGACACCATTTAAAGAAAATTAGAACAAGTAATGTAATTAATAATAAGAAACTTTAAATTATACAGTTAAATGAGAATGACAATATCTTTTCGATAAAAAAGATTTTCTGAAATTGAATAGTTTGAAGACTTTGAAAACACACTATGTTCAGTTTAAAAAAAGCGATAATATATTTTGAATGTATAGGTAACCATGGTAATGACTTACATCATGTTCACTGATATAAAAAATTTCCCGTTATATAAAATAATTTTAAAATGTATTAATAACCCTTAAAAATTAATTACATATGTATGTATTGCGCACATAAATGTACTGAATAGCTCCTGGAACGAATTAAAGATATAAGGCGCGTAACTGTTATTGTACTACCGTTTTAACGGATATACGGTAATTATTAAAATAAAACGGTATCCGGTATCCGGCCATTTACTATCTATTACATTAGTAGTATGCAATTTTGAAAATGGTTTCAGTTTTCTGTCAAAATTCCATGAAACTGTTTACATTCAATTTTCAAAAGTATATATAAGTGACAGATCCTTTTCACTCCAAATATTTCGTTTTTCCAATATTTCAAATTTAAATAATAAAAAATCTGATGTGGCCAGCACATTACCTTCCGCCAGTTCTATGTATTTTGTACAAATTTCATACAGAAGGTTCCTTGCAAAAGATTCTATTTCTTTTCGTACATTACCTTCTGGAAGTTGTATTTATTTTATACAAATTTCATACTGAAAGTTTCTAGCAAATGATCCTATATTTCCAGTAAAATTATTACACTAACATACTATGTCAGATGCACTTGACACTGACACCTTTCAATTAGAATTTAGTTATAGCATAGCTGGCTAATTTAAGAAATTTAATTTCTTTATAATTTTTTAACTCTATATCAATTTAATATGAAGTATAAAATGCAGTCAAATCGTATAGCGAAAAAATATTCTTTAATATTTATAATAACATTTAAATGGGTTCATGCAAAAATTTCATAACTGAATATTTCGTACAATTCTATTCTTCTCTAGGGTTTCAAAAGAAACTACATCTATAAAATAATTTGAACGTCAACTTTAATTCGCTAGTCATACCATAACTTTTGTGCTATTTAAAAATTGGAAATAATGCAAAAGATTTGTGTTCTTAGGAAAACTAAAAAAACTTAAAGTTTTTGAAATTCTTTTGAATTAGGACATCGGCTCACAGCACAAAAACGCATTATTGTATAGAATATATTTCAAATTTAAGCAAATTTAAAAAAAAGTGTGTCCCGAAGTATACGCGAATGAATATAAAGGAACCAAGTAGTGTACCGACCGACGTCACCGAGAGCGAATAGTGGGGATATACAATGTGCGTGAGCATACTTTGTATTTTAATACAATGGAGCTATAGGTACAAACTGTGAAAAATTACCGAAAGAAACCGAATCAGGGAAATTTTTAATTAACTCCTTCTCGAGTAAAATATATTACTGTTAAAAATTGTTATTCTGTGTGGCAATTCGATTCGGCACTAGATATATCTTTACGCAACTAGAACTATTTAGGTTAATAATTTTTAAGCCATCATGCCATCAAATGTCGGATGCCAGGTATAATAATATTTGAACGACTAACACAGTAGCCATCTGGAAAATTCGAACCTTGATAGCTCAAATACAATATCATAATAGTAACAAAGCTAATTATACTGCAATGTAGTTGGGTTCATTGCATATCATCTTAGTTGTACTAAACAGGGTTATGTACGTAGTTGTATGTGAAAGAAGCGATTGATTAGAGAGGAAAGGATTTTAATTGAATTTCGAGTTTGAAGTAAATGTATTCCATAATTGAATCTGAACGGTGTTCCATCCATAACGATATTTTATACGAGCTCCAGAGTCGAGACTGCAAGCAGAGGCACTAGGACGCGAACGTGAATGTCTGAACGGCCGAAGAACGAAATACACACTACAACTTTCTTGGCTATACACCACACATCCTGTAGCCAGGACCTCAATAAGAAATATTCACAGGAAAGCGAAAATTACTCCTTGGTTAAAGGTATTACCTAATTTAGCCTCCAAAAACTATTATTTATGCGCGCCAAAGAATGAGATAGAACGAGAGAATGTGGTTTGAGTCACATATACTTTTACATGCAGTTTTCAAATCGTTTTCAAAACGTTTTTAGTTTTGTAAACGCCATGTATACAGTGTCAAAACAGTTTTGAGTTCTCACTAACCGAAACTAAATTTTATGGGTTTGACTTGAAAACTAGATTCAAAAGTACTCATGTAAACACTTAAAATTTAATTAATTCAATGGATGAAGCTGTTGGCACTCGGTGAAACATATTGGAAATTATTAAATAAAACACTCGGTTTAGTTTCACAAAATAAATTAAAGAAAGAATAACTTTAATAAAGTTTATCCTTTCTTTATTTTGTGAAACTAAACCGAGTGTTTTGTTTAATAACTTAAAATTTAGTTTCGATATTGCGCATGCGTATATAGCATAACGTTTCTGTCGCTTTGTATTACTTGGTGTTAGTAGCCTACAAATAAACTGGCAGTTGTGTAGTTTTAGTGCGCAGTGGTACAAAGTAGAAAAAATAATTGGAAAAATGGCAAAACGAAGAATTTGGAGTGAAGAGGATGTCACTTACATCAGCCAAATGCGCAGGCGTCGAAACTGATTTCAAATCAATCTATAAACTTGTTTTGAAAATTGCATATAAATAGTTTCGCGGAATTTTTACTGAAAACTGAAACCATTTTCAAAACTGCATGTAAACGTACAGCAAGCACTGCTCTTACAGATTGAGGTTAGATTCGTTAAATTTAGTAGTTATACACGATTTCAAGCAAAACGTCACCAAAGTGACGAAGGAAAATTAAATATTAGTGGAATAACGCCTTTTAAACACCCTCAGCGGTGTAAATACATATATCGTCATTATCGAGATCTGTAAATAAAAACAGATTGACACACCCAGAAATAGGTCATAAGCCGTGATGATATATTTATTAATTTATATTTTTGTATTCAAATTTTAATGATTAAAAAAAATATGTAGGTATACATATTTTCTATTCCGGTGTCTTTATGAGTCTACAAACGCACTGAAAACACGTCTTTAAAAAGTTCTATAAACGCATTGTTTTTGGCGCTTTTTGTTTCCTAAAGGTGGTATGACTGCTTTTAAAATAGATGAAAGAGGTGGGCGCGTAACTAAAAATGTAATCAAAACCAATCACGCACGACTTTTTATGTTCGATTCACGATCACTCACGCTCACGATTTTATTTTGGCACGTAATTGTTTCTATGTATATTTAAGCCTGTTTAACACAGTCGTAAGTTGTTATCAAATTTGTTAACAAATTGGTTTCACTGGAAATAAATGAATATGGACAAATAGGATGTTCTATTCCGTCGAAAATATTATTATAAATTTGGTAACAAATTTGTTAACAAAATTACGATCGTGTCAACCGGGCTTAAAGATATGTATATCAAAACAAATGAAAGAGGTGGGCGCGTGAGTAACTAAAAATGTGACCACAACCAATCACGCACGACTTTTTATGTTCGATTTACGATTTCTCACGCTCACGATTTTATTTTGGCACTCACAAATTTATGATCGTGTCAAACGGGCTTAAAGATATGTATATCTTTAGTGAAATCGGAGCGACTGTGTATACAATTTTGGGTACAACAATAACACTATTTTTATGCAAAAAATACTGTCGACGACAAATTTGGACATTTTATTTTATTTTATTGGTGGTTTGGCCACTCAACAGAACCAGGTCCCAATAACAGAGTGGCACTACAAAATTCTTATTAATTAACATGTTATATATGATACACAGAAAATGTTCGTAAATGTTCTGAAATCAAATTTTGCAGCAGAAATTCAAAAATATGTACGTGTATATACAAACATATACATACATACACACTCATATTTTGCAAAAGAATTCTTAAAATTTGACATTTAAAGATTAATAAAGAAACATTAAATATGTCAGGACAGTTCTCTTTTTTTACACAATTCATTGTAGGTGCATTTTAACCTGTTCACAGAAGAATTTGCCGCAAAGTTGGTTCTGAAAAAAGCAATATCAAACAGAATATTAGATCTCGTAACATAACCTGGCACTGGAAAATATAACTGGAAAATAAGGAATAGAGAATATCAACGTAACTGATAAAAAATACCAAATCATATTTTTGACAAGTCGCCTCAATACAAAAAATAGTATAAAAACATGTTTCATAAGGCGTGTTATCGCACTCGTATTTTGTAAAACTTGCCGAAAAGCGGCTTTTTATCCAAATTTTGACTCGTACGTTAACAGATTACCTTATGAAACTTGTTTTTTAATGTACTGTAATGTGCAGTGCCCGCCGTCGCCGCCACTGTTACCGCCGCTGTCCCCGTCGCTGTCGCCGCTGTCCCCGTCGCTGTCGCCGCTGTTCCCGTCGCTGTCGCCGCCGCTGTCGCAGGAACGAGCAGGTGTCTATTGTTAGCGATGATGCAACCGACTTGTCGGAGCCTGCTTAATTACGCGGTTGATGTAACCTATTGTGTATTATCTAGAAGTGTTCTAGTGAGTTCTCGAATGCCGGGGTATATAAACACCGTTAGCGAAGGCATTGGACAGGCTGATATAAATAAGCGTTGCGTGTTAAACAGTTGGTGATATAAACAGATAGTAGACAAGTGGTGAATATACATAAATACAGTTGTATAAATAAATAAGTGATCTATATATTGTTTAAATAAATAATCTTAGTGTTTAAGTGTTTTATAATATTCTTAGTCTTAATTAGAGTTTAATATTTGTTTAATCGTAGTGTTCGTTATATTTATCATCTTTTAATTATATTTAATATCTATTTATTGTTATAATAAACTTTTATTTTAATTAATAATAATTGTCTAATATTTACACTTCATCCAAATAAATAAAAATGTTACAGTACTATTATAAACTTATAGTAGTTATTATATCGCAATGCAAAATTGTGTGAGCCCCCTCTGTACATATGAGCTGCACAATATTATACATATATAATTCGTAATTGAGTGTACGTATAGATTTGAGGTTGTATCCAGGATGATTTGTTGTTTTGGAATGTGATTGCTTCTGTGTTGGATCGGAGCGTCCCGGCGTCTTGAAACAATTCACCCCCAGAGAGCCGTTAGAGCGCCGTGGCGCGAAGCGTCCGCACTGCCACGAAAAATACCCACTCTGGCCAAATTTA
Source organism: Harpalus rubripes (assembly GCA_963082715.1). Classification (NCBI taxonomy): domain Eukaryota; kingdom Metazoa; phylum Arthropoda; class Insecta; order Coleoptera; family Carabidae; genus Harpalus; species Harpalus rubripes. The sequence goes on along the minus strand of OY720458.1, from coordinate 49,856,014 downwards.
CTACCACACATCCTCGTAATGCCGCTCCGTCGTAAATATACACACAAGACAAGACCGGCAGAATCGTCACCTGATCACTTCGCCAAAACCAACTGCACAATTTATACAAGATTTCATCATCTGCGGCACGACAATATGGCCAAAGCCTTAAGTACCTCCCGTACGTGGTACGTGCTTGTTCCATAACGATTACTATTAATGCAGTTAAGGTGCATACACAAATGAAAATTAGGTTTATGGTTTTTGTATATGTTTAAATAAAGGTACATTCACAAATGAAAATTAGGTTTATGGTTTTTGTTTAGGTGTGAGCACGGTGTAGTATCTATAGGTGAGAGCACGAGATGCGTTGACATGGCTAAGTAACTGGGAAACAAAATGGTGCTAAAGCGACCCGTTACCATTTGACAGAAAATGTTTTGCTACAAGATGCACAACAGGGTATGAGTGAAATAAACACAAATATAATCTTTTTAAGGTGCCAAAATGTGCAATTTAGCGGCAGCCAGCTACATTATAATCAAAGAAACAGGTACTAAGATAAATTTCTGATTGAAAGGTGTCAATGTCAAGTGCATTTGACATATGTTGTTTTATAATTTTACTGGAAATATAGAAACGTTTCTGTATGGAATTTCTACAAAATACATACATAGAGCTAACAAAAGATAAAAGGTAATGATTGAAAATATAGAATATTATGCGTTATATATGAATAATTTAATATTTTAAATATTTTGTGTAAAAACCGGGTCGCAACAAAGCCTGACATCTAGCGGCACACAGTATGAACTAGCCCAGTTAGTTCGCCATTCTGCGTAATGCATTGGAGTACGTCGTGCACCCACCTATACATACTACACCGTGGGTGTGAGTAAAGGTGCATTCACAAATGAAAATTAGGTCTATGGTTTTTGTTTAGGTTTATGTAAGACATTCATAAATGTAAGTGTAAATTCGTCAAAAACAAGATTAAAATATCGGTAGAGCAGTACTCAACAAGACACCTGTGCGCCGTGAAATTGTCATTCGCTTGGCATTATTGGTTATATTTCAGCAATTAAGTTATGACGGTCTCCATGTTCTTCTCGCATTTGTTTAAAAAGCCGAATCCACCAAGTGGATATTAAATAAAGATGCGTGTATATATCTATATCATTTCAGACGCGTTCTCACTGGGAAGTTTGTGACGTCAAACTAAATCATAAACCTAAAGTTTGGACCTTACAATGTTTGGCTTTATGATTTGGATTTAGAGACATTAAATTCTGAAGTGTGAATGGAGTCATTACATAATATGCGGCCAAAGTCTTTAAATCTAAAGTATAAACCATAAATCTAAACCTAATTTACACACCTATTTTTATTTAGTATTCACTTGGTGAATCAGCTTTTTAAACAAATGTGAGAAGAACATAGAACTGTCAAAATTTAATTGCTGAAATATAACCAATAATGCTAAGCAAGCGACAGTTTCACGGCGCACGGGTATCTATTAAGTATTGCTCTACCGATATTTTAATCTTATTTTTGAAGAATTTACATAGATGTCACTACAATTAAAATTAAATTATAGTTAAATTAAACTTGCATTTATGAATGACTTAAATCTAAACAAAAACCATAAACCTAATTTTCATTTGCGAATGAACCTTTGGAGTCTATAATTTGTGCGATTCCTATGCTTCCTAAAAATGTATATACACTCGTGGCCAAAAAAAATCGAAAACCAAAAAAAGTTTTTTTTCGACTTCTAACAAACGAATATGTGTTTATTTGTCATGTTTATGTTGAAATATGAACAACTGATCTATAAAGTAAAATTAGAAAATAAAAAACTGTAGCATCCCCCAATCATGTACCGCTATAATCTTAGGAATACCGTTTCTTTTGTATAAATACTGGCTGTTTTTAATTTTAAGATTACTGTACAACTGATGATGGCTACAGTGTAACTGAAATGTACATTTTGTAAAAATAAACATTTTGTGAAGAAGTCACATTTCTTATCTGTAGCAAACAGTTAATTTATTAAGGAAAAAGAAAAAAAAAGTAAATTTGTGCAAAATTATTTGTTTTCGAAAATTCACTCATAACAATAAATTCTTCAATTATCGTTGATTAATGACTGATGTGTAGTTTATTGCACTCTTAGTACTGTATTGATTGTGAAAAAAATTGTTATAATTCAATCGGAAAATGATCACATTATATAATACATCGCTGTAACCTTGGTTATTCGCAGAAGTACTGCCCAAAATGTAACGGCGTTATTATCAAACAGGGGATCGCATCAAATAACGAATATCAGGAAAACTATGAATTACAAACCCGTTTAAACATCGGTTTATAGCAATATTTGTACTACAAAAATGGGGCTTACTACCAACTGTTATCTGTTGCCAAGTGGCAGATGCCTGTGGAATTTCTGCACGAACCGTTTGCCGAAGGTTACTGTCTAGCCCTAGGATGCCCGTTGCTTGCCTAGCTTTGCTCGTACCACATTTTGCGCGAGAACATAGGGACTACGATATGGAGCACTAGAGTTCATTTGAACTCATATCTGTCCGTGTTCATTAGATAAAGAAGAAAGCGCATGTGGAAGGTCAAGAGAGCCGTTTTCAGGATATTGCACAGGGGCTCTCGAAGATACTGTGGAGAGAGAAATTTTGTACAATTTGAAAATAGGAAATAATTTTTAAGTTTCAAGTTGGATATTGACTGCAATCAAACCGGGCCGTTCGAATCACAACCCGTCATATAACGCACACAGGTACGTGACCCCGTATAAATATACCTTAGCATAACCTTATCTAACGCTGAAAATTCATGCACGAAAAATTCGGACTGTTGGTATACCTGCTTTTCGGCAAGTACAAAAAATAAATTTATGCCGAAGGATTCAAATTGTTTAAATGAATTCAGTAATTATTATTAGAATTTACACAAAAGGATGTTATACATTCAGTTTTTCTTAGGGTTGCTAGATTTTAAAAGCATTTATAGTATAGGAGATAGGAGAACAAAATGTACAAAAATATAGGAGTTTTGGTGAATATATAGAACACGTTTTAATTTCAAACTTTTTATTAAAGTATTATAATTTTATAATATGATAACGCAATGAGCCTCCGCAGACTACAGATTTTTGATCGGCCAGCAGTATAATCGGTTGCTTAATTACAATGACGACTATATATCAACGACTAGAGCGGTTTCACATATCGTAAGAGACATAGTTGATGGTATGGAAAAGGGCTTACATACACTGTAAAGTTTTAACGTAGCTGCAACTACCTTTTTGGGTTGAAACTATATGCAACCCCAAGGTAGAACAATCCTTCCTTTTTAAAAGGTCGATGCACCAATCTCTGTTTAGGGTAGTAAAACCTACCTCACTACCAGGTAGACACGATACGACCCTTCATACAGTGGGATGCAAATGCCCGCAGTGGTTTATAGAAATACTTTAAAGTGATTTGAAATTTCCGTATCACAAGTTACCAGTAAATGCCTGTAAGGTTGTTAAAAATACTTTATAGTAATTTATATGAACCCCTACATGAGGTCATTGCAAATTCCTTGAAAAGTATATTATTTATTATTGGGATTTAGGAAAAATAATACATTATATATAATAAAAGATTTATTTGCTTAAACAAAATATACATACATAAAATAAGATAAAGTATATTGTAAGTTACATAGTGTTTTATCTGTGAGGTGACTCCTGGTAAATGCCTACACGATACGAATATGTCAGGATCATTAACGATATCTGTGAACAAAGCAGATTAGCAGATCCAGCAATGGGTAATATACCTTGATGATATATTTATTTTATTCGTAAATAAAGTATGTATTCCAAAAAAGGTCACGTTCACTGGCTATTGCTCCAATTCTTGCAGGTCCTCGAGGAATATCTTCACTTTCTTTGGATCCTCTTGTAGCAAATAAAACTAAATTAATATTGTTGTGTCTAATAAATATTTGCGAACAAAAGAACGTTTCATTTAAAATATTTGCTAGTTTTTCAATGTTTATTTTCTTGTAATTAAATAATAATATTATTTTATTAACAGGAAAATAATCATATTAAATGATAATTCATCAATAATAAAATTAACATTTGGTATAGGTATATATCGCGAAATATAGTTATATTATCTTTGAAAGTATGTAAATAAAAAGAAAATGAAACAAAATAAAGAAAATTACCTTTAAAGTTCTAATTTTTATACGTCGAACATGGTTGTCAAGATGCTCGTTTCTTTACAATCGGCACATCTTCATTTTTTGTAAAAAATACTGTCATAACAAATCGACATGTATGTTATTTTGTACCGTACTAAATCAAGAAGGAGCTAAAAAATAAAAGGATATTAGTTTATAATTAAAAATACAACATAATATATTTTACCTGAGTTTCAAGTATGCTCATTGCGACTGTCGACAAGAAAATAACAAATGACAGAATGACACATAAATTTCTCACCCCTCTGTGTTCTCCATCCAATCCCTAGATATGCGGTACCGTTATGCTGGCCTTCGGAAAAACCCGTAGGGCCTTAAGTTGCTAGCTGGACTAACAAACAATTTCTAAGAAATGCGAAAGCTTATTCGATCACTTTTCATTTCCGAAATCTTACAAATATAACTAATATCGTTTTGCATTTGTTTATATAACAACTATATAAGTCTACACATCGTCAGTTATGTTTCATTAAATATTTTGGTTTTTCATATAATTTTATGAACATGGGTAAATAATGCTATAAATCAATTGTAATCTGTTATGTTTTGCATTTCACACATTTATTTGTCTATCTTGTAATATGATATGTACTCGTATATTCAATAGTTTGTTATAAATCACTTTCTAGTAAGTAACGTAGAAAACGATGTATGTATGCATGCACGGAATTATAAAAAATATAATAAGATTAATAAACAAATTTAATTTGTATTAACAATGTAAATTCAATAAGTTTGCAAATTTCAGTAAAACTGAATATTTTATATTATTTCTGCCGTCTTTTTCCTATTATTCCTTTGTAATTTCACATGTATGACATTGTTACGTGCTAATTAATGTCAAGTCAATATTTTTTTATGATAGGAACTGTACCTCAAATTAAAAGTAGAACATTCAGCTCGAATCAACCCTAAAGGTATAAACATGTTACAAAGGTAGTAGCACCTACCTAATATACCTACAGTGCAACACAGATGCCTGTAAGCGAATTGAATCTGCCCTACCAAAATTTCCTACCTTTTTCTTACCATGTTTCGACCTTCCTACCCTAAATCAACTTTAAGGAAGATTCAACAACTCAATTGGAGATTCATCTTCCCTGTTTCTACCCCAAAACTTTACAGTGTACTTCATTAACTATGTGTGATCTATCAAAGGCTTTCGACTGTGTCCCTCATGATATACTACTTAAAAAGCTCAGTCATTGTGGTATATCCGGAATTTATCTTAACTTATTCAAATCGTACTTATCGAAGAGAAAGCAATGTGTCTATTATGGAAATAAAATATCACAGTTTAAGGGAATTAAACATGGAATTCCACAAGGTTCCATCCTTGGCCCTATCTTTTTTATAATCTATGTGAATGACTTTCCGTCCTTTATTGCTCCAGTTCAATCTGTACTTTTTGCAGATGACACGACACTAATTTCTTCACATAAATCGATTTTATCACTAAATGAAATAACTATTACTAATTTGAAGAGAGCTGAAGCTTGGTTTATAGCAAATAAATTAAAATTAAACAACGAGAAGACGCACCAAATAATAGTATCTTCAAATCCAAATGCAAGAACAGGTAATTCTGTAAAAAATTTAGGTTTTCTAATAGATAATGGTATAACATGGATTGATCATGTTGAGAGTTTGCTTACAAGGCTCGCTAGTATAAATTTTCTTTTACGAAAGTTAAAACAATGCTTAAATTTAGAGATACTAATTTCGTCATATTTTTGTCTTTTTCATTCAATAATCTGTTATGGGATTATTCTATAGGGTAATTGCTCCCATGCAGACAAAATTTTCAAGCTTCAAAAACAAGCTATTAGAATTATAAAAGGTGCCGGTGTTAGGGAACACTGCCAGCCTCTATTCAAACAATTTAAAATTATGCCACTGCCTAGCTTATTTATATATTTTACTTTGTTAGAAATCCATATAAACGCTAACAATTTTCCATTAGTTTCTCACTCTCATAACTACTACACTAGAAATGCTAATTAAATTAGCAAGTACCCAGATTTAGATTAGATCGATCTCAGAGAAATTCTTTAAATATTAATTTATATAATGCCTTACCAGCATTAATTAAGTCATTAAATTATAATGTTTTTAAACTTAAAATAAAGAAATTTTTGACTAAACAATGTTTTTATAGTCTAGATGAATATCTGACCGCCATTGCTGATGCAGACACTTGTAATTCATTATTATTAATGTAATATTAATTTATTTTTTATGTATAAGTAACTTTTAACTTGCCGTAAACAACATATAACTGTATTAATGGTCAAATAAATATGAATATGAATATATAGTGATTCCGAATCATTGGGTGTGCGCACTCACTATATATTCTTCATAGTATAATTACCGATTAAACGGTCGTCCGAATAAATTTCGATAGTTTGCGGGGGCTCTAATAAAAAAAACTAATTTTTATACTTTTCCTGATTTTGAGCTTTTACCAATAAATATTTTTTAATCATACAATTCTTTGCAATTCATTTCAAAATTTACAGTTTAGTTTTTCTAATCTTATTCTGCTTATTGAATTATTGAAAACGTAGGAGAATTTATCTTGTTTATAAAATATAGGAGATTTCAACAAAATATAGAAGGTCTGGCAACCTTAGTTTTATTACCTAGACATATAAGCTGAAGATGTCCTGCGATAGCAGAACGAAACGTCCTTTCATGTAAATACTAATAATATATATTGAATTCCCAAAACTTCTACATGTATTCATGTAAGTACAAAAAACTTAATTATTATGTTTATAATTCATTTATTATTTTAGGTCATCAAAACATAATTATACAAAGGTAAAAACAATTTTTTGATGAGTGCTCAGTTATTACTTTGGAACATATTAGGCATGTGTTAAACAGCAAGTTTGTTATGTATCTAAAAAGTTAGATATGACGTTTTTAACTTCTTGAACCACTTAGTATGTGTTTACCTCATGTTCCAATTCAATTAGTGCGTAAATGAATATTGACCAAATCTAAAGGCTGATGTAAACACAGTAGATCGGCTGAGTCCCTCAGTCGTCCTCCTCCTTCCTCCTTTCCTTGAGTGACTAGACCTTCCTGACTAAAAGGTGACGTCCTGATGTTTGAGCTTTTACGCAAATAATTACTGACTAATTGGAATAAAGGCTATTTCCTGCGCATATGTATACAGATCCCTGGTCAATTAAATTCGAACCTTCATAGAGAACAGGACTAAGATCTAATATAGGCGCAAGTCATAAAAATACTTGATTAATAAAAAGTTGGTTCACCTTTTAACAAAAAGGCTTATATTGATGTAATTAATATTAAAATGATCTAATTGAGACTTTCATATTTTAAAGTTATATATAAATAAATAAAAATAAATATATCATCACGGCATATTACCCATTGCTGGGTGCGCCAATCTGCTTTGTGCGCAGATATCGGTAATGATGATGACATATTTACTTTTCTTTTGTCCCTTTACTTTTCTTTTGTACGTTCGAAATTATATGGAATCCTATTTATGAACATCATCAGGACCGCATTGACAGTCTACAAAAAAAGTTTCTTAAATTCCTATATTTCAAGCAATTTAAAAGATACCCGGACCTTCATATCAGTTACAAAGAATTACTTCAACAATTTAACTTCAACACCTTATATGAATGTCGTGAAATTCTTGCTGTTCAACACCTCTGCAAATTGATTCATGGTGAAGTAGATTATCCTAAATGCCTTAGTCTCATTTGTTTTCACACTCCTTTCTTTACTACTCGGACCTCCTATACGTTTTACCTACCTACACCACGTACAAATATTCGCTTTAAGTCTCCAATTCACCGTATGTGCCATATTTATCAATCTAAATTCGCTAATGTTGATGTTTTTCTCCACAAACCAGAGTGCTTCAAAACACCTATCTTGAAAGAAATGTAATATAAATGTGTAACTTTTATACTCTTATTATTTTATAATTGTTGTTTTACTATGTCTACTTTTCCTGTCCCATTATTGGATGTATTTCTGTTGGGCAGTGCATAATTAAATAAATAAATAAATAAATATTTGAACCGTGCGGGCGTTTACCAGGCGTCACCTCACGGGCACTCATTGCTGGCGTGGAGAGTGCACCACAGGGGTCAATTTTGTGCCATTTAAAATTGGAAATATTTGGCGTCGGTCGGGATCGAACCCGGTTCCCCAGATTCGCGACCAGACACTCAGACACGCGGCCACGAGACCCCATTAAAGTTATATATAATAATAATAGATTTATTTCACTCGACATATTACCAAGTGTTGAAAAGTTCTCAAGAAGCAGATACATACGTACATACATATATTACAAAATAAAAATATAAATATTAATTACAAAATTTCATTATTGAAATTGTTATATTCTGCTACAAGCTATAGAGTAAAGGCACTTATTGATTAAAAATATTTTTAGAGTTTGCTTGAATGTTCTCAAGATACTACAATTTTTACTTACGGGTAATCTATTGAAAACATCTAGACCTAGATATTGAAGAGATTTTCTTCCTATATTTAATCTGTTGCAAGGCAATCTAAAGTCCTGTTTATTCCTGTTATTATATTGTGTAAATCCATATTTGTTGGAAATTTATGTTTATTTTTATAGACATAATTGCACAACTTCAGTAATAATACAGAGGCTAATGTGAAAATATAAATTTTTTTGAATAAACTTCTGCATGAAGTTGACTGCGGGACTCCAGCAATACATCTAATTATTCTTTTCTGGCAAATGAATATATCCGATGCCATTGGAGAGGAACTCGAAAAGGAAACACCGTAATTTAACACGGACCCAATATGTGCATGGTATAGCATTATTAACTGGTCTGTATCAAGAATATTTTTAACATTTTTAATTAAGTACCATGTGGAATTTAATTTTTTAATAATATGGCAATGGCCGTTTCACAAACACTGTTAATTCATATGGAAACCCAAGAATTTTGTGTAACTCACTCTTTGCACCGTATTGTTACTAATTTTAATGTTCATGTCATTTTTATTAAATTGATTATGATATCTAATGTAATTAGTTTTACTTTAGTTCAAATATAATTCATAAATTTTGAATCAAGTTGTTCGTGAATTGTACACTTCGGTACAAGAGGCTTCTAGAGTTTTTGTATCCGAGTGAGACACAATAACTGATGTATCATCAGCGTACATGGTTAAACTAACATTAGTTGACCGCATTCATAAAAGATTTCTGAAATATATTTCATATAAAATTGACCATATATACCCCGATCGTTACACAGATCTCAATTTCTTACTTCAGCGTCATTCGTTACCATCACTGAGTTGCAGGCGAGAAGTTTCCAGCGCGCGATTCCTGTGGTCTCTTCTTCATAACTGCATCGATTTACCTTCTTTGCTATCACGCATCCCCCTATCCATGTACCTAGGATTGCATCGAGATATAGCAGCAGTTTTCATCTACCTACAGCTAGTACTGATGTTCTCCAGCGCTCGCCCATACATGTGATGTGTCGTAGTGCAGAGACTTTATTTGAAGATATTTTTGTTTAAAACTTTGTGTTTATCTGTAAATTTATATTAATTTTGTATTATTAATGGAATTTTTTTTATAACTAAATTATTCTTTACCCTGTAATTGGAGATTCTGTTGGGTAATAAAATAATTATTATGATTATTAGTGTTCCTCTGAAACATAAAGTCCATGTCATTAATATACAATAAAAATAGGATAGGTCCTAGAATAGAACCCTGTGGTATACCTATTTTGACTGCAGAAGGCTTCGAGTTAACTACAGATATTCTAAAATTATCCTTGTGTTTAATACACACATATTGTTGCCGATTATGTGGAAAAATCTTTACCCCACGAATGCCATATTTTTCCAACTTATCAAGCAGCTTTGAGTGGTTAACACAGTCAAAAGCCCTTGACAGATCACAAAAAATAGCCACGAGATGTCCATTTGACTCCATTTTCAAAATAATCTTCACATAAAAAATTTGAATAGTTTGTATTGTTGATAAATCATGTCAAAATCCGAAATGATTATTAGTGATAATATTATTTTGTTCTAAAAATAATTCAAAACGTGCTAGGAAGCAGTATTCAAACATTTTAGAGAAAATTGAGGATTGCGATACAGGCCTGTAATTTTCAATATTTTGAGCATCTTGTTACTTAAAAATGGGTGTTACTTTACTTAGTTTTAGCTGTTCTAGAAATTCCCCTGTCTCAAAAAACAAATTAATAATGTAAACGTGGGGATGAAATAATGTCAATAATTTTTTTAATTAGGAAACTCGGTATATCATCTGGTCCAGCTGACTTTTTTGATTTTAATTTATTACACACTAAATTCACGAACTCGTCTGTGTCAAAAGGGAACAAAAACAAATTTTTATTACAATTTATGTTGAATTTATTTACTTGAACATTTTGATTTTGAGAAGCTCTGATTTGAGCTTGTTTACTTAAATCAATAGGTGTTTTAATAAAGAAGTTATTAAAGTATTCTTTGTGAAACAGTAACAATATCTACATCAAGTTCTCTTGTTGATATTATTATGTACGATAAATACGAGAGTCATGCTAGAATTATTGATAATAAGACACATGATACATGGTTCAAATTTGTAGAATTTTATTTTCAATATATTCATAGTAGTTCCCTTCAGCATAGTACACTTCACCATTCTACCTTCTACTTCTTACTTAAGCTCTCAACAAATTTTCTTTTGGAATGCTTTCAAATTAATTTCTGGGAGACTTAAAAACTGTCAAATAAGTTTCTGGTGACTTAAGCTGTCCATCGTATTGAAGTCCTTTTAGCGAAAACGACCTTAGTCCATTTTTTGAACTTGAGATAATCAAAGAAAAAAATTCTAGCTTCCTTACTTTTATAGATTTCTGTAACTTAATTTGATGAGCAATTACATAATGATTAATTTCAGGCTGACAAAAACTGTCAAATTATAAATCATGATTCCAAAATGCTAATAATAATCCAAATTTGCTATAAAATATACTTTTTATGCTCTTATGTAGTGATGCACGCAAGGCGAGATGAGACGAGAAATATAAAATATCGATATCGTCTCGTTTTCGGATCTGTAATCTTGATCTCGCTCTCGTTCTCGCACATTTTTTTGGGTCTCGTCTCGTTCTCGCACAAGTGTCTCGGGAGAGTCTCGCTATAAAAATAAGCGCTTGCGCACTACGTATTTTCGCACAAATCGTACCGTCTTCCGTGTATTTGCAGTCGTAAATATAGAGACGAAACACTAAATTCTGGTCACCAAATTATTTCAATACGAACATAATGTTTATTTATTTACGGTCAGCGGAAAGTGTGTAAGTGTGTAAAAAAAGTTAGTAAATAATTTAATTAACTCTAATTTATCACCAATTTATGATCTCTAAACTATTTCAATACGAACATCTGTTAATACATTCTGTCGTCAGTGAAACTAATAGCACATTAAAAAAATATTTTTTGTAACTAAAAGTATATACACTTTATCATTAAATATATGCTACTATTTAAGTACGATTTAGTCATAAAAAAAAACCGCCACACTGGGGACCCGCCGACAACCAATCACTTCCATATCCTTTACTTTTCAGGGGCGGCAAGAATTTTATTAACCGTGGTTTTAACTGGGATGAATTAGAAGCTTAAATATTGGAGACACTAGTTCTATTGGATGAAAATCCGGTTTGTCTTTATTTTGCTTTTCCTCGCTCTGGGACCAATACCAATCGACTCTAGATACTCATAAAATATAGTGAATTCATATAATTTTCACATTCACGTGTTTTATGCACGAATTAGCGTTAACTCCATGCCTTGTACGGTGCATTTTTTATTGAATTTATGAATCAAAGCTATAAAGTTACAAATAATTTTTATTACGAGAATTCTCGCTTCTCGCAGTTGTTATATCGATCTAGCCACGAATTTTAAACTGCAATCTCGCTCTCGTTCTCGTCTCGCATAATGCAACGAGACGAGATGCGAGAGTACTCTCGCCTCGTCGTGCATCACTACTCTTATGTTTTCTATAATATTTAAATATAATACTTCTGTCAAATTCGATGCCTATGTTTAATTTTAAATGAGACAGGCAAATACATTGCTGTCAATCAGATGTCAAGTCGTAACCATAAGTATTACAAATCCAATGTTTCGCGTTAAAAAAATAGTCACAATATGAAGCAGTACATATTTTTCGGGACATAATATTTGAGAAAAACTGTTTTTCCCTATTAAACGCCTATGTCATAATTACTAGTGTTCATCCTGCAGATTTTTTAATTCTAAAGCACCTAATAAAAATATCCTTTAAAGGAAAATAAAATACGAGCTAATACCGTTCCTCATGGCTAAATGAACTTAAAAATTATAAAAAAAGGATTTGTTTCTTTGAAGCCACGATATTTGCATTATTATTAAACTGCTGGGAACGCAAAGTAATTAGCACGCCTATCTCAAAGAAGAAATTCATTTCTGATTGACGATGTCTTGTAAAGTTTTTTCAGCCTGGCGTGGTAACCGTGAGCAAATCATTAGTATGGTTTATTAGTGATTATGTTAGGTTACTTTGATGTTGTATAATTCAACGGAGGACGAGGCACAAGCACGATCAATCGGGAAAAAAGAAGTGCAGATGCGACAACCGGTAAGAGCTTTTTCTAGCGTTTCAGAAATATTACACAAATAAAGAACGAACCAATGAACAAATGTAAGCGAGTGCGCGCAGGCACAGCCAGGGTCGGAGCACAATTTTATTACCCGGGGTGCAAAATAAGAATGCGGTGTGTGGAGCTTAAAGGATAAAATCGTGTACATGTGGTTGGATTCGAAACTTTATGAAGGATATCTATTTATAGTTGTAGAATAAGATACTCATATATGGAAATAAGGGATAAAATAAATAGTCTTATTTGTATCAACTCAATTTGTAAGAAAAGAAAATAACTATAAATAAATATACAGTATGTCGGTGCATATAGCCGTGTCTATTAAGTCGCTGTAACTCTCTATAAATGAAGGTTTTTTTGATCACAAAAAGCGAACATATACAACAATTCAAACAAAAAGTGGATATTTCGTCCATTCATCTTACATTAATAAAAAATAATAATACTACTACACTATTTATTATAAAATAAAATAAAAATAATAATAATACGAGTAATAAAACAAATTTATTAAAATAGCCGACACAGGTAGCGTAGTCGCTTCACAAGTTAATGGTTCCGGGTTACAATTTCGGGTAAGGTACGGATATACAGGGTGTCTCACAACTCGCGCCCCAGAGCGAATGAGGAAACACGAGACTGCACTCGGATGTGTAATTTCGAAGAAAAGAAATTTAGCTTAAAAGATATTCGAGAAAAGACGTCTTAAAATTGACCAATCAGAGACCTACACCTTTAACGTGTGTTTGCCGTAGTTTCACGTTACTATGGTTTTATACAAATCAAATCTTCTTTAAAATGTGTGGGCGACTGTAGTTTTCGAAAAATGTCAGTGTCAAATTAAATTCAACAAGGTGAATAAAAAAGGCAAATTCTTACCATGTATTACTGATTACTTAGAAATGATTACAATTTTCGGAGAATGTGGACGTAACGCCAGAGAGGCAGCACGAATCTATTCGGAACGTTTTCCGGACAGAAATCTTGTGGATCATAAACCACCATTTGTTGTTTTAATCTCAAAGAATTCAAATGACAATAATATTTTCGTTTAACACATTTTACTCAGCTGCTACAACACGTTGCACTGTACGATATAAATGATGATCTCGGATGACACCTTCGCTAACCTAAATTTGTTGACTGTGAAAAGTCAACTCTAAAGTGTCAAAATTACAGTAAGTCAAACAAATTTTGTAACTCACAAGTAGTATTTTTAAAACATAGCAACCGGTTTTATTTTGTAATCATATTATCACACCTCAAGATATCCTTCCGGGATTGGTGGATTAAAAAGTCTTGTAACTCCGTTATGCAAGCAGCCGCAAATTATTTTCTTCTATTTGTTGGCAACCTATTGTCGTCGGCAAGTGTCAGTTTCGTCTGGGGCTCTATGTCAACATACTTGATTGGTCAAAAAATTTAACCAGTGGTTAAAAATTAACCACTGAGGTACAAAATAGGCCCCTTAGTCAGTAAAGTTTGGTTATGTTATTTTGTGTAGTGCCTGTTATTAATTATCTTTTGTACTAAAGTGTAGTAATCCTTGAATTTGAAATATTACTAAAAAAACAAGTTCACAAATAAATAATGACTTTAACCCAAGATGATGTACCGGGGGCACGATTTGTGTTTAAAAACATTGAAAACCATTACGTCTTATAGTTGAAAAGATGGTTAGAATGCCGGGGTTTGAAGAAAAGTTGAAATAAATATGAATTAATTGAAAGGTATGCGCTGAATAGTTCATATACTTAAATCATTATACAAAAAAAGTGTTCAGTCTGGCATGTTTAGGTTTCCCTTCAAAGAACAGTTGTTGTGATCACGTGGTGGATCACATGACAAACGTCAAATGTAGAGCTAAGTCTTGCTCACTACATAACTACTTATTAAATACTTTTTTACTTACTAGATGGCATCCGAAAAGTTTGAATAGGGGATTCCACCATTTTTTTTATAATTTCATCAGAAAGTATAAGTAAAACTAAAACTATTGGTGAAAATCCGGTGAAAAAATTCCTATTAATAAGCGAGTTATGGTCCCCCGAAATTTAAAAATATAGATGTGACGTCACGAATATAAGTTTTTATATAAAACTGTTTTCTTCGTGTATCTAAAATGTTCTTCAAATGTATGCTATTTTTAAATTATATTTATAAAAAACAAATTAATATTGTAACACTGTACAAGTCTACATGCTTTATAATTATTAAGTTTAATGCAAGAAATTTATATTCAAATAAAAACTGTTTGAGAATTGCAGTTCTGGACTGGTAGCCACGTGTCCGCTATTTGAATTTGTCTACTTCCATTGGTAGTAGACTCCAAGCCCTAACTCGGTATTCGTTATATATTTATGGTCTTTGAGCCGCCAATCAAAATAATATATATGGATTTAATATGAGTGACGAGCTGCTAAAAAAAACCCCTTATTTCCGAAGTATTTCAATTATATCATTTTATTTCTTTCTTAATATTCATTATTAAGCATCTACTTTCATTATTTTTTACTAATTTCTCTTAATTCGATTGAGCTGTGATCCCCTATTGTATAAATCCTCATTACGATACACACATCTTCTGGGGATTCCCCCATTTCTTTGTTCTAAAAAGTAATTAGTATTTGAAAAGTCAATTCACTTTTGAATTCTTTTTCAAATTTTCTAAAGTATTCCAGTACAATTTCTTTTTAATTAAGCACAATTACTTTGTGGAAAGAAATATTTTAATTAGTAGTTAGTGGTGCAAATGCGCAATTGTGAAATTCTTTTACTTTAACGATATTAAGATGAATGTTGGTCAACTTTACTTCTTAAATTAAAATTAAAATGTACACATAAAGCAGTGCATATATTAAAACACATTTAACTTTTATAAAGTAAAAGAAAAAGTAAAATAAGATTTATGCTGCATAAATCCACCTTTATTTTTAGATCCTTTACTTAAATTTTAAGTTTTGTTGTTTAATCTTGGAACAAAATGCTCCGTTTTTAACAACAATGTGTAAATATTTTATTTTTCAAAAGTATCTTCATCGACAAAATTATAAAATTAACTATTATTTATAAAACTTTGACTTCTTGTATTCTGATGATTTAAAAGTGTAGGGCCTATGTTTTATGATATTTTTCACTCGAAATGACCTCTCCAGCAAACTTAAAATTTGTTACATCATCATAATTGAAAATCTGCATGTACAACGTCATTACTAAAATCTGCAAATAAAAGCAGATTGGCACATCCAGATATAGCTACTAAGCCGTAATGATATAACAGAATAACTGATCAGCCATGTGATGTCCACTATACAGTATTTTATTACAGAAGTTATATTGTGTGCATGTGCATAGACGCCACTGAGTGATAACGATTACGATTTTTCTTTTAGTTCTGAATGAGTAGGAAGGTGCAGAATGTGTAATAGAAATATCGATCGTTTAATGCTCTTTATTCCAGCATGCGATGGCGAAATATTAGTATGTTAATAGCTGTAAAATATGTCGGCAAAGGTACCACCAAGAGAGAATGTTCCTTTATACATCATGTCTAACTATCGTATTAAGTAAATTCGCGCTCTGCGAGCAAAATAATCCCCTCAAAGCAGCCAAATGAATGCCTTGGGGATCTCTATAGTCTACAAATAGGAAATATACCATCTCTATATCTACACTCTGCTGGCAACTATACGTTGAGATGCACTACTACGTGATGCCTGATCTTCTCATGTGCAACTGGCTCCTAGCTGTTCGCTGGTCTTTATGTTTCAATCCAATACATACACTAATATGGATTACCTTCTACTGGATTATAATGTCATTTATTGTACTAAAGACTATGAATACAGAAACAGCTATTTCTATCAATGAACGCTACCTTCCAATATTAATCTTCAACTACTATAGCGGAATATTTCGGCGTCCCAGACATCGGTGTTTCCAGCATTTGTTTTATATTATAAAGGTGCATTCACAAATGAAAATTAGGTTTATGGTTTTTGTTTAGGTTTAAGTAAGTCATTCATAAATGTAAGTTTTAATTACCTGAAAATTAGTTTTGATTTGTACAGACATCTGTGTAAATGCTTCAAAAACAAGATTAAAATATTGGTAGAGCAGTACTCCAACAAGACACCAGTGCGTCGTGAAACTGTCATTCGCTTGGCATTATTGGTTATATTTCAGCAATTAAGTTATGACAGTCTCCATGTTCTCGCATTTGTTTAAAATGCCGAATCCACAAAGTGGATATTAAATAAAGATGGGTGTATATATCTATATCATTTCAGACTCGTTCTCATTGGTAAAGTTTGTGATGTAAAACTAAATCACAAACCTAAAGTTTGGACCTTGCAAAGTTTAGCTTTATGATTTGGATTTAGAGACCCTAAATTCTGAAGTGTGAATGGAGTCATTACATAATATGCGCCCAAAGTCTTTAAATTTAAAGTATAAACCATAAATCTAAACCTAATTTTCATTTGTGAATGCACCTTAAGTATTTTAGAATTTTTAGATTCCAAATATTCTTCTATTCTAGAAGTTTTTGGATATTCTGGGCCGCATTCAGAGGCGTAAACTTTTAATTTTGGCTGTGGGTGCACTATTTTTATTTTAAATAAGTGTATATATTTTTATAAATGCAAAGTAAAAATGGCATAGTTAATTTATTATGCACGTTATTAAATTATACGTATACATGGCTTAACCACAGAGTCTTGGTCCAAAAATAACATGATTTAACTAAATTTATCTATATCCAAAAGTGTATCATTTGGCAAGTATTTTGCTTCAAAGTTCTTCTAAAAAAATATTTTTTTATAATAGAACGCTTTGTCCGATTTGAATGAAATTTTGGTATGTTGTAAAGTTTCTGAAGCTGTGAATTTTGCTAATTGGAAGGTTTATTGGATAGAAAGCTTCAAATGTTTTTTAAAGTTGTTTATTATTATAACAACTAAAAGACGACGTTTCGGCACATGGTTATGGCCATTTTCAAGTCTGAATACAAAGGAAAATATAAATGTTATGAAAATTGTAATTAGATATATAAATTTACCACAAAAAGTGAAAATTACATTCAGTCCAATTTTAAAAATAAATTTTAAATTACAACCCATAATTGAGTTTGAATTTTGACAACCGCCTGCGCAGGTCGGTGAGTCAACGTCGACTGAATATAAATTTTTACAATTCTGTACACGAAAGTTAACAAATGAACAACTCATGACATCTAATGTGAAAACAAGAAACTGAATGACAACCGCATTATGAACTTTGACCTTAAATAAGTCAACACGAAATACAAAAAAAATTTTATCTAAGTTTTAGGGCTATCGAAAAGTTTGATATTTGGATATAAAGATTTGGATTGATTGTAATCCGATTTAATGTTGATAGTTTTATCAATTTAGATGATATTTTTTGTTATTATTAGTGATCCATATTATTCTATGTAATTTGGGTGTCACGATCATGATTAATTCATAACTTTTTTTTAATCGACCGACATATTACAATATGTATATGAAATATAATTAAACTGTTAGGGAAAAATTACTGTGGGTTAGGGACGGGTAAAAATCAAGAGAATATCAATCTAGCGAATCTATACGAATCGAAACTTTTAATATCGATCTATCATCAGTTCGAACTGCAATAAATCGATTACTTATAAAATTGAATTTCAGTTATATTGAGATGTTATAAAAAGGCAACGTTGTAAATTAAAATGGTTTGATTTATTAATAATTCAGACAATACAACACAAACATGACAAATTGCCACAAACCATAGACCAGAGAACGGCAGGAAGAAGTGAAATAGTCAAGTCAAAAGTAAATCTAAAAGTATAGATTATAACCGTACCACGCAAAGAAATGATGCAAAATTATATTTTAACGATTTTTTGCAAAAAAGATCGATTCATTCAGTGAAAGTAAATACAGATATCGAAAATACAACTTTCGATCGATATTTTTAAAAACTAGTTCAGAATCATAGGTTCCTACTGTGCACCCACACTTTTACTTTCAGTGGGCGTGCGTGCGACCGTGCACCCACGTAGTATACGCCCCTGGCCGCATTAAATTAAAATTATTCATTAAAAAAATCTACGAACATAAAATTTATATATTTATGTATATCGAAGAGTGTTTCTCAAGTGATTTTTTTTTCTGTAACTTTGAACTGCGTTAACAATTCAAATTAAAGTGAATAAATAACGAAGACTACTGATGCACGCGAGGCGAGACGAGATGAGAAATATAAAATATCGATCTCGTCTTGTTTCGGATCTGTAATCTCGATCTCGCTCTCGTTCTCTCACATTTTTTTGGGTCTCGTCTCGTTCTCGCACGAGAGTCTCGCTATAAAAATATGCGTTTGCGCACTAAGTATTTACGTAACAATATTAACATTGAGTTAGCAGTTTGTAAATATGAAATAAAATGTGAAAAATTGTCAGCCATCGGGATTCGAACTCGAGACATCTATCTTACCGGGACAGTGCTCTAACCAACTAAGCTATTGGCTGTTCTCGTCTCGCCTGAACAATCTTTCACTTTTAATATCCTCAGCAGTTATACGACGTTAAAAGTGAAAGATTGTTCAGGCATCGAGAGGAGAGCAGCCAATAGCTTAGTTGGTTAGAACACTGTCCCGGCAAGATAGGTGTCTCGGGTTCGAATCCCGATGGCTGACAATTTTTCACAATTTATTTCATATTTACGTAACAGAGTAACTACAATAGACAAGTTTGCATCCATCGTACCGACTTCCGTGTATTTGCAATCGAATAAATATCTAACTATTACTGAGTTTACATGCAGTTTTGAAACCGTTTGAAAACGTTTTTAGTTTTGAAAACGCCATGTATACAGTGTCAAAACGGTTTCGAATTATCTCAAACCAAAACTAAAATTCATGGGTTGAACTTGAAAACTAGTTTCGAAACTACTCATGTAAACACTTAAAATTCAGTTTCGATACTGCGCATGCGTACAGAGCATAACGTTTCTGTCGCTTTGTGTTACTAACCTTCAAATAAACTGACAGTTGTGTAGTTTTAGTGCGTAGTGGTACGAAGTATAAAAAATAATTGGAATAATAGCAAAACGAAGTATTTGGAGTGAAGAGGATCTGTCACTTACAGCAGCTAAATGCGCATGTGCCGAAACAGATTTCAAACTTGTTTTGAAAACTGCATGTAAACAGTTTTGCATAATTTTGACTGAAAACTGAAACCATTTTCAAAACTGCATGTAAACGTGGTATATAATAAAGAGATGAAATACTAAATTCTGGTCACCAAATTATTTCAATACAAACATAATGTTTATTCATTTACGGTCACCAGAAAATATGATAAGTTAGTAAATAATTTAATTTACCTCTAAAATATCTAATTTATCTCTAAACTATTTCAATAAGAACATCTGTTAATACATTCTATCATCAGTAAAACTAATTAAGCATTAAAAAATTCTTGTTTGTAACTAAAAGTACCTACACGTTATGCCACTATTTAAATAAGATTTAGTCATAAAAGAACGCTACACTGGGAACCCGCTGGCAACCAATCACTCCGCTTCGCTCCGTGCTGCTTCCTATCAACGCTTAATATAACATCCTTTACTTTTCAGGGGCTGAAATATTGGAGAAAGTTATTGGATGCAAAACCGATTTTGTCTCTATTTTGCATTTCCTCGCTTTGGGACCGATACAAATCGATTCTAGATAGATTTAAAAAATATAGTGATTTCATATAATTTTCACATTCACGTATTGTATGCACGAATTAGCGTTTACTCCTCTCCTTGTACGGTGCATTTTTCATTAAATTTATGAATCAAAGCTATAAAGTTACAAATACTTTTTATTGCGAGTCTCTCGCGAGAATCTCGCGAGATTTCTCGCTTCTCGCAGTTGTTACATCGATCTCGCCTGGAATTTTAAACTACCATCTCGCTCTCGTTCTCTTCTCGCATAATGCAACGAGACGAGATGAGATGCGAGAGGACTCTCGCCTCATCGTGCATCACTAACGAAGACAGATTTGTGAAAAATCCATAGATCTCACTGGGATTTGAACCCAGAGCCTTCCAATCTTTAGTCGGGCACTCTACCGATTAGGCTACAAGACCCCTGTGAGTTCCATGAATTTTTCTAATTCTATGTAATAAATAACACGTATTTATTTTTTCCATTCGTGGCACTCTTATTCTATCCATATTTTAATCAAATTAACCTAAATAAATATATCATCACGGCTTATTATCCATTGCTGGGTGTGCCAATCTGCTTTGTATACAGATATCGGTAATGATGAAATATTTGCACCGTGCGGGCGCTTACCAGGCGTCACCTCACGGGCACTCATTGCTGGCGTGGAAATATTTGGCGTCGGTCGGGATCGAAACCGGTTCCCTAGATTCGCGACCTGACACTCAGGCACGCGGCCACGAGACCCCATATAAAACTTAATATGCATTTTTCTCAAAAAAATGTTATATACGGGTATAAAAGTATCATATCACTGAATTCGGAATTAATTTCTCTAACGAATAAGCAAATAAAAAATATGTGTTTTCGTTTAAAATAAAAAAGTTTGGTCCCGTATTTTGAGACACGGGTCGAAAAAAATAATCTTTATTTTCTTTAAATTTGTATTGTTAAATAGAAATTGTTTGCCTATTTAACCGTCTTTGTAGTTCTTCTAGTTCTCGAGATAGCACTGATGGCCCATTTAAAATACAGTTCCAAAATGTGTTTCAAAATGTGTCAAAACCCAATTTTATTTAAATGCGGAAAAATCTGGTACATTTGTTCACGGTCAAATATTAATATTAAGCGGAATCTTTGCCTGCACATTTTTTATTTATTTATTTGGCACCACTTAAGGGAGTGGCCCGGTTAAAATTCGACTTCACCCCATTTAAGGTCCATCATAATACCTATACATACTCAACATGTCTACGTTGTCGTTTTTTACAAAAAATAAAAAAAACTTTTATTTAACATAAACATGTAATTGTTAATATTTATTCTCTTTACAAACATTGTTATAGCTAAAACTATTATAATTATAACCCCTTAACCTTAAAATTAATTTTAATAAAAAATAAAGAGATAATTGCGTAGGCTTCCACAGCCTGAGTCATGAGAAAATCACTTACACGTCGGGTAACCTTGTAAACTGAGTCTCCCCCTTTTGTTGCTTAAACTCGGCCTCTAGCGTGGTTGACACGTCGGGTAACCTTGTTTAAGACAGTACTATCCCCCTTGCTCCTGAAGATGCCCCATACGACTGCGGGCGAAACGTTGAGCTCTGACTCAAAATATGACACAGTCCATTCCCGGAAAACGAAA
The DNA here is from genome assembly GCA_963082715.1 of Harpalus rubripes. Taxonomy (NCBI): domain Eukaryota; kingdom Metazoa; phylum Arthropoda; class Insecta; order Coleoptera; family Carabidae; genus Harpalus; species Harpalus rubripes. The sequence continues at coordinate 49,833,668 of OY720458.1, read as the reverse complement.
TTATCTCAAAAATAAAGAGAGTTGTTAGGACCTATGGCATGGTTGACATGTTGAGTAATTTTGACTACTTTGTTTAACTTTCCCTTGTTGTACTATTGATGATGACAAACTTAGTTCCCGAAATACGTATTTAGTTTTTGTTAAAATTAATTTTAAGGGGTAATTAGAATAGTTTTAGTTATATTTAACCTTAGACTCCATCTATTATTAATATTGTTATAGCTGATGATGATACTAGTGTGTACCGAAACGTCCTCATTTGTAAGATAAAAAAATGCCCAAAAAACTTTCTCAATTTTTTTTTATTACATTGATCCTGCGCCACCTTTTCTGCATTCATTGGTATAGTAATTGAACGAAATAATAATAAATTGTAAATTAGCCCTTTGGTGAGAAGTAATCAGATTTTTAAATTTAAATGCCCGGAAGTTAAAATTGTCAAACAAATTATTAGAAAACTACACGTGGGTATGAACAATCAATAAACATATGCTAAATTCGTCCCCTTATATCCTTGAATGCAGTTTTAAAACTGATGCAAGTGATCCATAACCTCCACGTCAAATAGTGCACAAAAGTAATTTGTTTTGTAATTTCTATCCATTTCTTTATTACAAACAGTGATTAGTTAATAAATTATAAACTCCTATTGCGCGTTTTCTATTATTTTCTTCCAAAAACGTAAGTTCATCGTTTCTGTGGTCTTGCAATATTCTACGCTTTCCTGCACCATCCTGCCTGTATACGCTGCTGCCACCTAGCGGCAGAGAAATAAATCACAGAATGTAGATAATCCTAACTTGTCGACTTTTCCAAAGAGATAAAAGTGAAGTAAATCAAGAAAGGAACTGTATGCATATTGATATGTTATATACGGTATATTCTGTCATATGAGTGATATATTGGTAAATAAGAAACCAGGACTGTATTAAAGTGAAATTTTTATAGGATATACGGTTTTAACTGCATTTTTGTATAAAAAATAAATAATTTGGTTGCTATATTTCAATAATTTCAATAATAATTTATTTTTCGCCGACAAAAAAAAACATGGAAAAACCGTTATTTCAAATATTAGGTATCTGTCTATTTTAGGTAAAAAACTTCAAATAAAAGTTGTGGACCGTAATATTCTACATTTGAATCAATAAGCAAAATTAATTATACTTATGCTTCATAACAGCAAAAATTAGCTATGAAAATTTAGAAAATTACCTACAAAGTAACAATAGCCATGGAATTGAGACAAAAATTAACAAATTTCTGTACAAATGAACAATGGACCTTTTTAATTTAAAGAGATAGAAAATATGCGCAATGGGGATCTGCGCATAGTAAGAACAACTGAGATCTATGACGTTTCTTTCTAAAAAAATTAGACGTAAAATGTGAGAATATCTCAGATAACTTTAAAAAAAGTTAAAAAAGATTTTATTGAAGGTAAAATGTCTAACGATGCAAATTTTCACTCAGAATATAGGTATTTTAATGACTGCAATATTTTTGACGTTTCCTTTGACAGCCCAACTGGTTCGCGCCATTTTCTTACTATTTGCAGCGATAGAAAGAGATAGCCGTTAAATTGAAAAGGTCCATTATCAATTTAGATTAATAGATAATTGTTCTAATATTAACAGTGAGTTAACAGTTTGAATATTTGAAATAAATTGTGAAAAATTGTCAACCATCGGGATTCGAACTCGTGGCACCTACCTTGCTGGGATAGTGCTCTACCAACTAATCTATTGGCTGCTCTCCTCTCGATGGCTGAACAATGTTTCACTTTTAAAGTCGTATAATTGCTGAGGATATTATTAATCGTCACATGATTAGATGTGAGGTTGCCAAGCTACCACTGCGTTTAAACATCTAGTGAACGAGTCATAATTTACTCAATGCCCTACCAGACCAAATTCTAATATTAACAATGAATTAACAATTTGTATATTTGAAATAAATTGTGAAAAATTGTCAGCCATCGGGATACGAACCCGAGACACCTACCTTGCCGGAATAGTACTCTACCAACTAAGCTATTGGCTGCTCTCTTCTCGATGGCTGAACAATCTTTCACTTTTAAAGTTGTTAACTCATTGTTAATATTAGAATTTGGTCTAGTGGGGCCTTGAGTAAATTATGACTCGTTCACTTGATGTTTAAACGCAGTGGTAGCTTGGCAACCCCATATCTAATCATGTGACGATTAATAATATCCTCAGCAGTTATACGACTTTAAAAGTGAAAGATTGTTCAGCTATCGAGAGGAGAGCAGCCAATAGCTTAGTTGGTAGAGCACTATCCCGGCAAGGTAGGTGTCTCGGGTCCGAATTCCGATGGATGACAATTTCTCACAATTTATTTCAGATAATTGTTCACTGAAACAGAAATTAGAGATAATACCTAATAAAATTAAATTAACCTAACATGACAGCTAAACCGTTAGATGTTACTTACTTTGTCTTAGTGATGCCGCGAGACGAGAAATGGCGAGAATCAATCCACTCTCGTCTCGTCTGGAAATTTCGAGACAAGATTACTCTATATCTCGTCTCGACATAATTTTTCTTGCCTTCTGTCGATCTCGACTCGAATCTCAAATTTCTCGAATTTATAATTAGCAAAGAAACGAGTACCACTAATTAAAACTGATTATTTTACTGTCTGGTATTTAAATGGTTAGGTATAAAAAATGCTCATTATCATGGGCTTATTAACCGTTGCTGTTTGTACGCAGATATTAGTAATTATAATTATATATTCGTAGTGCGAACATTTGAACACCATAGATTTCACTTTTGTTTTTTTTTCTATAAAACACAAAATAACTTTAAAATGAATAAGTAAATATGACTGTAAATGAAGAGACAACTCAAATATTTATATATACCAATGAATATTTTGTACTTTTATAGGTAATTATATTTTAAAAAAAGTACATTCGAGATGTCGATTTTGTAACTAATATGTTAAGAGTTCAAACTATTATTTTGTGAAACAATATCAAATTTCAATAATTTTCTAACAAAGTTCTACTATATTTCTTGGACAACTTTTAATACTGCAAAAGTTCTCAGTAATGAATAAGTAAATATGACTGTAAATGAAGAGACAACTCAAATATTTATATACAGGATGTTATATTTTAATGGACCCAGCAAATATCTCGCTTATTTATTAAGTTGGCATTTTTTTTCATGATTTATACAGGAACATGTAAGCTACTTGATGACGGATGTACATTCCTGATACCACTTCCGGTTTATGAGTAATTAATATCTACTTTGAAATTTCAAATGGAACATACTACATTTTTTTAAAAATTTGAAAAGTGCATCAAATTTGCTTTACAATCATGTAAAATAATCCATATGTTACATTATTAAAAATTAAAATGACGGGCACTTTTTTATACACCTAATTGGAAAGAGAATAGTGAGCCATGACTGTGGCTTGAAATAAAACAATTAACTAAAACAATTGTAACTATTATTATTAAACGAAATAATATTTTTTTGTCATAATAATACAGAAAATAAGAATAAGGAACACAAGCCACAGTCATGGCTCACTATTCTTTCCAATTAGGTGTAAAAAAAAGTGCCCGCCATTTTAATTTTTAATAATGTAACATATGGATTATTTTACATGATTGTAAAGCAAATTTGATGCACTTTTCAAATTTGTAAAAAAATATAGTATGTTCCATTTGAAATTTCAAAGTAGATGTTAATTACTCATAAACCGGAAGTGGTATCAGGAATGTACATCCGTCATCAAGTAGCTTACATGTTCCTGTATAAATCATGTTATATTGAAAAAATTGCCAAATTAATAAATAAGCGAGATATTTGCTGGGTCCATTAAAATATAACACCCTGTATACCAATGAATATTTTGTACTTTTATAGGTAATTATATTTTTAAAAAGTACATTCGAGATGTCGATTTTCCACTCTCGTCTCGAGCAGATCTGGAGGGCATTACTCTCGTCTCGAATTATCGAGACGAGGATAAGGTTAATCTCGTCTCGAAAATTCGAGAAATTCGATACGAGATCTCGAAAATGCGAGATCTCACGGCATCACTACCTGGTCTAGATTCCATGGCTATCGCTATCAGGTGGAGTCAATAAGCAATAGTTTAATGTATAACTAGTGCTGAAAGTTGGATATTTCACACGAATGTGAAGTTTGAGCCACGAGCCGAAGGCGAGTGGTTCAATCACACGAGTGTGAAATACCCTTCAGCACGTGTTGTACACGGTACTTTTCCGACGACCACAATTTGTTGAACTGACATAACTGTATATACATATTAAAACAGATTATGTTAACATCATTGCTATCAGAATTCACCAAAAATTATGTTAAAATCTGATAAATCAGGGTACAACCTTCTTAATCCGTGTAAATTCAGCAAATTATCTGCTACTGTCAAACTTTTAAATACAAATTTTTAGGTTAGTTCGCTCAGTTATCGCAGCGTGTGATAAAATCATATCACACAGTTGCAGACGCATCTGATTGGCTGATGAGCTTTCATATCACACAGCATTGCTAGTGATGTGCAATGACCAACTTTCAGTAATAGTTTAGCGTGTGAAATTATGTACTTTTCGTAGTGGTCGTCGGAAAAATTAATTTAAATGTCGAAAATCACTTGAAAAATAGCGATGACAGTTATCAGACTTTAACCATAGATGATTTTTGATATTTTCTTGTTACATGTAGGTACATTTGGCTATGTATATTTATATACAGTTTTCCTTTACTGTAAAAAGGTTAGCCTAATTATTAAATATGAATAATTTAAGTTATGTAACTAGAATACATTTACAAAGCAACGTTCCTTAAATACACGAGACCAACCTACGAGTAATGTTCTATTTATTTAATCTTGCAATTAATTTAATTAATTAATAAAAAGCTTATAAGCACATATGGTAGAGATATAGTGAAACATATATCGTATATTTGTGAAGTATATGGCCTTTGGCTAGCTTGTTGCTCATCAATTAAGTAAAAGCTTTGAGGTCGTTCGTATGAGAGCAGTAGCAGTAGCCCTCATGCCCAGTGCATTAATTATATCAAAGTAGCTGTTTACTTTCCTATTTCTTTCATTACCTAGCAAGATCCAGTTACTCATTATCAAAGAACTATTTTTATATACCTAGCGAAAATATTATTTAATATACGAGCCCAAATTCATATTGGTTGAGCCGGTTAATATTTTCAACACACAAATTGTAAAACCTACGCATATGGTGAGAAATTTCTACAAATTTCTTTCGACTAGTTTAAAATATAGATTTTAAACTTAGAAAACTGAATTTGTTATTCAAGTACTCCGTCATTTAATATTGGGTTACATCGCCTTTATTAGTAATACCAGATTAAATTCTATAAGGCATTAGATCCTCAAGTCCTGTACATTTTCCTGTGAGTATTGTCCTATATGTCTAGCAAGGTAGATTTTATTGTACACACTGAATTTTTACGAAGTTGCTGTGGAAGTATTCAGGGAGTACGGCGTGAATAGAAACTAGCTGGGAGCGATTCGAGTATTGTATGAGGGTCGTGAGGCTGCTGTAAGAATAGATGGTAGGTTGAGTGATTGGATTCGTATAAATGTTGGTGTGAAACAGGGCTGCAGTATCTCTCCGTAAGGGGCTGTCCTTAAATTACGTAACGCAAAATTAGACAATTGTTGATACCCCCTCCCCCCTTGTAATGCACCCGTAACGCAAACATGAACCCCCCCATATATTATGTAACGCAGTACTTGACCCCCCCTATTTTTATTATAATTTTCAACTAATCTTCAATTTTTTCGGTCACAAGTTTCTGTAAATCATCTTTCTTTTTTATATCGTTCCACACAGAAACAACATGCTGCTGCACTTTTTGTTTCTGTTTTTCTACTATTGAAAAGTTTTTCTTTATCAACACTACTTGAATTCATGATTTAATATGAATTGCATTGCACGAATGAAAGACCACTGGCCCGAATTTGAACTGTGCCCGACATCTGTTGACTGTTATTGAAAACAAACGACTGCCTGCATATACGAATTAGCACCGCGAAATTTGAATGTTTCAAAACTATTATTTTTTATATTTTATCGTTACATAACGCACACATTAACCCTCCCCCACCCCCTCGTAACGCTGCGTAACGCTACTCTTGACCCCCACCCCCCTTGAAGCGTTACGTAATTTAAGGACAGCCCCTAATTGTTTAACTTGTACATGGACGTGTTGTTGCGGAGAGCATTGAGTGAAATGAATGGTGTACAAATTGGTGAAAGTATTGTGCCTGCGTTAGCGTATGCGGATGATGTAGTTGTTTTAGGTGAAAATGAAGAGCAACTCAGAAGAATGATAGAGAGAATACATGTAGTTGGAAGAAGTATGAACCTGGAGTTGAATGTTGATAAATCCATGGTGTTAGTATTTGAAAGGAGTAAATTGGTGACTGCGTGCAATGTGTTGGTGGATGGAATGAAACTGGAGCAAGTGAATGAGTTTGTATATTTGGGTAGCCTAATGTCACGGGATGGTCGAATTGATAGAGAAATTGAAAGGAGAGTGAGTGTGGGGTGTAAGGTAATGGATGCTCTGGGTACGTTTGCTCGAAACGTAAACGTATCTAGAGAATCTCGTTTAAGTGTGTATAATGGAGTGCTAGTGCCTGCTTTGATGTATGGAAGCGAATGTTGGGCATGGCAGGAAAGCATAAAAAGAGAGTGACTGCCGTGGAAATGAGGTATTTACGTGGTGTATGTGGATATGTAAGACGGGATCGCGTGAAGAATAATTTGGTGTACGGAGAATCTATGGTTAGGAAGAATGTGGTTAAGAGAGTAGGAATGAGCCAGTTGAGATGGTTTGGTCATGTGGAGAGAATGAAGAGTGAACGGCTTGTAAAGCGTATATATCTTGATGAAATTGAGGGTGTTCGACTGCGTGGCCGTCCAGTGTGTAAGTGGATGAATGTGATTGATAAGATGCTAAAAGAGAGAAAGTTTCCGAATGGGAAGAGAAGAAGAGCGTGTATGAATGCGATTATGAATGTGGCCGAGGCGAAAGAAATGTGCTTAGACAGGAATATGTGGCGAAGGATGATTGTTTCGTGATTATTATTGTGAGGAATATTTGTTGTATGATACCAGGTTAAGAATGTTGTTGAAAGAGAGAGTGATTCGTTTTGTGGTTGATATTATTATTATTGTTTCGGTTTTGTGCTAACCCACTAAATGGGAAATGCGTGATTTTATGTATGTATGTATGTATGTTGCTGTGCATTGTGCCAAAAGTACATGGTTTCCGTAGAAGCTAAATGTTGCAAAATTACGAAATGTTGACTCGGTTGTACTTTACAAACATAAATTAAGATAACAACTCTATTCCAAATGTAATAATTTTCGACTAATTAAACTAACTAAATAAAGGTAAAAGATAAATCATGGTAACTAATATATTAAAACTTCAAACTATTATTTTGGGAAACAATATCAAATTTCAATAATTTTGCAACAAAGTTCTACTATATTTCTTGGACAACTTTTAATACTGCAAAAGTTCTCAGTAAGGCTTTAATTTTCAATTTTTCATATGAATATTTGTAAATTATGTTCACTGTTGATGTTGAGAATAATTGCCAGATGTGTGAATGGTAGCGATGCCGTTCTGCAATCCACACGTTGTGGGTTCGAATCCCACGTTTTTTTCACATCATCAGCTGTACAATGATCAAAATAAAGAAAAAAGGACTATAATGAAAAAGTCGCTGTGCAAAAGTGGTGTACAAACCATTACAATTTAAAGTCCCGTGCAAAGCCTGTAGTCTGATGATTTGCACCATTAAATTACAAGTAAAATAGTTATTGAAACTTGTAAAACTCCTGATCCTCAGCAAAGTTGTCTTGGAAGTTACAATACCGCCAAAAATATGAGTACACTTGCTGATTTGGAAAAAAATGTACTTAAGTCATTTCGTCATTTGTACTGAAAGTTTAAAACCATATTTTTACCACTATTTACCTTTGTCTCCTTTGAAATTTAAAATACATAATAACATATCATGTTTATAGTCAGTATTATTAGAACTTTCTTTTCAGATAATTTTACAAACCAATCTCTGCTTCTATTCTCAGATTTCGGGAATAACGATATATCTACACCGTTGAGGACGTCACAATCACGGACTTTCAAAGTTGTCCTGAGGTCACTTTTGTGTCATTTGAAAATAAGTAATAATTCACATGTTTCAAGTTTGATATCAGTCGGAATCGAATCCAAACCATCCGTATCAAAACATATCCAATCAATTCCAATAATAAGAAAAATGGCACCAAGAAAATAAATTCCTAATAATATTCGTGTAAAGATTAATGTCTCATTTTCGATGTTTTTTAAAGGAATCTCAAGTAATATTAACGATAGAGCAAAACCGTTTGCACATTCCATAGTCAACTTTTCGAAAAAAGTTTAATAGTTGCCACAGGAATTTTCGATCTTCTTTTGTTTTTGAGCTATAGGCAAAAACTCGTTTTTCGCTCATTTGGAAAATATCTCATATCTTATTTATTATGATAGTTAGAGATAAGTTGTTTTCACATATTTTCAACTGTTTTTAGGTAGAATAAAATGGCGTAATTAGATTTTTTGAAAACTTAATAACTCTTGAGATATAACACAAATTTAAGATTTAGACTCATCGTTTTGCTTATTTTATAAGCTTTTCAATGATATATAACAAGTCTACATTCTTTTGTTTTAAACATGAATAAAAGATAAATTATTAATTTATTGGAGTGAAAAAATTTAAAATGATTAAGAAACAATTAAAAAATTCAACTAAAGATCATCATTTGTTTATTTATAATATAATTTGTTTTAGTTTTACTCATTTTTTCAATTTATTTACTTCAAACGCAAAATAAACCATTTAATTCGAATTGTGTCAAAGCCAACTGTAACATATCGATAACTAATAATTTAACTAAACCGAAAATAGTTGATTAAGAATAATTTTTAAACTTAATTAATAGATATAGAGTTAAAATAAACAAATGATGATATATAATTAATTTTTTTTTGTTGACTATTTTCGAAAAATGTGTCAAATTATTTTCAATTTATTCTCACTCTCTTGTTATATTTATTACTGACAATTAGCCAATCAGAAGTTTATATTTTCTTAGGGAAATAATGGATTTATTATTTTCAGTTTAATACCAATACCAATTGATCAATGTGAACAAAAGTAATTCCTGCCATACGCTCCACATATGTAGGTGTTGCGGGAGCAGATAGATTTATCCATTATAGGATTAGTGCTGGAAAGAAAATATGTGCGTATAGTTCAAGTAGGTTGGTAATTAAGTCTGATGAAGGCTGGTGTTCTGCAAGTCGATGTCGGTGTCGGTGGTAGAAACGACACTTCCTTCGCCCGTAACGATTTATGAGCTCCGCTATTTGACTCGGTGATTGCCGTGGTTTTATTCCCTGCGTTCCTTGCTTGCTGCGATCCCGGCTTCATTTTAAGCTGTGCTCCGAAGCTTAAAACTTTCACGTATACGAAAAATAACCCAAAAAACCAACATAGAAAAGAATAAAGGAGAAGATTTTTTAAATTCATTTATTTTGAAGCAAGGGGATTTAAGCTTTGCTCCCGAGAATTGTGTAGATTAAAATGTCGTTTTCTTTTCACAAGCCCAAACCAAATACCTACCCACTTCTCACTAAATAAATGCGACAAAAAATATGATATGCCCGATTTAATTCGTGATTGTCATGCAAAATAATTATTCCAGAGGTCGAGGGTGCAAATACAAGCTTTCTGCTTCTGCTTTCTGTTTCTGTTGCTGTTTCTGTTCTGTTTGTTTCGCCATCGCCACAATCTTTTGTGTATTTTGCTTTATTTTCAAGCAGAGCTGGGAATTACGGACGTCGTCTTCTGGAAAGAATAGCTATCTAAAAGGTTTTAATACCGTATTTAGAATAATTGCTACTATATTTAAGTCCGTGAAATCTCTAAGATACAGAATAAAGGCTGCCATGGAGCATAGACGTACGCTAGGGGTATGGGGCTTTATTCAACTCATTTCGCTACACAACTCTTTACCCGACCCAAACGAACCAAATCATTATTTTTCCGTACGCTTCCTTAAATCTCTACTAACTGCATACCCTACCTTCACAAACAAATATTTCAATATACCAACTACCACTATTGTTATACATAAATATAGTTTTGAAACAGTGTTATTTATTTACAACCTAACAACAGTAAATCCTACAAAAATCGTTTTACCAAGCGAAACTTTCAATATGTTATAAATAGCACGTATAATAAATTGCACAATTTATACTAGATAATGTAATACTATAAATAAAATCTGGATAATTTTATAATACATTATAGTCTTAACTTTTTTGTAAGAGTATTGAAAAAAAAATTACTCTTATTATATTGTAACGTGGAACGCCCGCCGTCGTCGCAGCAATGAGCGAGTGTCTATTTATAGCGATGACGCAATGGGCTACTTGCGTGCCATTTTTTATTTAATATTTTTGAAGAGACGATAAAAACTTGCTACCCACATTTTTTCTTTTGGCAAAATTTTCATTAATTGGCCAGAAAAAAATTAATGAAATTAATATATTTAAATTACTGCAGTGTATGACGTAGAATTACGCCGAACCAATGAATGGCCGTCAAGCAATAACATCGGTACGTCCAATAGCAACGACATGTGCGGGTAATTTAAACATGACAGATTATCTGTTTGACGTTGGAATAATAGTTTGGAGGTTAACATTTTCGTTTGTCATTTTAATCTTGGACGAGTATAAGCTAAGTTTAAATCGTTCAAAATCCTGCTTAACAAATCGAAATACGTAATAAAAGTAACAGAAACCACACAAATTGTAAATAATAATGAAGAGCGACAGTGACAGAAAAATGAACTAATGTCAAAATCAAATTAAAACTCGCACTCGCTCGCCATCTACGACGTCAAAGAAAATCTTTTTTTTAAATAAAATTTATATATTTACATACGCTTCCAACTTTACTTTAGGTATTTAGTGATAGATATCAGATTTTCGGTACCACGCAAGTAGCCTATTACGCTAGTCGGCCGGGCTACGTAAGCAAACAGGTCGCGGCGTGTTTAATTACTTCCGGTCGCCTGAACCTTTTGTGTTCATTATTATTATGCGGTCGAACATTCTAGAGCTTTTTTTTAGAAGATAATGGCAGCTGTATAAAAGGGACGTAGCTATGCTCGAGAGTGGTTACATAGTCAGTAAGGAGTTCAGTTGAGTCCCTGATCACATAACATTAGTTATGTGACCGATGGTTGAGTTACATAGTTAGTTACTTACTTAGTTACATGGAGAGACATATAAAGACATTATATAGAGTGTTAGTGAAGCACAGCAGTATCGTAGTGAGCGTATGTAGTAAAGTGTCGAGTGGAGTAGGTACTCTGGAAGTTACTGATATATTGGGATAGCTGTGGAATTGAATACTCGGTAGTGTTGGCGAGTATTGTGAAGGTAGGTATACAAGGACAGTAACAGCGAGTTGAAGTGGATACTCGGCATTGGTGTTGAAGAATTGTAGCATACGGCTAGTTGGTGATACTGAGGCTGTGGAAGAGAGAAAGTTAGTTACATAAATAGACAGAGAGTGAGGTGAAAGGTGTGACTTTTGTTCGAGCAGTTGAATATACAGACGCTGTTGAGTCAGTTGTGTATATAGACGCTGTGGAGGTCGGTAGGCGGACAGTTGAACGTGATATATAAGTATATAGTGATAGAAATATCGCGTAAACACTCTACAAGAGTCTGCAACTGATCGGCAGTCTAAGAATGGAACGCGTAGTGAAATAAATAATTAGTAATATCGTGAAAATAAATAGTAGTGTTAATTGGTTAAATAAATAGTGTTAGTGTTATCTAGTTAATTATAGTTTTAGTCTTAATTAGATTTAATAATTTCTTAATATTAGTTATAGTAATTTTCATTATAGTTTAATAAACACTTATTTTAATTAATAATAATTGTCTAATATTTACACTTCACCCAAATAAATAAAAACGTTACAATATTATATCATACGTTTCATTTACTAAAGTAAAAGTTTCCTACTACTTATTATGAATACTAAATGTTAGGTATACAATACTTTAAAAAATATTTAGATACCTAATTTAAAAATATACTTACGTCATAAACAAAAATGCATCTACGAACAGATTTACCATATCTGAAATATACAGGATGATTCACATAACTTTACGAGCCTGACAAACTTTAAATGCAACTTTTTTTGTTTTGGATTGACAGTTTGACTGCTACTTCTGTCAGGAATATCAAAATATCATAAATCATAAATTTTTATATATCTAGATATTTGTGAAATTTGAAATTTGGGTTGCAGCATCAGTTATCAGATTCGTAATTTGATGTAAATCACCGTGTATAGTAGTTATTAATCAAAAGTGTTAAGTAACCTTCGACTATTGCAATAAACATATCAAAAAGTCATAGAGAATTTTTCAAATACACTATGTTCAAAAAATTCCTAACTTGGAGTAGGGTATGTACAAAGAAACGTATGTCAATTAATTAAATGTCAATTTGACTTGAGGTATTGTCAAAAATGTTATCTAGAGAAAACAAAGCTTTTTTTCTTGAATCAAATTTTAGAAATGGAAACAAATTAGAAAACGGCGAATGTCTATATATTGTATTTTTCTTTATTGTCTTTTCTCCTTAAAATCACATTTCAAGATCAATTTTGACGATTTTACTTTCGAATGGACTTTTTTCACTGTCGATATGCGCATGCTTGCTGAGTTAGACTGAGAGATCCTATGGTCGCCGTGAAGTGAGAGACCGCATAATAACTTTTCCTATATTTTCGATTTTCTGAGAAAACATTTATTTTATATTCGTTATAATTTCGCGGAAACCGGAAAAAAATATTTGGTCCAAATGTTATTTGGATCTGTCACGGTATCTGCATAAAGTTCACTAAAACAACATGAAACAATTATTATTATTATTAACTTGCGTCTTTTTGGTGTTCATATTTACAAATAGTGACAGTTGACAGATATAATCTTGCGACTTCTGCCCTTCTGCCCTCCTTCCATTCAACGCGAACATACTTTTTAGTTCAGGAATAAACCAATAGATGTCTCAATTTTAGTGAAAAAGGTCAATTGAATAATGATCAGACATACGTTTCTCTGTTCATAGCCTACTCCGAGTTAGGAATTTTTTTGAACACACTGTATCTATAGTAAGATCTGATAAATCTAAATTGAAAGGCTCATTTTCTTTTCTTGTTATTATTAAAGATAAAAGTGTTATAAATGACGATTAAATGTTAGCGCTGAAAATTAGAATATTAAAACATCTATCACCCAAACCGGTATATACAGTATTAATACAAAAATAATAACAAATCTAGATGACTGTCGCCTGGCCGAACCCGGTCACGCGGAATCCTCCTTCACGCTGTGATTATTTCTGTAAAAGAATTAACACATGAGAAATACTCAGTGAGGAGGCAATCATTTACAAAAGGTTCAGGCATTCACACACCGTACACACATGTTGGCAACTACGGGCAGTACCGCTAGTTACTACGGACCCTCTGCCGCTTCGGTGGTGATCCGGAGACATTCCTCTTAACCAACTGGATCAGATCACTACAGCCCTAACTGCTGCTACGCTGGCGACCACAGATGTGGGTCACTACAGCCTTCCCTGCTGCTACCGTTGGCGACCCTCGGGTTCACACGAGCGGCCACTACGGAACCACTGCCGCTTCGGTGGTGATCCGGAGACATTCCTCTTAACCAACTGGATCAGATCACTACAGCCCTAACTGCTGCTGCCGTTGGCGACACCAGATGTGGGTCACTACAGCCTACCCTGCTGCTACGCTGGCGACCCTCGGGTTCACACGAGCGGCCACTACGGAACCACTGCCGCTTCGGTGGTGATCCGGAGACATTCCTCTTAACCAACTGGATCAGATCACTACAGCCCTAACTGCTGCTACCGTTGGCGACACCAGATGTGGGCCACTACAGCCTTCCCTGCTGCTACGCTGGCGACCCTCGGGTTCACACGATGCGGCCACTACAGTACCCAGTACTGCTCACACGCACACTCACAATCATATACATGCTAGATTAACTCTCTCACCTGAATCACTATAATATCGATGTTCTCACACTGAAATCTAGAAATAAACTGAAATAAAATACGTGAATACCAGTATCATTAAATGTAGCTCTTATCCAACAGCATCGGTTACGTACCTAAATAGCTAATTAGAGACAAAACATAATAAATTTAATAAAAATAATCTTACGCAAAATAATACCTGTGACAAAAGTGTCGATCTTAATCCAATTGAGTATTTTTATTTTGTTTTAAAACGAAATTTAAAACAATAAAAAATAACTGCAAGATAAACTAAAAGAATTCTTCTAAAACACTTGTTTAAATGTATTTTGCCACGCCAGTTAGATACTCCGTCTGTTTATATGAAAAAGAAAGGTATGTTGAATGACATAGACTGCCAGTGAAAATCACAACTTGGACCATAAATATGCGCAGTTTTTTATTATTTTATTAAATTGTGTATTATTGTCGAAACATATTTCCAATTATTGACCAATAAAGTTATTTTAACATATTTACACGTATATTTTTGTAAGTTCTGAAAAAGATCAATTTATTTTACGTATAGCAATTATTATAGAACTCCACTATTTGAGAACAAAATCAGTTTAACATGTACTTCATAAAATTTTAAAAACGTTATTACTACTTAACAAATAATAATCAAGACTTACTTTCTAGAATTACAGATCCCTATCAATTTTTAAAAAAAATATGTAATGGATGACACCATTGCGAATATGCCAAAAATTATTGTAGAAGTTATTAAATATAGTTAAAAGTAACCAATTATAATAATATATCTGTATGATGAATTGAAAAAATTGCTGCGCGCTAATGTGTTTATACGAGAGTAGTTGAGTGGAGTGTCCGCTTCTGGTTCTGCGAATAAACGAATGAGCGAATGAAAAAGATAATGATAGGGTGAGTGAGAGATGAACGGCGCTGCAGTGCTGGGATTAAATGTAATGAGAAGGAAAATGTTACAGGAAGTAACACAGAAAGAACCGGAACAGAAATAAGAGGATAAGAGGACATGATAAATATTTATTATTTATATAATTGTTGTGTCGTTTTCTTTAACCATCCGACCGTTGCCTTCTTATTCTTATTCTTAGCTTTATACCCCAAATACAACACTCAATTTATTGTTCTCAGATTACATCACTGCTTTATATTCTTTCTTATTTAAATGCGCCCAGAGATAACAAGTCAAATATATACGTATACCTACAGGAATCTAAATCATTTATTATCTAAACCAATCCCTATTCTTACATACTTTATTGATTGATCAAAATATGTATACACTTATATAAATTTGGGGTCGCGTGTCTGTGTAAGTTAGGTGAGTGGTTGTTACTCAGCCAGTCCGGGTTCGATTCCGACCGAAGTGATGCCTATAGTGTTCCTCTTGAAGATAGCTTTAAGAGCCAGTGAGGTGACGCCTGGTAAACGTCGTCAATTGTACAAATAACATGGTCATTTTAATTGATCATTAGGTGACTCTGCGAGCCAGTCTCAATGGGCTTACTACATTTATATCTTTATAAATGGAAAAAAGTTAAATGATTACAAAAACGGATACAAAGACGTACTATAGTCACGGTTGTTACGTAAAAGTTATTTTCTCACGACCACACAAGAAACATATTGTTTCCACATGATACCTAGGTACGAACATTGATAAAATCGTTTATCAGAAAAATCATTACACAAGTGTGTTATTAAAACACAGAGGACTCTTGCCAACTAACCGGTAATTTGGCTTTGTCTTTTACAAGAAATCGCTAAATAACAAAAGTATGGGGTCTCGTGGCCGCGTGCCTGAGTGTCAGGTCGCGAATCTGGGGAAGCGGGTTCGATCCCGACCGACGCAAAATATTTCCAATTTTAAATGGCACAAAATTGATCCCTGTGGTGCACTCTCCACGCCAGCAATGCGTGCCCGTGAGGTGACGCCTGGTAAGCGCCCGCACGGTGCAAATATTTCATCATTACCGATATCTGCATACAAAGCAGACTGGCACACCCAGCAATGGGTAATAAGCCGTGATGATATATTTATTTATTTATTTTTATTTTATGAAAATAAGTGATAATCTGCAAATTTATCCCTTTTTACTTCCTTGCATAAAGTAAAGGATGTATTGTAATCGCGAAAAATTTCGGTTTTCAGATTTCAACGGAAATACTCGTATCTATTTTGACCATCCCTGAATCCATTTTGAGTAATTACGTTGTAACGTCTACGTACGTATCTCGCATAACTCAAAAACGGTAAGCCGTAGAAAGTTGAAATTTTGTATTTAGGACTGCTATAACATCTAGTTGTGCACCTCTCTTTTTGGTCATAACATAATTTTCAGAAATAGAACTTTTCTTGGTGTAAACAAAAAATATTGATACAGTTGTGCGTAAACTATTTTATCTTTCTGTTGATTAGAATCAACCCGACTCTATATTGATAACTTGATAAACAATATTTATTTATTTAGGTAGGAAAAGAAAATATACACATTATGAAACAATTTTACAATAAGTTTACAATTTTAGAATTTTATAACCTTACAATGGCTATACAATTTTAAATTAATGAAACATGAATAATAAAACTAAAATACTATAATAATATAATTCAATTGTTAGAGATTAATAATTTCGGAAAGCTCGAGATAAAAATATCTATGTTTTGAGTTGTGGAATTATACAAGTGACACATGTTATTTACGGGTGATTTATAGAATATGTTGGAACTGGCATGTGGAAGGTAGAAAAGTGTGTGATATCTCGTTCTAATTGTTGGTACATGGAAATTGAGAAATGCGAGTGAGATGGGATCGTCCACGTGATTGTTAATTAGTTTGTAGAGATAAATTAAGCTAATATTTTGTCTCCGTTGTTATGACCAAAAAGGGAGGTGCACAACTAGATGTTATAGCAGTTCTAATATAAACAATACACGACTTAGAGTTGAGCACATATAACATATTAGTATTGATGGTACATATATTTAAAACAATTCCCGTATTCTAATAGGTAGCTAGTGCGCGTGGGTGTTACGCCATGCCGCAAGAGGATTATCAGGTCTGAGACACGTGAGCTGGTCGCTGTAGATCTGCGATCTTGGAACTCAATCAGCACCAAGGTATTAGCCTCCAACACACACCCCACTATATTCCGCTAAGTGGAGATGTAGGTGTGATAATGGAAAACAAGATAAGACGGAATTGAGGTTACCTGGGTTAACAACAAGACACACTAACGCTAGCACTAACATCACGATGTATGTAGTCATAAGCATATTCCATATTTAAATTATTATACCGGGTATCTACTTACTTTTTGAACATAAGAAATTCGGTGTTAAAATTTCCATTTGGCGCAAGTGCATCGATTGAGTACAAGGTAGTTGTTCAATTGTTTTTTATGTATGAGTAGTGATGCACGCGAGGCGAGACGAGACGAGAAATATAAAATATCAATCTGGTCTCGTTTTCGGATCTGCAATCTCGATTTCGCTCTCGTTCTCGCACATTTTTTTGGGACTCATCTCGTTCTCTCGCGAGAGTCTCGCTGTAAAAATAAGCGCTTGCGCACTACTTATTTACCTCGATATTTACGTAACAGTTGAACTACAAAAGACAAGTCTGCACCAATCGTTCCGTGTATTTACAGTCGTATAACTATAATAAAGAGACGATACACTAAATTCTAGTCACTAAATTTCAATAGACCATATTACTATCTCAATGCGCATGCTCAGAATGCACCAATCATATGCTTGGAAGTACTGCGGAAATGAAACCAATGTTATCTTATGGGAAAAATTGTATTTTTAAAGCAAAATATTATTTTATGTAGACGTAAATTATCGATAATTTTTTTCTTGCAAGTTTCATTTCATGTTTAACTACTGGATTCTGCCCTTATAATATATAAATAATCAATAAAATAAACATTAAAATTTAAAAAATTTAAGCGCCTGTTTACTCTTCTGTCACTGACAGATAACCCCAAACTAATGTTTTGTTATTGTGATTCTTTTGTAAAGTGCGAAATATATATTTTTTAATTATGCCTGTTTACTATTGTTACTTTCCGGATTGTGATTTGAATCCATTAATTAAAAAGGAATATCTTTTCCTATTTTTCCTAAGAAAAGTATAGAGAAAATAAGTTAGTATTGCCAACTTAATTGGAAAAATTAAAAAATAGTTTGTCACCCTGGCACGCTTTTTTCATTTCATAAATCTGCCGGCAGAGGCGCTATAGTTAATAATATGGTCTATACGAACATCTGTTAATACATTCTGTCATCAGTAAATCTAATTAAACATTTAAAAAATTCTTTTTTGTAACTAAAAGTTTCTACACTTAATCATTAAATATATGCCACTATTTGATTAAGATTTACTCATAAAAAAGCGCTCCCCTGGGAACCCGCTGGCAACCAATCACTCTGCTTCATTCCCTGTTGGCTCCTATCGACGCTTAATATAAGATCCGTTACTTTTCAAAGACGACAAGAATTTTATTAACCGTAGTTTTAACTGGGATGAATTAGGGGCTGAAATGTTGGAGAAAAACTAGTTTAGATTTAGTCTTTATTTTGCATTTCCTTGCTCTGCGACCGATATTATTCGATATAGTCAATTCATATAATTTTCATATTCACGTGTTCTATGCACGAATTACCGTTGACTCCACTCCCTGTACGGTGCATTTTTCATTGAATTTATGAATCAAAGCTATAAAGTTACAAATACTTTTTATTGCGAGACTTATTTCTTGCTTCTCGCAGTTGTTATATCGATCTCGCCTCGTTCTCGTCTCGCATAATGCAACGAGACGTGACGAGATGCGAGAGTACTCTCGCCTCGTCGTGCATCACTATGTACGAGTTACAAGTAAAAGAAAATACACGATATAAGGCAATGGGGGCATTTAAGATAAACAAATTTAGTATTTGTAATAGTAAAATTCATTAGTTCACATCTAAATAATGTAAGAAAATACTTAAAATTTAATCAAATAAATTTCTTAATATATTTTATTAATTTCCGAAAACTGTTATTTTTGCCCTCTATGGAATGTCCTTGAAAGCTGTGGCGTCACACTCACAGACATTAGAAAGAGAAAGAAAAGAGAGAGGGCATGATTAGTTTTGACGTTTGGGAGACACATGTTTAGCAACTCAGCTGTGGGAGAGAGGTTGGTTTATATATTGTGACGAATAAGATTTGTGCTCTTCTCGCCAGTATTTTATAATGTCTGCAATACGTAATTGTTTTGTACCTGGTTATTTTAATAATTCTGAGGTTACGCCTACGAAAATATTTTTTCACGTTCCAAGTAAACATACAATTAGAAAAATGTGATTTGAAACAGTGGACGGTCCATGTGATGACAATGAAATTACCAAAACCAGAACATTGTATTGTGAAGATTATTTTGATGTAGGTATATTTATAAAATAACAATTATAAACATATACAGCAAACTTTCTGTACATTCTCCGATGCTGATTATTAGAGATATTTTAAATTGATTGGCGGTAATCTAAAAAATTATAAAATAAACGTGGAAGAGTCCCAGCTTTCGTTATTGGTATAACCAGGGTCCATTTCGAAAACAATTATTGCGAAAATCATTGGTGCCATGGAATAAAAATTTAAACAAATATCACATAAACAATTAGCAAATGTCAGACAAAAATTTTACAACAGATTGGGTTTTTGTTTAATGGTAAGTGGAGGTTTGTTTGAACATTTTATGTCTTTTAATTTAAATAAGTTAAGGATCATATTCATAGTTGTTATAATCAAATATTACATTGTTGTCATCAACTACAATAACGGGGTTTTCATTTTCCTCGCTTTGAAAATAAGATTAACGTCAAAAATCTATGAGAGATATTTGCACTTTTGTTTAAATTTTTGTTCCATGGCATCAATGATTTTTGTAAAAATATTATTGTTTTCGATTATTTTTACGGTTTTGCTCTTAAATAAATAAGGGAGCAAATAACTGTACATTAAGATTTTACCATTGAAACCCCTATGCTGCGTCGTCTCAGTCACCACCCTGTCACCCTGTATACCTTAATACAACCCACTGAATTCCATCTAATATTTTTTTTTGTGACCGAGTAAATTTAAATTAAAGATATGCTAGAAGCACATTTAGTATGTTTTCAGAAAAATGAGCGTCGGATTAACTGTCAAATAACAATCGTAATACTTTTTTCGGTTACGTATTTGGTTTGACAGTTAATCCGACGTTTATATATACAGGATGTCTCACAACTCGCGCCCCAGACGAAGCTGACACTTGCCGACAACAATAGGTTGCCAACAACTAGAAGAAAATAATTTGCGGCTGCTTGCATAACAAAATTATTTTTAATCCACCAATCCCGGAAGCATATCTTGAGGTGTGATGATATTACAAAATAAAACTGGTTCCCAGGTTTTAAAAATACTACTAGTGAGTTACAAAATTTGTTTGACTTACTGTAATTTTGACACTTTAGAGTTGACTTTTCACTGTCAACAAATTTAGGTTAGCAAGATTTCTATCCGGAAAACGTTCCGAATAGACTCGTGCTGCCTCTCTGGCGTTACGTGTTACGTCCACATTCTCCGAAAATTATAATCATTTCTAAATAATCAGCGGCTGAATACATGGTAAGAATTTGCCTTTTATTATTCACCTTGTTAAATTTAATTTGACACTGACATTTTTCGAAAACTACAGTCGCCCACACATATTAAAGAAGATTTAATTTGTATAAAACCCTAGTAACGTAAAATTACGGCAAACACACGTTAAAGGTGTAGGTCTCTGATTGGTCAATTTTAAGACGTCTTTTCTCGAATATCTTTTAAGCTTGATTTTTTTTCTTCGAAATTACACATCCGAATGCAGTCTCGTGTTTCCTCATTCGCTCTGGGGTGCGAGTTGTGAGACAGCCTGTATACAGCTAAATGAGCTACCTCAAATATTTTCTATATTATTAAAGATACAATAAAAAGACAAACTTATAGAAGACCAAGGGGGACATCCGATTAGAGAAGAAAATATTTTTTTAAACCAGTGGTTCTCAAGTTACAATACAAAGTTATATTTTCTTAAATGGGATGATATAACTTTTTTAGACCTAGAGTATTTTTTTTCTAAATTCAATCATGTAATTATTTTTATATCATTATATAACAAAAATATTGAGAAAAATACGATTGAAATTTAAATAAATATGATTTTTTTAAATAATTACATAGTTAAATTCAGAAAAATACTCGATCGAATAAGTCTAAAAAATGTATATCATCCCATTTAAGAAAATATAACTCTGTAACTTGAGAACCACTGGTTTAAAAAAATATTTTCTTCTCTAATCGGATGTTCCCCTTGGTCTTCTATAAGTTTGTCTTATAGCATTTTATTATATCTTAAATAATATAGAAATTATTTGAGGTAGCTCGTTCATCTGTTACACCCTGTATATACATACATATATATATATATATATATATATATATATATATATATATATATATATATATATATATTATTTTCTAATAATTTTGTTTAATTAATATTCAAACAACAGTTAGTTTAGTTTTATTAGATATTATTTTTTCTCCTGACAAATATACGTGCCAGTACCAAATACTTACATGTATTGTTGGTCACAGTTAGAATTGTATCAAATAGTAAATATGTATAAATTCAAGACACAGTAAATACTACGTATTCTGAGGATGTAAAGTTAAAATTACTGAAGGGAAAGAACAGGGAAAATAAACAAAAAAAAATAAACAAAATATAGACTAAACTGGACATAGTAACCATCGGCAGATTTTTTTTTGTTAATAATAGAGCAAAATTAAATATAATAATTATTTTTCCCAATTTTTGGATATTTAAGTACTACGAGGGTCACGCTAGAATGATTGAGATTAAGAAAGTCAGGTAGGCGGTAAAAAACAAATTTGCACTAAGTGCTTATGAATGCAAAGAAAGTTTAGATTTAGTTTTTAATAAACAAGCGTCAGTAGAGTTCCAGACACAGGTATTATGTTACATCATAATAATGCGTTTTCCCATAGGGCAGCTTCAACACGTCAATTTAAGCAAAAAAAAATTGTTTTTAAATGTAATAGAACACCCGCCAAACTCAAGAAATTGATGCTGCAAATCATAATTATTTTGAAAGTATTCAGCATTTAAAAAAAAGATTAGTAGGGAACTTTTAAGAAGTGGAAGGAAAGAATGGCGAACTGTGTTATTGTTAAACTGAACTACTGTTTTGTATTACCATTATATGTACAGGCTGTTCGTTTTATTTTGTCCACTATTGCTATCTCAAGAACTATATAAGCTACGAAGTCGGTTAAATTAACAAACCATTTTTATTTTACAATACTATTTTAATGAGCTTAAATTTTTTTGTTTTCAACCATTGGTTCACAAACTGTGGAGACAAACTTTATTATTTTAAACAGGACCATATATTTTATATTTAATTATTAGATAAGGAATTTTATTCTGAATTCAGTGATATAATATTTGCATACCCTTAGATAACATTTTTTTTTTTTTGAGAAAAATGTGTATACAGTTTTATAATCATTTATCATTAAAATATGGCAAGAATAAGAGTGACACAGTTACAGTTACCTCAAAAAAAAGTAACTAAGTTACTTAAGTTCCAGTTACTTTGGTGAAAGAACTAAGTTATTTACTAGTTACTGATTAAAAGTAACTTAGTTACCTTGAGTTACTTTCTAACTACTTTTAATGGAGTGAAGTAAAGACTTAGACTGTTGACTTAGATATTCTGTAGTATACATATCAGGGAGTTTTTGCACTAACTACTTTGACCTAAATTTTAACGTTATTGCTTGGCAACACCCAATCAGATTATTATTGTTAATGTTAACGGTCCTACATTATAATATAATATAAAAATTAAAAGTGACATTTTATTTTGTGAGAAGAGAGTTTGCAAAAATGAGTCGAATTCTACCACCAACATATATGAGATGTTCACAGCCATTGTAAATAATTATTTATTTCTAAAAATTATAAATATAAATATAGCAATACGTCTTTACTGCACCACGTATGTCATATGACGGGAACTTTGTTTTCCTACGTACACGAACATTTTGTGTGCACTGATACTGCGTGTATAGATGCTACCTTCAGCTAACATCTATGCACCCCTAAAAAAAATTAATTGTGCATAGATGCTACTGTCAGGTACACTCATTGCTGGCGTGGAGAGTGCACCACAGGGGTCAATTTTGTGTCATTTAAAATTCGAAATATTGGGCGTCGGTCGGGATCGAACCCGGTTCCCCAGATTCGCGACCTGACACTCAGACACGCAGCCATGATTATATGTTCTTATAGTACTCATATTTCTAAGAAATATAAATATACAACATTAAAAATGTTTTCGAGACCAATGCATTTATATTAAGTCTAAATTTATTCAGAGAAAATATTTAAGGCAATGTGCCAGAACTTAGTTACACGTGAACACTTCTTTAAAAGTTATCGTAAGTAATCTTTTATATTTATTTGATACTTGATCAAATATTTTATAATGTCTACTGTCTCATATTCTTATCATATCACTTGGAGGTAGTATAGTTTTTTTTTAAATAAACAATGCAAACATCTTTTATCACAGTGCATATTGAAAATCATTGTCTGTGTTATACTGGTTTTATACACGTGTAGGTAAATAGAAATACATGATTTTGAACAAGCGATTCCAAGACAAAAATGATGTTTCCCACATCTTATCTCCTGCTAATTTCATATTTACAGTTAAGGTAAATGAAAATTAGGTTTATGGTTTTTGTTTAGGTTTAAGTAAGTCATTCATAAATGTAAATTTAAATTACCTGAAAATTAGTTTTGATATGTACAGACATCTATGTAAATGCTTCAAAAACAATATTAAAATATCGGTATAGCAGTATTCAACAAGACACCTGTGCGCCGTGAAACTCTCATTCGCTTGGCATTATTGGTTATATTTCAGCAATTAAGTTATGACAGTCTCCATGTTCTTGCATTTGTTTAAAAAGCCGAATCCCCCAAGTGGATAATAAATAAAGGTGGGTGTATATATCTATATCATTTCAGACTCGTTCTCATTGGTGAAGTTTGTGACGTCAAACTAAATCATAAACCTAAAGTTTGGACCTTGTATTGTTTAGCTTTATGATTTGGATATAGAAACCCTAAATTCTGAAGTGTGAATGGAGTTATTACATAATATGCGGACAAAGTCATTAAATCTAAAGTATAATCCAGAAATCTAAACCTAATTTTCATTTGTGAATGTACCTTTACAGTGTCTTTAAAGTTTTTTTTATATATTTTAGCGGCTCTTAAACTAGTATGAGTTATAGCCCCTAATCAAATACTTTATTTACATTTACAATTTAGATACATTTCATTATTATAATGTATTTGAAGACATTCAAGCCCCTGGTGGGAATCGAACCCTCGACCCCACGGTCCGAGCGGCAAAGGTCGCTTTGAGCACTGTCAAAGACACGCTTACTTAATACGCTCGACCACCGAGGCGGCTTTTTCAAGTGTCTTTTAAGTTCATTGAAATAGGCTATGATATTATAATTATCAAATAATAACCCATCATTCCTTAATATCGATTGTTTAAAAGTGATAAACACATCCACATAACTAGCTCCATTAGACCTTTGTTTGTGAGGCTGGTTAACAAGTGACCTGCAGAAAACAGAAATGAACAATCAAGATGCACATATATAAATCGGGAGAGCAACACCCATTATTTTTGAGTTAAAAGTTTCCCCATTACAGTAATGTATTTTTATTTTTCATTATGAAAAAAATTGCACTCTCTGTATAAGTGACACATTAATATTTAATGGATTTTCATGAAATCGTCTAAATCTAAAAGGATTTATATCTCCTGAATGCGGTTCTGGCGAGGGAAAAATAAGATATATTTTGATTCCACTTGACCAGTCACAGTGTAGTTTGGTTACGGGTTTAATGTCAACTAACTCCAGCGAAGTAAATATTGGCAGATGCGATATGCACAGCTAACTGCGAATTGCGAACTGGGACTTTATTACTCAAATTAACCTACCCCCTGTCCCACTACTTAACCGTCAAATACATTAGCGCCAATGCGAAAAATTTTCACGGGGGAAGATTAGTTGTTTTTGATAGGTTATATATATATATATATATATATATATATATATATATATATATATATATATATATATATATATATATATATATATTGATATTGTATTTTATTATAACCTCCTTATACAGTGTAACAAAGATACATATGTCTTAATTAAAAAGTATTTAATTAAATGTCAATTTGACTTGGCGGTCTAAGGCGTCATTCATATTAGGTCCCCATAATACAATAAAATGAAAATACAATGAACTCATTGTGATTATATGTTATAAAAACAGCATTTACTCAGGATCTAACCTTACTTCTTCCCATATCGCTAATAGTATATTTAGTGTTCTTGATCGCAGGTAATTTCATAAATAAATTGGCCAAAACACAAAATATAAAATCAATAAAATAAAAATAATATTACTTTTTACCTTTGTTCAAAAAGTTACGCCATTGGTGTAATGGGGTGTACCATACCCAAAACGGCTTTAAAACGTTGTACAATGCGTAAAAGTAAGAGTAGAGAAATCATATTACTTTAAATATTTTCATTTCAATGTTATTGGAAGCTGCTGGAACGTACATGGCACTGGCATGTGTATTTCGAAAGTTATACATCAATTAAGTAGTCGTGGGGTATGTTATACCCCATCACACCGTCCGAGGGTTAATAACATGAAATGGAATAATTGGTTATTAAAAAAAATTACAATAATAAATATATTTCATAACGAGTTTTCGCTTGCAATTCAACTAAATATAACAACAATAACCTCATCTAACGCACAAAATTCGCGCCGAGTTTTCCAACAGTGATATTAGGTGATGCTATTGTTGTTGTGTTTGGTTGAACGCAAGAAAGTAGTTTTGGACAAATCTCTACATTTACCGGCAATATACACATCACCCCACTATGTACTTTTACTGCAACATACCGGGTGTCTACTTAAAATCTGTAATATAGGGAATACAATGTTAATTTTTTAATTTTTCTGTAGTTAGTTCTCTATTAATTTTAGACAAAATTTCAAATCAATAAAATTCTACACTAATAAGATTTTATTTTGGACGTTCCGTAACCTTTAAAACTGAATTAGAAATTTTGTAAATATTGTTCATTTGTAGTGATACCCATGGAATTGACACAAAATTACAAATAAATGATGATGTTTGAACTGTCAGAAGAATGCTATTGAATTATATGCAGATTATTTTCTTGATAAAAACGCTTTATTTATAAAAAATAAGTTTGTGTCAATTCCATGGCTATTATTACAAATGAGCAAAATTTATAAAGTTTTAAATTCGGTTTTACATGAAATATTTTTGTCTAAAATTAATAGGTAACTAACTACAGCAAAATGAAAAAATTATCACTGTATTCTCTATATTACAATCAAGTAGGCACCAGATATATATGAAGTTTCAACTAACTTCCGTGTGTCTATGTATTTTTCTAAGGAGTATAAACTTCTATTCTGTGATGACTATCACATGCACCGTAGGAAGTGACCTCAACGGCCCAGATATATTGTCATTAGCGAAATCTGCAAAAAGTATATTGGCTCACCCAGAAATGGTGTATATAAATGCTATATGTATGTATATAAATGTTGGTTGATACGCTAATGTACGAGAAAGCGTATATCGCATTAAAATCATGAACGATTCGTCGAGATGCAAGTCCACAAACCCGGTCACGAGAACCAAGAACACACGGATGCGAATTTGCGGAATCACCCCTGATTTGATGGATCATTTCGTTTATTTAGACACTCGACAAAGTTACGAATACATTACTCTTATTGCATATTCCACAAATTTAATAATCAATACTTTTACTGAATACCTGTGCTGTTTTCATCTAAAAGACGCAATCCGAAATAAATATAAATAAGAGGGGGTATTGACAAGTTTCTAACCTATTGCAAAGGAGGATAAATATTTGCAAATAATATTATGTTATTCATCATAATGAGCTTTCCACACAAAGGATTTATCACAACGTTCACAAAAGAACTTCAAACCTTAGGAACAAAATTAGATTCTTTTGGTTTGTAAATCAAGTTTCATTTGCAAACACTGAAATTTTTATTATTCGATCTATCTAAACCAAATCATCTATATCTTTCGATTGGTTTACATTTTCAACCGACAAATTATAAAACCTAAACAAATGGTGAGAAATTTCTTTCAACTAGTATAAAATATAGATTTTAAACTCAAAAAATTGAATATGTTAATTTCGCCATTTAATATTGAGTTACCGTTACATCTTCTTTATTAGTAATACTGGAATTTTAAGTTGTTTTTCATTCAAGCCTGAACTAGAAGATGACCCTTAAAATGCCATTCGAACTATATATATATATATATATATATATATATATATATATATATATATATATATATATATATATATATATATATATATATATATACAGGCTGTTTCACAACTCGCGCCCCAGAGCAGATGAGGAAACACGAGACTGCACTCGGCTGTGTAATTTCGAAGATAAAAAAATCTAGCTTAAAAGATATTCGTAAAAGACGTCTTAAAATTGACCAATCAGAGACCTACACCTTTAACGTGTGTTTGCCGTAATTTTACGTTACTAGGGTTTTATACAAATCAAATCTTCTTTAAAATGTGTGGGCAACTGTAGTTTTTGAAAAATGTCAGTGTCAAATTAAATTTGACAAGGTGAATAAAAAAGGCAAATTCTTACCATGTATTCAGCAGCGGATTACTTAGAAATGATTATAATTTTCGGAGAATGTGGACGTAACGCCAGTCAGGCAGCACGAGTCTATTCGGAACGTTTTCCGGATAGAAATCTTGTGGATCATAAAGTGATGACACCTTCGCTAACCTAAATTTGTTGACAGTGAAAAGTCAACTCTAAGGTATCAAAATTACAGTAAGTCAAACAAATTTTGTAACTCATTAGTAGTATTTTTAAAACTAGCAACCAGTTTTATCTTGTAATAATATCATCACACCTCAAGATATCCTTCCGGGATTGGTGGATTAAAAAGTCTTGTAACTCCGTTATACAAGCAGCCGCAAATTATTTTCTTTTTTTGTTGGCAACCTATTGTCGTCGACAAGTATCAGTTTCGTCTAAGGCGCGAGTTGTGAGACAGCATGTATATAATATATATATATATATATATATATATATATATATATATATATATATATATATATATATATATATATATATATATATATAAAGTAGCCAATAGAAGGTTCTAAGTATTTTTGTAGATGTTATAATTTGTTGAAAATGAAAATCGATCGAATTTTATGAGTAAATCATTTGAACTCTGGGTCATTATTCACCGATTCCCGCTCCAATTGAAATTGCTTACAACAAAATTTCACCGTAAAATATGTCAAGGTATCTTCCCCATGCGCATCAATGATCCTTCAAAGAATAATATTTCTGTACTCTTATGTCACGAACTTCACGAGTATACAGGATGTTCATTTTAAGTAGTACACTATTGCTATCTTGAGAACTATAAGAGCTATGAGATCGGTTAAATTAGCAAACAATTTCTATTTCACTAGACTATTTTAATGAGCATAAAATTAATTTTTTTCAACCGGTGGTTTTCAAACTGTGGGGACCAACTTTGTTATTTTAAATGGGATCATATATTTTTTATTTATTTATCAGATAGAGCATTTTATTCTGAATTCAGTGATATAATATTTTCATACTCTCACATAATTTTTTTGAGAAATAGGCATACAGGTGTCTCACAACTCGCGCCCCGGACGAAACTGACACTTGCCGACGACAATAGGTTGCCAACAAATAGAAGAAAATAATTTGCGGCTGCTTGCATAACGGAGTTACAAGACTTTTTAATCCACCAATCCCGGAAGGATATCTTGAGGTGTGATGATATTATTACAAAATAAAACTGGTTGCTAGGTTTTAAAAATACTACTAGTGAGTTACAAAATTTGTTTGACTTACTGTAATTTTGACACTTTAGAGTTGACTTTTCACTGTCAACAAATTTAGGTTAGCGAAGGTGTCATCCGAGATCATCATTTATATCGTACAGTGCAACGTGTTGTAGCAGCTGTATAAAATGTGTTAAACGAAAATATTAACGTCATTTGAATTCTTTGAGATTAAAACAACAAATGGTGGTTCAAATTTAATTTGACACTGACATTTTTCGAAAACTACAGTCGCCCACACATTTTAAAGAAGATTTGATTTGTATAAAATCCTAGTAACGTAAAATTACGGCAAACACGCGTTAAAGGTGTAGGTCTCTGATTGGTCAATTTTTAGACGTCTTTTCTCGAATATCTTTTAAGCTAGATTTTTTTTTCTTCGAAATTACACATCCGAGTGCAGTCTCGTGTTTCCTCATTCGCTCTGGGGCGCAAATTGTGAGACAGCCTGTATAAAATTTTGTATTAATATGATTAAAATATCACTATAATAAGAGAGCCACGAATAGAAAAAATGAATACATTTTATTTTTCTTACATATAATTAGAATGTCATGAAAGAAATACGTGAACATGTTGACATTCAGTGGCGCCGACTATGTGGGTGCCCCAGGCTTGAGCACCCGACAAGAGAATTTGTCGGGTGCTCTGCACCCGACAGGAACACACGATAGAGAACGATATATACGAATATACCTATTAAACTATATTTTTATATTTTGTGTTCATAATGAAGTCATTACGATACGCAATTTTTTGTTTTAGACGGTAGGTACTAGATGACGTTTCTTTAACCCATTTTTACCTAATTTGTTCTTAGTTAAATGACAATTCATTTTAATAATATAATGTCGAAATTATTAATTTTTTTTTATTTAGGGACAATTTTAAGGGATGTTTAATAATTAATGTATCCGTTGGAATATTTTGATGAAAATTGATGTACTTATGTTTTTTGGTACGAGGAATTTACTGGTGAGGTCGTTGAAGGTGTACAACACACATTTTTGGGTATGAGGATGGCGTGGTTTAAAAAAGGGTCAACATTTTTAAAAAAATAAAAATTCTGAAAATTTGTATTTAAGTAGTTTGAAGGGTGTAGATTTAAGATTTTAAAACCACAGGTCGATATCTCTTTTCGTGTCCGAGATATTCGGCCTCAAAAATTTGCTCAAAAATGCCCATTTTTGGGTCATATCCCAAAAATGGTCAATTATACACCGCTGGCGATATCACCATTAGATTCTACGAGCAAAATTACATAAGCATACCAATTTTCATAATTTTTGAACAACTATTACAATCTCCAGAAGGAAAAGTCTGAAAATGGCCAAAAACCGCAAAAAATCTAAGGTGTACCCCTTGCGATTTTTTCAGTTTTTGACAATTTTAAGGAATGTTTAATAATTAATGTATCCGTTGGAATATTTTGATGAAAATTGGTATACTTATGTTTTTTGGTACGAGGAATTTACTGGTGAAGTCGTTGAATTTGTACCGCACACCCATTTTTGGGTATGAGGATGGTGTGGTTTAAAAAAGGGTCGAAATTTTTAAAAAATTAAAAATTCTGAAAATTTGTATTTAAGTAGTTTGAAGGGTGTAGATTTAAGATTTTAAAACCACAGGTCGATATCTCTTTTCGTGTCTGAGATATTATTTTATTTTTTTTATTAATTAGGGAAGATTATTTACATGAAAATGTACAAATGGTTACAAATATAATCACAAATTGAGTAAGTAAATGTTATTGTAGAAGGCGCAAAATATAAAAAAAATAGTATAAAAAACTCATTTTATAAGACATCTTTCGCACTTGTCAATTAGAAAACTCGCTGGCGCTCGTTTTCTAAATTTTGTCTTTTGTCTTATAAAACACGTTCTTTAATGTACTATTATATACCGCTAAAAGGCACGCAGGAAATTGTCCGGAACATTGACCTAGTTTACACCGTAGACCTATATTCGACCTATACCCCAAATTCGACCCAAATGTAGTTGGGTCGCCTGGTGTAAACACCTAAAATATGGAGCGGCCTGGCTTAGGTCAGGCCACTTTTTCATGTGGCCTGACCTATACTAGGCCTCGGCCCAAATGTATTTATTGCGGTGTAAACAGCTTAGACCTAAAATAGTTCGAAATTTGTACGGTAGAGTAGATGTCGGTTAAATTGAGAATAGTGATAGTGATTTACATATATGTCAGTTTTGTTTGACAGTAACTATTGTGAAATTCTGTATTATAATATAAACATGAGTGATGAGAAAATAAAAGGAAATAATTGCACTTTTTTAACTTAAAATTAAACCGCTAGGTGTACCTATATTCCACCTATCCTAGGCTCTAAAGTATGCGGTGTAAACAAACCGATATTTTTTTGACTTTGTCCTAAAATAGGTCACATATGGGTCAGGCCTACCTCAGGTCATACGGTGTAAACTAGGCCATTATATATTTGCGTGGACAGGACCCCTTGCTATGCGCGCATGAGCTTGTATACGCATGCCCGAGTGCTAGACAAAAATGTTTCACGACATCTACTGTATATTTTAGAAAGTCAGATTAGATGTTTGGGGTGTAATCTGTAATCGCTATCTTAATTTTAACATCCTGTTTAAATTTTTCAATGCTATAATACATTTGTTTCTACTTGTAGAAATTTTAACAGGCTGTAAAAATGAACATGATAGGTACGATATAAAATACATGAGAACGTACATATTGCATTAGAAAATCGAAAATAAACATAACCTGTCCAGCACGTTTATTGTAATGTAACTTAGGCCATGCATAAGTCACACATTGTGTTGTGCTTAGACAGTTTATCCAGATAAGTCAACAATCAGTTAAATATATTCTCTTTTCTAAAATGTTCTGAGATCTGGCAATTTATTTTTTCTTCAAGCGTATTATAATATGCATATTATGCTACTGTACACACGCTGTAGAAGATATTCATTGTCTTACTAGTACAAAAATGTTGTTATTGTTGTACTAGTAAAAAAATGTAAGTTTCTTAGTTCACCGCTAGCGACGGCAGTAGCCACAGGAACACAGATCATATTGAAAATTGTTATTTGACAGTTGAATTTTGTGTTTTGTAGTGTACACAGCCAGCTTTGACTAAAATTGCAAATTTTACAAATAAAAAAATTCCAAAAAAATCTCAAAAAATTATTAGAAACACTTGAAGAAAAAATAGTATATGTCATTCGGAGTAGAACGCCCTTTTTGTGTTTTACCCAGCTTGCCAGGCCTCGGCTAGCGCCTCGGCCGCAATAGCTGGGTTCAACACAAAAAGACCGCTTTCTACTCCTTATAACATAATATACTATTTGTACATGAGAGGGGAAAAATATGCAGCTTCTCATCCCTTAAAAATATATAACTTTCAATTATAAGGCATTTGACCTTGAATGGAAAAAAAATTCGCCTGCGGCGCTTTTTTTCCTGGATACCTTGCATCACCAAAATTTTGGCGCACGAGCTGCCCATTGTATACTTAAAATACTTCTTTTTAGGTTTCGAGCACCCGACTGATATATAAAAAGTCACCGCCACTGTTGACATTTATAATCATTTGACAGGAGAAAATATTCACTACTTTCTGCCAGGGCACTCGATCAAAAGTAGTGTTTAATCAATACAAGAAATCTTGTCTTGATGATCATTTCTTGTCTTGGCTTGATTTTCAAGACAAGAAAATAAAAATTTCTTGTCTTGCTCATTTCTTGGCGACGCAATTCTTGTTTCAAGAATTCTTGATATTTCTTGTTTCTTAATATTTTAGGGGAATCCTTTTTTTCTATCACTTTATCTAATCCGAACGCTCAATCGTAACGTTGGCGTCTACGTCTGCCCTTGCCCCTTTTACTTAAATAATCAAATAATGTTACTTTGATGTTTGTTGCGCATGCATTGTATTACTAGTTGTTGGTCATTGGTAATTTTTTGTGTTATTTCAATATTCCGTTCTTTTTATTTAAAACAATGAGTGTTCAAAGAAAAATAAATCAGATTCGGAATTAGTTTTATCCCAAAATAGTATTTTTCTCTCTCAAATATAATAAAAATATGATGTGGCCAGCAAAGCACAATACCTCTTGTCATTTAATTTTAATCATACTTCATTTCACGTAAGAAAATAGCGTTGGTTTAGATAGGGATATAAACTCTGCCCTTTGATTGGTCACAGTCCAAACCTAATACACTTTTATTAATAACTCTCTCTTTTAATTTAATAGGTCCATTTGCACTAAAATCTAATGGCTTCTTTCCTCTTTTCATATTAGAATAAGGTAGAAATACATTGTTTCGAAATTTTCTGAATAATAGTATTTATGTGGAGCGTTAAGAGGATCTCATAAAACATACAAATGCAGATTTGCAATATTAATTGTCAACAAATCCTGATTCTTGATGATACTCTCTTGTCTTGTCTTGGGAGATAAAATATACTTCTTGTCTTGGTCTTGTTTTGATTTCAAGACAAGATCAAGAGTATATCTTGATTTTTGTGAAACATTACCAAAAAGTATTACTTTACACACTTGTTGCATAAATAACTGTTTCAGTAGGGCTTTAGACAAGAAAATTTACACGGACTAAAATTTTGTATATAAAAGTAAAAACAGTTATATATTTATTGATGAAGTGCTCATTTAAATAAAACTTCTTTGGCGAGTCAATAATTGGGGAATAAAAAAGATCGGTTGTGTATGAAAGGGGTGTTGCACTCGTTCTCGAGGGTGAGTTGTTTAACCACGGCAACTGCACAGATTAATGTGTCACCCCTCGAGCCCTAGTATTTTTACATCTCCGAGCTAAAAGGATACGACCAATTACCGAAATAAGAGGGACGACCCCAGATTATTGTTACATACGCTCCACTGAGCACAAAAATACTCCGACTCCAACTGGGGTTACAAACAACCGTCTTAAGAATCGCACTTTTTATCCACTCTATTCGTTTAATTACAGAGAGATTAATCATAATATTTTTTATAGTCCTCATTCTTAGTTCTTATTATGTCTTCTAACCAGTAGCGTACTGCTAAATCAAAAGAATATGACTGCTTCAAAAATTATACTTCTCCTTGTTAGTTGGCACTACTGCTCTGAATGGACTTTGACCTACTTTACAACCTGCTGTCAAATCATTTCTCATAGGAGCTTTTTTTCTCCAGTTAGTGATTCTCATGTTTCTCAGGTCTTTTTGACAATCGTCTACCCATCTTTTTTTAGAGCGACCTTTTCTTCTTTTAAAGTGTACCTATTTATCCTCTACATTATTTTTAGTGACATCAGCTCTTCTTTCATTTTACTTACATGTCTAAACCATCTAATTTTTTGTGCTTTAATAATGTCTCACTCTCACTACATTTCGTTCTTCAATTAATTTGTTCAGTTCGCAGATATACCTAATTTTCCAGTTTGTCCATCTCTCACGGATTCAATTTTTTTTTTAGAATTCTTATTTCGAAATTCAAAAATCATACACATTATTAATTTAAGTTTTCTTGAGGCGTATTCCATTTGCCACTTTTGAACCAGGTCTAACTAATTAAAAAAAAAACAACTACTACTATTTATCCTATTTCCTATATTCATTATCAAAAGTCCTATGATCATAAATTATAGGTCTGTTCGATAAATATTTCACAAGTGCAGTGTATGTAAAGCATCATTCACAATACGAAATTAGTAGTTAGTAGTCATGGTTAGTGTTTATAATTAAGATTGGTCACAATACATGAAATTTAAGACTACGAATAACAATTTTTGTTGGCAAAATTCATTTGATTCAAAGTTTTTAAGAGCTGGTTTAATTTAATACTTTTTGTTTAGTAGATTTGACTATTAATTAATATTTTTGTATCTTTCTCTTTTTGTATAAAAAAGTTCAACAGAATAAGCTTTTATTGCCTACATTCAACAAAACTGATATTTTTATAAGACACATTTTAAAAATGTTTATCTACACCTGTTTAATAATATATTGATTATGTACGTAACCATGGATACATAATACCGTTCATTATCCACGCCCCGTGGATTATGACTCATAATCCACGGGGCGAGTTTACATAAGACACGGAACTGTCAAATTTATTGTTGAGGGTTCACAATCATCTTCATTTAGCGGTTATGCGCAAAGTATTTTGTAAGAAATAATCGTTTTATATATCATTAATATAGTTTTATGACCATATTAACCTGGTAAGTCATGATATTTACGCTGTGAGTAATATTTCAGTAAATTGTTTAAATAGTAAGTTATTTTTATAAGATTCTAAACTTTGTTACAAAAAAATGATTAAATTATTTTCACAACCAACCTGGTATCATGGTACCAGATTAATTATTCGTAATTTTCTCTTCCGTTTTTGTAATTTATTTCATTAGTAAAAATTAAATTCTAGCATATGGTTGAATTCATAATTTTACGTATATTCTAAATATATAAAAATATAAGATATCTCATTTGAAACATGAAACTTAATGTCACTTCCGATTAAACCGGAAGCGCTATCATCATGCCAAATACAATGATTTGTGAGCCCTTCGGTCTAGTTTACAAATATATAAAAAAATTGGAAATAATTATAAATAAGAAAGTTATTTAGAGTGGACCATTTTTCAGTGTCACCCGGTATAATATGAATTCAATTGCAGGTGTAGATAAAATATCGTATTCTACTCGGATGAATTACCACACTCGCCTACGGCTCGTGTTCTAAAATCATCCTCGTGAATAATAGCCATCATAATACGCTCGTTGAATAATGTACTATTATTTATAACAGAATAATAAAGTCAGTACCTTTCAATTTCTACTTTAGTTCAACAAAAATGTATTTTTTTTTTAAACAACTATCAAACTCAACAAATGTCACAACTTTCTTTTTCTATATTATATCTATATCATTCTACTCAGTTCTGTGATTGGATACTCTGTTAATCACTAACCATAAGTTTGGAGCTTACAAACTTTTGCGTTAACTGAACTTAGCGCGAAAATGCGCTGCGCTAATTTAGTTATTGTCATGGGCGTCATTTCAGCTTCCTAATTGGGGTGGCCTGACGTACCGGGGGGTCTGGGGTCCCCAGGCCCCAGGTGAAAGGGAAGTCCGGAAATTTTTTAAAAACTGGCTTTAAATTTGTTAGTTTCTGAAAAATTTTCAGACTATTTTAACAACAATTTAATTGCTAACAATTTACCCTAAAACAATAATTTTTAATGACTTGAGTTATTAACTAAACCACATGTAAAGTAATCATCGTTCATACACAACTCAAAAGTGTGCCTAATTTAAATTTATGCATGCTCAGCCCATTTGTTTATGATAGAAGGACAAAATCAAGTAAACATGATACAAAAAAAAACTTTTACTTTTACTCAGTATCATCTTGTAGACTTGTATTTTTCAATTAAGTATTCGTAAATTATTGAGACTTTTACTTAAAAATTCTGGGGTGGCAAAATACTGGGTTCGACAATTCTGCCACCCCTGAATTACGCATATGGTAATTGAGAACGCTAAACCACAACTACGTATGCCATGCTTTCTGCGCTAATCGTAACTACTAATATTAACCATTAATAGTGTATTCCGAAATTGAACCAAGTTAACCGCGGTTACTTTTTCAGTAACCGGTTGTGTTTTCGGTTACTGAAAGCTGGTAACTTTTCTGTAACCACACTACCCGCGCTAGATCGGCGATTGTGGTGCGGTTACATTTTGGTGCATGAACTTTTAACTATTTTAAATTTGTCAAAATGAGGTTAGCTGTTAGTTAGCCCGTTTTTCTAGTCCGACGTCGGTAACATTGTAACCGCGGTTAAACCGTAACCATTTTCATTGGATAGCGTGGTTTAATTTCGGAATA
Organism: Harpalus rubripes; assembly: GCA_963082715.1. Classification (NCBI taxonomy): domain Eukaryota; kingdom Metazoa; phylum Arthropoda; class Insecta; order Coleoptera; family Carabidae; genus Harpalus; species Harpalus rubripes. Next base: position 49,796,363 of record OY720458.1, on the reverse strand, counting down.
CACTATAATTTCGTGTTGTGAATGACGCTATAGTGTAGTGCGGTGCAAGGCAGAACAGTGTACACTAGTTCACAAGTGTCAAAAACACGATAAGTTCAAGAGGCGAATATAATAAATATATGTAAAATTTTCGTCAATTATTCAATTTAAAACAAGAAAAATTCTGGTTAACCAGACAGCTTCAAATCTGATATTTAGTCATCCCCACTAATGTCTGCACTATCTATACTGTCTCGCGAGTCGGTTCAGATAAGTGTAAACTAGTTCTGAAACTTTTCTCATCGAAGAGCCTGTCCAAATTGCACGTTTTTCGTAAAACGCTTCAATGTTAAAAAGTTAACACTGTAACCACCTCGTGCAAATCACCGAACAGATCTAATAATACATATGTTGTAAATAATAAATATGTATATAAATTGCCGCCTGTAGGTACTGACTTTATTAACAGGTATACGCTAGTCACATGACCACAGATGATTTTTCAATATGTAATTTATGTTTTTAATTGTTTTTCATTTTAAATGTCCATTGGAATCTTGCATTTTATGTCTACATAGATCACCCTATCGTCTTCATATCTTTTGAGGGGTGTGCGGTGTTCGGTGCATGCAGAATAAATCCTCATCCCCTAATTTCTCCTTCCAAGGCGCACTTCATTTACTTTTTATAATACTTGATTTTATTTTTAAGTGGTAGGAAAAGGTGTTTCCTTAACGAACATGTAATTTTTCATTACGTGGTAAGATCAAGTTTGAGAACGTGATCAGATTTTATCCTTCGCTTCGAGAAGGGTCCGATGGTTACACACTGGATAGGGTGAACGAATTTCACCCTCTCTCAGTTACACCACCAAAAATATTAGTTTTAAGAAATAGCGAACAGTATTTTTCATTTTTTCACTTAAAGATATATTATGTCTTCAAAGGATGATTTAAAAATGTACTTGATTTAACCCTTTGGATTCAGATTTTTTTTTTGTTTCGTGTTTGCCAGATTAGTGACTAAGGACTAGGGCCGAATTTATAGTAGTGAAGGTCCTTTTTCCATTAAATAAATTGCTGATTAGAGGTGGGCGCGGGTCGAGATTTTGTCGGGTAACGATGGATCACAACGCGACCCGCGTGATCGTGAATATAATTTAAATTTTGCGTCGTGATTGGACGAGAGCGTGAGACACTAAAAAATTATCGTGTGTGACCGGGCGTGAATTATAAGTTTTCTTCTATTTCTTATTAAAAAAATTGTCTTAATTTCCATATTTATTTCACTATCTCGTTCAACTGTCCGCCTACCGACCTCCACAGCGTCTATATACTCAACTGACTCAACAGCGTCTGTATATTCAACTGCTCGGACAGAAGTCACCTCTTTCACCACACTATCTGTCTATTTATGTAACTAACAGTCTAACTTCCACAGCCTCAGTGTCACCGATTGTCCGTATGCCACAATTCTTCAACACCACTGCCGAGTATCCACTTTCACTCGCCGTTACTGCCCTCGTATACCTAGTTTTCCAATACTCTTCAACACTACAGAGTATTCACTTCCACAGATATCCCAATATACCAGTAACTTCCCGAGTACCTACTCGACAGCAACTGCATACGCTCACTACGATACTGCTGTGCTTCTCACTAACACTTTACTCTCAAACACTCCATGTCAATGTCTCTATGACTCTGTATGTAACTAACTAACTCCCGAGCATAGCTGCGTCACTTTTATACAGCTGCCATTAACTTCCAGAGAACTCTAGAATGTCCGACCGCATAATAACAATGAACACAAAAGGTTCAGGCGACCGGAAGTAATTAAACACGTCGCGGCTTGTTTGTTTACATAGCCCGACTGTTCACACGTTACATTAGTATATCGAAAGAATGACCGTGAATCAATCATAAAAAGGCGTGGGTGATTGCTAGTGATTACATTGTTAGTGAAGGGGGCATGCGTGATCGTGAACAAAAAGTTACTCACGCGTCCACCTCTACTGGTAATACCTACAAATTTGTATCTTTACCTATTTTTGAATGATGCTACCCAAAACTCACATACACCCACCTTTTAAATTTTTTTATACTTTTTGTTTGAACTTTGGGTTGAAAATCAATCGCAGTTTTGTATTATTGTGCCATGAAATTAGACATTGTTATGTCCTGTTTCTTCGATAGCCAACGAAACATTACTTGTTCCATGGCACTCTGATATTTGCTATAAATGGAGACTTGTACAATTAAAACTTTTCGGACGCCATCTAGTGAGTAAAAAAGTATTTAATATGTAGTTACATAGTGAGCAAGATTTAGCTCTTCTACAGTTTGCCACTTATCATGACATTCACCACGTGATCACAACTGTTCTTGATTGAAAGGAAACGTAGACATGTCAGACTGAACATATTTTTATAAAATTATTTCATTATATGTTTTACTCAGTGTATACCTTTCAATTATTTCATGTTTATTTCCACTTTTCTTCCAACTCTGACCATGGGCGTCATTTCAGCTTTCTAACTGGGGTGGCAAGGCAAGACGGCCCCAGGTGAAAGGGGGGTCCGGAGAAATTTTAAAAAACTGGCTTTAAATTTTTTAGTTTCTGAAGTATTTTCAGACTATTTTTACAGCAATTTAATTGCTAACAATTTACCCTAAAACAATAATTTTTAATGACTTGAGTTATTAACTAAACCACAAGTAAAGTAATTATCGTTCATACACAACTCAAAAGTGTGCTTAATTTTAATTAATGCATGCTCAGCCCATTTATTTGTGATAAAAGGAAAAAATCAAGTAAACATGATACAAAGAAAACTTTTACTTTTACTCAATGACTACGTTTATCTCGATAATTCAAGCGGCTTCAAGTATATTATGACTTGAAAAATCCTATTGGTTTATCTCAGCGGATTGAAAATAGGATTGAGTTATTTTCAATCTTCTTTTAATTCGTATCGGCTAAAAAAGATAGTTAAATACTCGATTATGCAGACAGACAGGGACAGGTATATGATCTAATTTCATTCTGGATATATAACCCCAAAATCTAAAAATTGTCATGTTGTTATTTGTCTTCTCTGTCAAAAACATTAAAAAACATTTATTTCTTCATCACTCCAAATATTTCGCTTTTCGACAATTTTACTAAGCTTTATGTCGTGACTTTTATAAAATGAGGTAAAATGCAAACAACCACCAACTGATATGAATTTAGTAACACTGCAACATATTGCGGTTGTACGCATGCGTAGTTACATTATTTGAAGCTTCACTGTTTATTTCGACAGAAGTCAAGCCGCTTCGTAACTCCAAGCCTGTTACTTTATACGGTTGACTTGACATTTTCAAGCGGCTTCAAATATTAATGTTGATCGTTTATTTCGCAGATTGAAAGGGGATTTACTAAATTCAAGCAGCTTCACACGTCGAGATAAACGTAGTCATCATCATATTTTAGACATATTTTTCAAGTATATATTCGTAAATTATTGAGACTTTTACGTAAAAATTCTGGGATGGCAAAATACTGGGCCCGACAATTCTGGGGTGGCAACTGCCACCCCCGAATTACGCCTGTGACCCCGGCATTCTAACCATCTTTTAAACTGTAAGACGGAATGATTTCAATGTTTTTAACCGGAAAACGTGTTAAACTCATTATTTATTTGTGAACTTGGTTTTTAGTGATATTTCAAATTCGAAGGATCACTACACTTTAGTACAAGAGATAATTAATAACAGGCAATACACAAAATAACATAACCAAACTTTGCTGACTAAATAACAAACAAATTGTGGCGAAGTGCTGAAGGGGAGAGCATTTGATCGACTCGGCCATGGTATATCATCTCGCTCTTTCCAAAAATTTGTTTTTCTTTTCTAAATTGTGTGGAGGGAGGTCCGCCGCCGATCCTCCGCGGGTGACGTCAAATTTATGTCCCCATTACATAAAGTTGTGATTGATTTTACTCTCATATTGTGTGGTTCTTAATTTTGAACGAATTTTGTATCTATAATTTTCCTCTAAAATTAATAGGTATTAACAGCATAATAAAAAAATTAACATAGTAGTAATAAATTTCAGGTAGGCACCCACTATATAAAAATATAAAACCAATATGACATTTATTAGTTTTTGCGTTTTAAATGGTTGAAACACATGGTAAATTCTAGGGGGTTGATTAGGCGTCGAGTGAATTGGGAAGTGTTTAATTTAGTGAGTTCTAGTAAGCTAGGGGTGGGGGGAGTATGATTCGTGGAGGGCGGTTCAGAGCTCGGGCACGCCATTATTTTTAACCCTCTTCGTTCTTTCAACCCATTATACTTTTTAAGCCCCAATCTTCACCATTTATACACTTGGCTTTAGTTCAAAATCACAATTTTTACCACGATGGCACGTCTTAGAGAGGCCGGTCCTCGGTAAATGCTTAAATCAACACGAGAAATAAGTTATTCAAATGAAAAATGCTATTTCAACATGCGCACAAGTTATTACATTTTAATCCTCAACTCGCTGTTAATGTCGCCGAGACGCCTGTTACCACCGTCGTTAAAAATGTTAAGCGCCGCCGAACACTTAATGCTTATGAATATGTTAAGATGGACGCCATGCGATATCGGCAACGGCTCAATCTCAGACCTAAGACGTAGATTACTAAACTCCGGCTTACATATTTATTACTTTATTAGAAAGTATCATTATTTTTATATTCATCAGCACGTCCCGTAGCGAACCATATTTCCCATATACATAAGTACAACTCTAGAATCAAATCCGTCAATATCATGTACTTCATCCTTGTCGGCAAATATTTCATTATAAAACGAAAGACAAAAATTTGGAATAAGGAATAAAATAGATTTTATATCGTTACGTATTGGTTCTGAAATAAGCCGTGGAAACAAATTTTGCACTTTCATTTTAACCAATTTTTTTATTGTGGCAAAACGCGATAGTTAAGTTAGTTAGAAATTAGTTAACCAATTTTTTTAAAAGTATCAATATGAAAAAATTAAAAGAAAAACCACAATAGCACATTTACTGTTCTAAACCAAAATATATACTGAACCATGCAAGTTGAAACATGTTAAAACAAACTACTTGCATAGAGTGTCACTGGATATTAAAAGGAACCATCCCTCTTACCATTAATTCGTAAACTTGCAGAAAAGATACAAGCTATCTGGTTCTATTTTGTAAAACTACATGGGTACCTATTCATTTTCAACTCGATTCTCAAAAAAGTTTAAACTAATCCTTATTTTTGGATTAGCGAATTCTACTCTAATTTTGACAGTTTATATCTTAAAAGATAGTCTAATCTAATCCTTGTATCCACCTTTTTTGATAATATAATGAACATTAAATTTTAAATAACGGAATAGAATAGAATTCACATTAGTTGTTGTTCTTGCATTAAAAAAAATAAATAAATAAATATATCATCACGGCTTATTACCCATTGCTGGGTGTGCCAATCTGCATTGTACTTACACAGATATCGGTAATGATGAAATATTTGCACCGTGCGGGCGCTTATCAGGCGACACCTCACGGGCACTCACTGCTGGCGTGGAGAGTGCACCACAGGGGTCAATTTTGTGGCATTTAAAATTGTAAATATTTGGCGTCGGTCGGGATCGAACCCGGTTTCCCAGATTCGCGACCGGACACTCAGGCACGCGGCCACGAGACCACATGGGGTTCTTGCATTAAGCTGCAGATATAATGATAAAATAATATCTAATCAATTTCAGTTTTTGTTCAACCATCTCCAAAGTAGACTGATACTTATAAAAGAGTTATGCCCGGTTGCAGGAACGTTCATCAATTGTTTGATTAGTTAACCGATCATCAAAACGAACAAATGCAACGCGATTTTTTGACAGCAATGATTTAAATGCCATAAGAACAAGGAAACTGATTCGAAATTGTTCTTTTTGATGATCCGTTAACTAATCAAACAATTGATGAATGTTTCTGCAATCGAGCATAAATATAACATATATGTATCATATTTTATATTATTATTATTATTATTTTTTAAATTAAGTATATGAAATATATATTGTTCGGTAACTGTAATCGTAATTTTTTGTAAGTAATTAATTATTTTACCGCCTTTAATTCAGGGCTTTGTACCGTTATTTTTTTGGTTCCGGTTTTCGTTCCGATTCAGTTAAATGTATACAGAGTGTAATCATACATAAGGAAAAAAAATAAGGGACATACAGTACTGACTAAAATGAATAAAACAGGCTTAATCAACATGGGTCCGATCAAAAACTATAAGAGTTAAGACTTCGATTAAATAAAACTCTTTGTTTACCTTTCAGAGGACAATGTAGATGTGCTTTTGTTTTTTTAAAAAAATCAAATAATTGTACTTAAGCTAAATGTTGTAGCAACCTTGGCCAATATTTGATTTTCAAATAACTGCGTTACTATTAAATAAATGTTTCATATAATTTTTTTTATATACTCTATTTATTGACAGACAAAATTTTGATCAATCACTATCTTTGTCAATTTTTTTCGATTCTAATAATAAATGGCCTCTTTCTCGGAAACAGTTGAAGATCGGACAAATGTTGATTAGGCATTTTTTGCTCATTTGGACAGTACTATATACTCTTTCATTTTTTTCCCGAAGTATGATTACACCCTGTATATCAGGTCGGTTCCGGTTTTGTTTCCGGCAAAAATAACAGTCTTTTATGATTTTTGGTTCAGTTCCGAGTAAATAATTATTATTAAAATCAAACCAAATTCACGTATGACGAGTTATGACTATGACTACGCTATAAGATCCCGCAAACTATGTTACTACGTTTACATGCAGTTTTGAAAATGGTTTCAGTTTTCAGTCAAAATTATGCAAAACGGTTTACATGCAATTTTCAAAACAAGTTTAAAAATTGATTTGAAATCAGTTTCGGCGCATGCGCATTTAGCTGATGTAAATGACAGAGCCTCTTCACTCCAAATATTTCGTTTTGTTATTATTCCAGTTATTTTTTATACTTCATACCATTACGCCCTAAAACTACACAACTGTCAGTATATTTGAAGGTTAGTAACACAAAGCGACAGAAACGTTATGCTCTGTACGCATGCGCAGTGTCGAAACTGAATTTTAAGTATTTACATGAGTAGTTTTGAAACTAGTTTTCAAGTGCAACCCATGAATTTTAGTTTTGGTTTGAGATAATTCAAAACCGTTTTGACACTGTATACATGACGTTTTCAAAACTCAAAACGTTTTAAAAACGGTTTCAAAACTGCATGTAAACTCAGTATTATGAAACACCGACAACTGAAGTGAAGAATAAGTTTGTTAACGCGCGTGTTTGAAAATATACTGATCCGAAATAAACCGATATTTTTATTCGGTTCAGTTCCGGTTTTCGTTCCGACAAAAATAACGGTTTTTCCCGGTTTGCGGTTTTCGGTTCAGTTCCGGTTTCCTGCTTTAATTTGAAGGCATGAATATACTAAACAGAATGTTTCAAAGCGAAATGATACATTTATTGATATTTCGGTTGCTAGAATTTTTATGAATATTGTAATTTAAATTGTATTGGCATTGTGAATGGTGAATAATAAAAACGGGTTGTGTTGTGTGTGTCCGCGTCCGTACTCTGGCATAATCTCCCGTTCTCGGGGCACTCTGAAGAATTACACAACCATTATACGGGGATTAGAGCGAATCACGGCACGAGTTCGTCTTTAGTGCGTCTTCGCTTCGTCTTCGTCTTCGCTCTGCTCTGCTCTGCTCTTCAAGACATTGTTTTCACCAACATCGCCCAACCAGACGACTCGTTTGGAAAAACGAATAAATATTTCTAACGAAATAATGCTATACTTTACTAATTCCATACTCAGGCACGTAACGAAAGTATTTTCACAAAAGAATTTCACAATTTTTTGTAGCTGAGTGCGGTATGTGACTAGTGGTTCTGATAGCGTCGGGTTCGAATGCAAATGACGTCAAACATGATAATATTTTCCAATTTTCAAATAGGTATCACGCTTATTAGTTAAGAAAAAAAATTACATACAAATAATTTCTTAAAAGAAGCTATGTATGAATTTTTATGCTATAAACAAAGCTGGCACTAACCATTCAAAGCTTCAAAACATTTAGAGAAATTTTGAATGTACTACTCACAGTTTAAAAACGTAGCGTAGCACTAGGTGCAACGAGAACCTACTGTACTGTAACGCGGAACGCCCGCCGTCGCCGCCGCTGTAAGCGAATGTCTATTTATAGCGGTGACGTAACCGCGCTAGCAGCCGGGCGATGTAAACAAACTGGTCGCGACGTGTTTAATTACTTGCGGTCGCCTGAACCTTTTGTGTTCATTGTTATTATACGGTCGAACATTCTAGGGCTTTTCTAGAAGATAATGACAGCTGTATAAAAGGGACGTAGCTATACTCGGGAGTTAGTTAGTTACATACAGAGTCATAGAGACATTGACATGGAGTGTTAGAGAGTAAAGTGTTAGTCAGAAGCACAGCAGTATCGTAGTGAGCGTATGCAGTTGGTGTCGAGTAGATACTCGGGAAGGTACTGGTATATTGGGATAGCTGTGGATGTGAATACTCGGTAGTGTTGACGAGTATTGAGAAGCTATAGTGTACAAGGACAGTAACGGCGAGTCGGGAAGTTACTGGTATACCGGGATAGCTGTTAAAGAGAATACTCGGTAGTGTTGAAGAGTATTGGGAAGCCAGGTATACGGAGACAGTAATGGCAATTGGAAGTGAATACTCGGCTCTGGTGCTGAAGAATTGTGGCATACGGATAGTCGGTGAAACTGAGGCTGTGGAAGTTAGACAGAGAGTTACATAAATAGACAGATAGTGTTGAGAAAGAGGTGACTTCTGTCCGAGCAGTTGAATATACAGACGCTGTTGAGTCGGTTGAGTATATAGACGCTGTGGAGGTCGGTAGGCGGACAGTTGAACGTGATATAAGTATATAGTGATTTAAATATAGTGATATAAATATCGCGTAAACAGTCTACAAGAGTCTGCAACAGACCGGCAGTCTAAGATTGGAACGAGTAGTGAAATAAATAATTTGTAATATCGTGGAAATAAATAGTAGTGTTGATTGGTTAAATAAATAGTGTTAGTGTTAGTATTATCTAGTTAATTATAGTTTTAGTCTTAATTAGTTTTTAATAATTGTGTAATATTAGTAATAGTAACTTTCATTATAGTTTAATAAACATTTAATTTTCATTAATATGATTGTCTAATATTTACACTTCGCCCAAATAAATAAAAACTTTATAGTACCCAGTTGGCTATTTAGCCAATAGTTATAACGGTTTTAATGATGATGATCATCTTAAACATAATAATTTACATAGACAAGTTTCAATAAATAATTCCTCAGGTATACGGGGAATTTTTTCGCCAAGATTCCTGAGATTTGTTTTCTCTGAAATTAGATGCAAGCATAAGCATTCTCAGCTTTAATAATGTAGTTACTCGAAAAAAAAGAAAATAAAAGTTTCGCCAAATATAAAAATATTTACTTAAAAAACACTACCAATGAACTATTTTTGCGAAAGTTTTACCAATTTCCTTGTGATTGTGAAAGAATAATTTTAAATTCACACTATATGACACTATAGGTACATATATCACAAATGGCATAGCATTCATCATATAGGGTCATTTCGTCCCTAAACATGTATTTTAATATCCATATAGCTGTTTGTATGTTAGAGGACTTATTTGAAGACTGGAAACTATGTATTACCTATACAAGTTCAAGTCTTAGTTATTTTAGCTTCTATTTGATACATTAAAATCTCAATCGTATACAGGATATTTCAAAAAAAGTGATCAGCTCGATTATTTTTTTTTATTATTATTAGGAATAGGAGAAAATAATTGATGAATTATTTTTTTAATCCAGTGATTCTCAAACCATAACATAAAGTTATATTTACTTAAATGGGTTGGTATATATTTTTTAGGCTCATTCGACAGATATTTTTTTCTGAATTCAACCATGTAATTATTTTATATCCTTACATGACAAAAATATTGGGAAAATTCAATTGCAATTTTAATAAATTTATTTTTTAAGTTAATTTTTAGCAGGCTATATGAAAAACAAAAACTGCTATGTCAATTTGAATTATTTGGGATGGAAATCAAATAGACCACTATTTATAAAGTTATTAACAAGTATTTACGTATGTTTCGTTTTATTTTTTTCATTAGCCTACTGAAAAAATAACTAAAAATCAAATTTATTTAAATCTCAATATTTTTGTTATGTAATAATATAAAATATGAGGTCTCGTGGCCGCGTGCCTGAGTGTCAGATCGCGAATCTGGGGAACCGGGTTCGATCCCGATGCCAAATATTTCCATTTTTAAATGGCCCAAAATTGACCCCTGTGGTGCACTCTCCACGCCAGCAATGAGTGCCCGTGAGGTGACGCCTGGCAAGCGCCCGCACGGTGCAAATATTTCATCATTACTGATATCTGCGTACAAGCAGATTGGCACACCCAGCAATAAGCCGTGATGATATATTTATTTGTATTTATTTATTTATTTAATAATATAAAATGATTAAATGGTTCAATTCAGAAAAAATAGCCTAGAAAATATATACCATCCCATTTAAGAAAATATAACTATACGTTATAGTTTGAGAACCACTGGTTTTTTTAAAAAAAATATCCAATAAGTGAATGTCGATTTACTACAACTTTTGTGTGAATGATTTTCTTCTATTTCCATTAATGAAGAAAATAATGGAGCTGATCAATTTTCTTGGAACACCCTATATAATCATAGCACAGTTAAATTCGAAAAATTTTCTCTGCAGTAAAAGTGGCAATAATCAAAATTCTGTTGTTTAGAAGGAAAAGAATCGTATCTCTCATTTTTGTCAAAATTAAAGATCATATGTTGAGTCCTTTCTCCAAAGAACGATTGTACGTAAATGGGGCTTTATCTAAACGAGATTGGTAAACAATAGTATGTCCAACTTTGTGCCACTGAATAGAATATTAGTAAAGCTTGAATTAAATTCAACTGTTTTTCTTTAATTTGTAATGAAAGACACACAATTCTTATCACTGAGGTACAGAATTACATTCATATCTAAGAAATTAGATGCATGTAAAAGTTCCCTGCATATATATATATATATATATATATATATATATATATATATATATATATATATATATATATATATATATAGTATATACTCATATTCACTGTTAACGGAGTCAATAATTTCGGAGACAGTCAACTCGGCGACAACTAATGGCCAGTGGTTATCTGGGCGACGGACAACTGGTTGATGGCCAAGTGGGCGATAGCCAAGTTAAAGACAAACATCTATGAGCGAAAAAATATATAAGTACAATTACAAAATTATGCGTTAGGTTAGTTCATATTAAAGTTTTTGAAGTTTCTGTTGCTTAAATGCCGCTCATTGAAATAACCATCGCCAACTTGGCTACCACCCATTTGAACACTGCTCACTGTAAATCGCCCAGTTAACAGTCGCCCAATTGCTGGGCATTGGAGCAAGTCAAGACGATATGTGTAAGAAATTTTTATTTGCCCCCCTGGGTCCGTCTCTGCTGACGTCTTTCTCTCGTCGCGATATGAAAACGCGCCGTAAGACTATTAAAACTCTAAACGCAATGCGAACCGTGGTTTCATTATTTGTAATCTGATGGGACTTACGTAAAAAGTTTCCATTTATTTTTAATTCCTTATTCTGTACCCTTTTTATTGAAATTTCCTTTGTCTGTGTTCAACGCGAGAGCTCTGGAATTGTTTCTGGGATCCGAGCGCGCGGATCACAGCGTTCTGGGTCAATACCGAGTAGATACAGACTTAAGACTTACCCACGTGAACGTGAACGCGAACGGAGAAGGCGACATCCAACGCTTCCTTTGTCTCTGAAACAAATAAGGATTTTATTATTTATTTTATATACAATATACACTTCAAGTTGAAATGCTATATACGAGGGGAGTTTTTTATGTCATCTACCTAAATATGAAAACAATATGCTATCACGACAATTTTCTTATGTCAAGTTTTTGTGACATTTTATAGTGTCATCTCCAAATTTGGCTACAGTCGCTTAACATTTGTCATTTTTATGTCAGTTTAAAGAAACGAAAATGAGTGATTTGAAACTTAAACATAGAAGCATCATAAAATTTCTATCGAAAGAAGGCAGTAGCCCAAAAAATATCCTTGAAAGAATGGTGGCAGTGTATGGAGAAAACACCCATTCTATTTTTAGATTCTAATATAATATTTCGCGACCGTTGTCATGGTAGCGGTGTAAATAACCCTCGAGTCGAAATTACTGTTAGAGGAAATTAAAAATAATCCTATGTCATAGAATTACCAAACTAAATAGTTTAAAGATCAAAATTTTTGTTATAATCCACATAAACGAAAAATGTTTAAAATATTTTAAACGCACCCCTGTTTTTATATTCAGTTACCCTAGTCGACCGTCTATTTTCAGCCAGACATAGTAATGTATTTCTGTGCTTTTATAGTCCAGTATTCAAATTGGTTCATGCAAAAATTTCATACCTGAATATTTCGTACAATTCTATTCTTCTCTAGGCATTTAACATGGGAAAATAAATTTTCCTTGCGCTTTGCTTCCAATAAACAAAATTAATTTTATATGCTTTGTAACGGCAGAAATTTTATATAAAAATGTCGAAAATCCGTCAAAATCAAAAATAGTGTTAGCCATGGAATTAAAACAAATAATAATAATTTAACTTTATATAATACTCATCTTTCTTCTCAAAAAGTTCAATATTTGACAGCTAAAACATCAAACATTTGTTTGTCTTTTTGTTTTAATTCCGCGGCTAGCACTATATTAAATTGAAATTTTCAAAATTTTCATGTTTAATTCTTAGAGTTACTGAACATACGAAATGAATTTTGTCTGCTAATTTATAAGTAGAATTTTATGCCCTACAACTTATATTTGAAGAATTTTTTTCTAAAATAATTTGAGGAGCAACGCGCGAGGAAAAACTGTTTCACCATGTTAAATGCCTATGTAACGGATTTCCAGCGCCATCCGATAGACATAAACAAGACTTTTTTGAATATAGTGTGCGAACTAATAAATAATAAAAATATTTTGCTATAAATTATTGATTTTTAAGGTACATTCACAAATGAAAATTATGTTTCGATTTATGGTTTATACTTTAGATTTAAAGACTTTGGCCGCATATTATGTAATGACTCCATTCACATTTCAGAATTTAGTGTCTCTAAATCCAAATCATAAAGCCAAACATTGCAAGGTCCAAACTTTAGGTTTATGATTTAGTTTGACGTCACAAACTTCACCAATGAGAACGAATCTGAAACGATATAGATATATACACCCATCTTTATTTAGTATTCACTTCGTGTAATCAGCTTTTTAAACAAATGCGAGAAGAACATAGAACTGTCAAAATTTAAATGCTGAAATCTAACCAATAATGTCCAGTGAATAACAGTTTCACGGCGCACGGGTATCTTTTAAGTCTTGCTCTACCGATATTTTAATCTTGTTTTTCAAGCATTTATTGTGACACTTTTAACTTATGGTGATTATCAAAATTATTGATCGTAATCATAATCGTAATTGTTAAAGTAGAATCGTTAAATCACTAATTTCCTTCTTCAGACCAAAATCTTTTACCCTCAAAATTTTTAATCACGCCCAAGAAATAGCAAATAAAAGATGCGTACAATTAATTATTGACGTATTTTTCTCTAAACTAATCCATAAACATCTGAAAGATAAAACAAGCTTGCTAATCACCTTAAATCAGTTATTCATACTACCGGCCTGTTTTTAAGTGTTGCGCTAGGAAGAATAACTGAATGTAAGTTAAGTTGTTTGATTGCGTTACATAATGTGGTGCGTATGAGTGCGTATAAGGATAAAGAGACCGCTACCGCTACCGCTTGACTGGTACTAGAGTATAGCTGCCAGGAAGCACAAGCGGCCTTGACCCGTGCCGTCATTATTACATTAGCGAGTAATGTGATAATAACACTGCACACCACCGGCTAACATACACCAGGACGTGGACGTGCCTATACATCATACAATCACTACAAAGCCGGGGATACACTCCCTATAAACTTCACTTTACACGAAGAAAAATATCCTCCAAGGACAGTCTTATTAACGTACGAGCCCAAACTCATTAGTTGGATCGGTTAACATTCTTAACAAACAAATTATATAACCTATGCAAGTGGTGAGAAATTTCTACAAATTTCTTTCGACTAGTATAAAATTTAGATTTTAAACTTACAAAAACTAAAAAGGCAAGGAGGCTTTGTAGAGGAGATTAACAACATGGTACAAACAACGGCTAGAACCTACCACCAACTAAGAATAACATTCCTTAGAAACAAAAATACAGGGTGTCTTGGAAATAGGGGAACATGGCTTAATCACAGATTGATGTTAATTTTATTTAAATTCCAATATTTCGTGGTTATTTTACCACTTCATCAGGGAAAACTACAACGTACAAAATTTGTTTATTTAAAAGAAGGTTTTTTTTTATATATTCACAATTTAGAAAAGTACTTACAAATAGTTTTAACTTGATTGAAAATTTACTAACATTATTTGTTATTGTTAGTGAACTACTAGTGTATGAAACTTGGGTGTCGCGACCATGAATAGACCATAACTTTTTAAAAGCAACGCCAATAATGTAAATTTATTGTTTTTCAAAAAGATACATTCAATAGTAAACTTTCGTGTCTGTGTGTAAGTTATGATATCTGTAACGATTTAGTCAGAAAAAATAAAATGTAAGTCATTGCGCCGTGTATTTTTTAAAATAAATTTTATCTAGCAGTCTTTCTAAATGTCAAACAACTAATTTTTAATGACGTAACAATTGTTTATGGGTTGTCAAAAATTTCCTTTGCTATATTTTAAAACTAGTAACATATCCGTTTGTTCGGCCTTATACTATTTTATTGCTATTATTATAATAAGACGATTAAATAATGTTAGCTCACTCCTAAACAACTTTAGAAGATTGACAACTCATAAACAATTAATTTTTTTAAAAAATAATTTTGTTCTGCCGTTTGAGAACCACTGGTCGAATTTTCGGTTTGTCATTATTAATAAATTAGCCCCTTATTCTTGATCATTTCTTGTACATAACATTTTTTTCTAAAGTCATTAGTTCGCCCAAAAAAGGGCTGGTTGTTTTAAAGGAAACACCCTGTATAGCGAATTGACCTGGAAAATTTACAATTCGTACCGATTTTTCTAGGTATATATATACAAGAGTCGTACTTGTTAATATTGCAATATCAATAACACAATACAAAATTCTGTTTTCCATTTCACTCATTATCGTTGTCAAAAAAACAATTGTGTAGTCTAAACGCTTCTCTTTACAGGTGAGATGAACGGGTTGTATTTCTTTAGGTTTGTATGAAAAATAATTTTATCACATGGAAAATTACCAGCAAATAGTGGAATGCGGTCCTCAAGTAACAGCATCCAGTGAAACAATTTGTTAGTGGTCGTTTTTAAATTTACAAACATTAATATGTATATATACAGGTTGTAAATGAAATAAGTGCATTAAATTTAACCAGTAATGTAACTCGACGAGAGCAACAATATTTCTTAATAACTTTTTTTCTAAGTCTTTTAGATTTTGAGTTAAAATTCTTTAAAGATTTACTGCATATTTCGGCGCGCGCCCATGGAGAACAAATGGCTGCTTCCGTAATCAAGTGGGATACAAACAGCTCAAAAATTGTCGGTTATCGGTTACACTTGCAGTCACAGTAATTAATAAACGAATCAACGGAAATAACATTTATTATTTATTAATTCGTAATGGTGCAATTTTTAAAATAAAGAAATATAATTTTGGATAATAAAATTATAAAGTTGTGTATTGAACCAGGCTTTTAATCACCTGTGAATAGTGGAAGACAAGGAAGGGCGAGGTAACGAGAGGAAGATCAAAAGTATAGTTATTAGGTTAGGAGATGATTATTTATCGTCGATAAATCACAATAGTTTAAATACGTTATTCAAAAAATGTAAGTACAAACTTTTGTCCATTTAAAAGAGGTACTTGAGTACCAATAATTAGTCGTCCATTTATTGTTTCCGCTCAAATATGTTTTAATGAAAAATTTTACAGCATTTTCGTCTGTCGAGATGTGTATTGTGCATAATAAATACATCTTCCCAAGTAAATTCGGTCTCATTAATGAACATTATGAGCCATTCCCAAAATTTAAGTCTGTTATGTGCTGAAAACATAGAACTTTTTGCACATGTTATGGATATATCTGTTGCTTTTTTTAAAATTGTCATATTTGACACTCCGTATTGTGATGTGATAAAGATGTATAAGATTAACAAATGTGCGAATATTAAGAACAGAATGATTTGGTGATGATTTGGAAATGCTCCGTGTAAATGCGTTGGCAACTCCATGACACCGTCTTTATGTCAACCGTGATGTCAAGTAAAATATAGTACAGATACGAGTAAAAAAATAAATAAATAAACCATAGGTAAGTAATTGCAATGTCTGTGTACTCGCATTTTGACAGAATTTTACCTTTTTAACAAGTTTATTACTAATGTCAAAATTTAATTGCAACAATTGACAGGACTGTCAATTGCTAAAACAAATTTTTTCATAGCTATTGTTATTGCATTCAATTATCACAAAAATATTTGGAACGACTCGTCAATTTATGAAGTGGTAAAAATGCTAATAAATATGCGATTTCGAGAAAAAGTTATTAAGAAATATTGTTGCTCTCGCCGAGTTATATTACTGGTTAAATTTAATGCTATTATTACATTTACACCCTATATAAACGTTATTGGTATTAATTTCAAAACTCAATACGTTGATTTCATTGCATACGTCATTCATTTAAACGATTGAACTCACCGGCGGAGAAGTGAGGTTAAAATTTTAATTATAGTGCAATATTTATAATTAACCATGGAATAATGTTTTGAAAATGCAAATTCTAATAATTTGCCAAACTCGTTGTTATAGTTAATGACTTAGCA
Source organism: Harpalus rubripes (assembly GCA_963082715.1). Lineage (NCBI taxonomy): Eukaryota > Metazoa > Arthropoda > Insecta > Coleoptera > Carabidae > Harpalus > Harpalus rubripes. The sequence goes on along the minus strand of OY720458.1, from coordinate 49,779,229 downwards.
AAGAGAATATTTATTTTAAAAGGACGTAAGCTAAAAATAAATATAGACTTAATAAGCTTTAATTTTTTTTTAAATATAATTAATTTTTAAATGTTTTTTTAAACTAGAGAACATACATTTTGTTATTTGAGTGTAAAGGGTAAGCGAGTAACCCGACTATCGTAACGTAATAATATATTTCTTAGTCGGATAACGAGATAAACTTATGTTTGAAGAATTAATAACACAACACTTTTGTAGTAAGAGATGATTGCGATAAAGTCATAAAATCGTGTGCATAAATGCACTGGGATAAGAAGTGTTCGAAAAAATGCTAACATAGCAGGCATCACATTCGGACAAGATAATGTGATAAATTAAAAAGACTTCAAAGCACTTGTACAAAATGAGTACGTACCTACAGTAATGAATATATTTCCTTCAGCACTACTTTGTCATCAGTTTCATTTCATAATATACAGGGTGTTAATACTAAGTCGTTACACTAGAAAATAGTAGTTAGAACTCATTACAACAAACAACTTTTCTTAATTCGAATTATTGATTTGGTTGCTCGGTTAGTAGTTATTGGAGTTCTTTGTTTTTCAAAAAAATCGTCATCACTCCCTTTTTAAGAACTATTGAATTTTTTTTTTCAAAATTACCTTTCAGCCCTGATACATTGAAAAAAATCTGATGTGGCCAGCACATTACCTTCCGTCAGTTATTTGAGGTATTTACGAAACTTCTACCGGTGAACTGTTACCGGTAAACAGCTTTTTATCAGGTTATAGCTACCAGAACCGATATTTTAAGAACGCAAGTGGTAAACAGGGTAGATCCATAACCTATGAAAAAACAGGTTAGAAATTTGACGTAGTTAACAAACTGAGCAGAGTCCTACTTTGAACACATTTCCACTTTTAACGAGCGCGCTTCGCTTTGCATCACTACCTTTTTTTGAGATTAGATTCTTCATGAATCCGGTAGATGGATCTAGTAGATATTGAACAATTTTCGAACACGGTAACTTTTTACCACTCGTGTTTTTGAACACAGTCGGAAGATGCGGTATCTACCGGTAGAATTTTCGTAAATGCGTATAAAATCCATACAGAAAGTTCCTTGCAAAAGATTTTAAATTTCTTGTATGTACATTACCTTTCTACAGTTGTATGTATTTTATACAAATTGCATACAGAAAGTTTCGAGCAAAAAGATCCTATATTTCGAGTAAAATTATAATAAAAATATACTACGAATATGTTAATTGCACTTGACACTGACATCTTTCAATCAAAATTTTCTTAATATAGTAGATGTTTCTACCATAGCTGGCTAATTTATGAAATTTAATTTCTTTATAATTTTATAACTATCTATCCATTTAATATGAAGTATAAAATGCAGTCAAATCGTACAGAGAATACAATATGTTCTTTAATATTTATAATAACATTAAATGTCAAAAATTATATTTAACATCGTTTTTTTAAGAAAAACTGTTAAAATCTTCAAATGAGGGTACTTCCGGTTGACCAATTATAATCAAAATCTAATCAACTCTTCATATGGATGCAACGAAGTGGAATACGAAAGAATTATAATTTTTGGAATTGTAGTATTAAAATTATCGTAGACGAAAATTTTGTTACACACACACACTGACACATATACACACACTCACACACACACACACACACACACACACACACACACACACACACACACACACACACACACACAGACACACACACACACACACACACACACACATATATATATATATATATATATATATATATATATATATATATATATATATATATACACATACAGACATCATCGTAAAAATAGTAAAATCGTATTCTAGGGACCTTAAAACGTGCTTATTCATTAAAAACTCACCACCGCATTTTTTGACCAAAGATAATACCTTTCTTACCTAAAGGTGACGGAAGGTAAAAATATTTAGGACTAATGTTGTAGTAGATAGTTTAAGGATTTTATACATGTTTTATTTTTGAAAAGTAGGTAAATATAAGATATTTTTACAGTCGCTTTATTTTCGTCGAACCTCACAACTGTATTCAAATACATAAGTAGGTAATTGTGAAATTTAGTACGATTACGATACTTTTGAATTACTTATTTAACGTCCATAAGGTTTTATGAATATATAACCTTCACATTATATAAGAAGTTTGAAAATATATTAAATAATTAGAATTTGGGGGAGTACTTTTTATTAGTTCCTACAAAGTCGCTCTTTTTATGTCCGATACTGTACATAGTTTTGATATACAAAAAAAATTATATAAAAAATATAAAATAATCGTAGTTTATAAACAACAACGCTTTGGAAAAATATAAAAGGAAATGGCTCTAATTATTGATACCTCAGATTATCGAAACCTCTGCTATATGTGTTATTCTTTTATTGAAATTTCATTACAGTTTTGGTGGTTTTACTATTTATAATATAATTTTATTCATTAATCCGTGCATTAATCGTTACTATTTTTTATAAATAAATTCATATATCGCAAACTGATAATGATAATTATTTATATAAATATATTTTTGTTTCCAAGCCTATATTATAAAACATGTGTTACATTTTTATTTGCGAATCTTACGACCCATGTGCAAATAATACAAAAAAATATTCCTTCAAGGATAAAAGTCAACAACCTTTAGATATATTAATGTATATTATCTTTTTGTAAATACATTTTATTCAGTCAAAAAAGTTGCGTAGCACACTGCCTTTACCCTATACCTCAATGTAGTAATTCGCTAGTATAACTACAGGTCCATAGAGTTATTTCTTTGACATAGATTAAATATATTAATAACAAACAGTCACTTCTTCAAACTGGAACATTTTATTTCTATAAATAGATATAAAACAATTAAGAGTTCAAGAAATGCCATTAACGACATGTTTTCCAGGAAATTTAAAAATTCAATCAATTTCCAAAGTAATATGTTTGTCATAGGACAAAGAAAATAAATATCAATAAACAATATCCATTAATAAAAATATGAAATAATTTTATTTTAAACTTAAAATGGCATAGTTGACGTCACGACGTTCCTGTATTGTAAAATTGTAGAGAAACATAACGGTTATCAGTTACCTATAACAAATTGCTTTATATACCTATAAAATTAATAATTCTTACAAATCTGTTTCTTTATAACAAAATATATCAATGACTTTTTTATTGTCCAAAAAACTGAGGCTTGATTCCAATCAATATACATAAAAAGCCAAAAATAAAAAAATAGATCCACATCTTGAGACATTGGTGTTCGACCAAAAATCGTTTCACGTTCGACCGATTCAACGCGCTATTATTGACATCCCTGCTCTATAATTTAGTCTATACTATGATGTTTAAAATCACTTATAATTACAAGAAAATGTAACATACTAAGGATTTTCCCGGAATTTAGAATTCCATTATACTCGTATGTACGGATAAATCCATTGAACCAATTCATCTAAAAAAGATAAAAACTTTAAAGGCATATGGCGACAGGAGAATGCTACGTTCTTAAATCTTTCCTGCCACATCTAACAATAGATCCTGGATTTGAATTGAAACAAAAATTGTAATTTTACTTTTATACAATGTAAAACCAAATTTCTTTGGTTCACATTAATTTCTTTACACTTGTTTTGGTGAGTTGAAAACTTTGTATTTTTTAATTTTACTTTGTTCCCAGATATCGGTAATGATAATAACATATTTGTACCGTGCGGGCGTTTACTAGGCGTCACCTCACGGGCACTCATTGCTGGCGTGGAGAGTGCACCACAGGGGTCAATACTATTCATAAATAAAAATTGGAACATTAAGACCTACAATTCATTCGACGATAAATCCCAAGAAGGTTCCCAAAGAATATTTCAAATTGTTTTGGTGATGTTGTAGACCAGCCATTACTGAACAATAAGTGCTGTATGTTTGGGATTATTATCTTGCTGGAAAATACCTATAATCCCCTCTCTTATATTTATTAATAGTTTCATTGATAAAATATAAATTCCCCAAGCCATCAGCACACATACAGCCCCAAACCATAACATTTACACCTTCTTGTTTTATCGTGCCACACAATTTATTTGTACCTAGCTCTGCGTCTGATCCAACTCTATTCCAAAATTCAGGGCCTTTATTAACATATTTTTTCACTAAGTCTAGCTAGATATACTCGTATACAAATAATTTGTGTGACGTCTCATAAATGCCCTAAACGGTACAGATATATCGTCATTACCGAAATCTGCGAAAAGAAACAGAATGGCATGGCACACCTAGAAATGAATACGAAGACGTGCTGAGATATTTATTTATATTATACAGGGTGTAAATGAAATAAATGCATTAAATTTCATCAGTAATGTAACTCGACGAGAGCAACAATATTTCTTAATAACTTTTTCTTCTAAGTCTTTTAGATTTTGAGTTAAAATTCTTTAAAGATTTGCTCCATATTTCGTTACCCGCCCATGGAGAACAAATGGCTGCTGCTGTATTCAAGTGGAATACAAACAGCTAAAAAATTATCGGTTATCGGTTACACTTGCAGTCACAGCAATTAATAAACTAATCAACGGAAATAACATTTAATATCAATTAATTCGTAATAGTATAATTTTTAAAATAAAGAAATTTAAATTTTGGATAACAAAATTATAAAGTTGTGTATTAAAACAGGCTTTAAATCACCTGTGAATAGAGGAAGACAAGGAGGAACGTGAGGAAGAGCAAAAGCATAGTTGTTAGGTTATGAGATGATTATTTATCGTCGACAAATCATAATAGTTTAAATACGTTATTCACAAAATGTAAGTACAAACTTTTGTCCATTGAAACGAGGTACATGAGTACCAATAATTAGTCGTCCATTTAATGTTCCCGCCCAAACATTTTTTTTATGAAAATTTTTACAGCATTTTCGTCTGTCGAGATGTGTATTGTACATAACAAATACACCTTCCCAAGTAAATTCAGTCTCATTAATGAACATTATGAGCTATTCCCAAAATTGAAGTCTGTTATGTGCTGAAAACATTGTACTTTTTGCACATGGTATGGATACAATTGTTGCTTTTTTTTAAATTGTCATATGTGACAATCCGTATTGTGATAAAAGATGTACAAGATTAACAAATCTGCGAATATTAGGAACAGTATGATTTTGAAACGCTCCATCTAAATGCGTTGGCAACACTATAACACTGTCTTTATATCAACCACAAATTAAAATGTAGTAAATATACGATTAAATAAACCATAGGCAAGTAATTATAATGTCTGTGTACTTGCTATTTTTAAATGTAAGCATTTTGACAGAATTTTACCTTATAAACAAGTTTATTACTAATGTCAAAATTTAATTGAACAACTGACAGGACTGTCAATTGCTAAAACAAAATTTGCTATTGCTATTGCTACTGCATTCATTATTAGAAAAATACTTGGAACGACTTGTCAATTTACGGGGTTGTAAAAATTTAAAAAAAATATGCGATTTCGAGAAAAAGTTATTAAGATATATTGTTGCTCTCGACGAGTTATATTACTGGTTAAATTTAATGTACTTATTTCATTTACACCCTGTATACACGTATTCATGTTTTTGAATAACCCTTTTTTGGTTAATAGTCCCCTTATGTGTATGTAAGAGTGCGTATACGTCTCCGGGCCTATCTGCTCAATTCCTGCTAACAATTCTAACTAGTTGATTGGCTCAAGTAGCTAAGAACCTCTCGCTAGCAATAGCCATCCTATTCCTAACTGCTCAGTGCAGTGGTAATGTAGCTGGCCTGAACTTAACATCTTCACGTGTCTTAGCCATGAAGTGTCAGCGTCTTAGTCGCAGGGAACAAAAAAGTGACAGTGCAGTTTTCGTTAGGTGATAACAGTGCTCTAGATACACAGCAAAAATACAGGTAACGTGCTAAAGATATATGGTTGGCAAATACAGACGCAAATATGTCACAATGGGTATTTAGATAGAGATTTTACTCTAACTCCATACATGATTGATCACTAACTCATCAAAATTTTAACAAATTTTATATATAGGGTGGATTACCAAATTTATGAAGTAGATAGGGACAAATTTGGAAAATTATTTATGAATACATAACTTTGGAAACATATATTTTATTAAAAAGTTATTGTCAATATAAATTCTGTATTGAAATTGAGAATTTTTTGCACAAAAACCGAATGTCAAGAATTCAAATTTTCAGGACAAGAAAAAACTTCTCATTGTATGATTGTGATCATTTTTCTCTGTACGTATAATAAGCATGAGAGAATTTTGAGAATTAAGAAAATGATTTTGTTATAAACAGTCTCAAACTACTTAAAAAATATCTTCAAATACATAGGAGAACTAATTTGGTTCTTTAAGAATTACAAACATACACCCTTATATTTTTAGTACCTTGCTTGGTTTTTGATAAAGTTATAGCTCATAATGTGACGCAACCGGAATCGAACGATATGGCACCATAAACCGGAAACAAACAAATAAATTTGTTCGCATTTTGTAAAAAAAAATATTTCCATATTTATATACACGATGGATTACATAATACATAGTTGAAATGGGGATTAACATGGAATTCATTTCCAAATAACTTTTGTTATTAAAGAAAATATCCCAAGTATGTATTATAGTGAATTAAAGTTTGTATCTAAATTATAAAATTTATGTAAATTGAAGCATTTAAGTTCAAATTGCCCTAAGTGCCATTTTCATCTTTTAAGATTTTTTAAAAAGTGTTTTGCAGGAAACACTAACGACATCTGCAACTTGTCCATTTTGTTTAAATTTGCGTTAAATACATTCACGATACGCCACCGTGTAGCCAAAATATTTTAGTATCTGTATTTAATATAAACACTACTTCTTGTACATAAAACTAATTTAATTTTTGTCTTTGCATTACAACCACATCTATAATTTTATGAAATTAAATAACTTCTACAATATTGGGCTTTGTCCTACAAAAATCTTATTTTTTCACTTTGATTTCTTTGAATTTAAATGTTTTAATTATATTAGTTTCATACTTAAATGGAAAAGGTAATTGAGGGTTTTTTTCCAAAACCGATTAAGTCATATATAGCACTTTCCGAATTATAGCGCCATATCTTTAATTGCGGTAGCCTTGCCACAATGTTTTGTCAAAATCTAAGCAATGCACATAAAGTATAAGGGTGTACTTTTGTAATTCTACAAGATTCAAATTAGTCCCTCTTTGTATATAACAATATATTTTTTTAACAAAATAAAAGAAAGTTGAAGGATATACCTAACTTTATTATTTCATTTAAATGCAAAATATCTAGAAAGCTCAAACAAGTTCAGATTTTTCTAAAATATGTTTTAATGATGTATTTATAAAATAAAATGTGAAACTAAACACCTTGTTTTTATACTTATTATATGCAGGGACCGGAAACCGAACCAAACCTGAACCGAATACCATTCCGAACCCACCTTTTTTGTGAACCTGAACCAGAACCCGAACCATAGTTAATTTGGCCGACATGAACCCGAACCGGAACTAAACCCACTATTTTCGTGTTCAAAAAACCGAGTTCACTGACATGTTTTTACTTCTGTGTCATATAGTTGCAAATAGGATTAGTTTTGTACTGAAATAATTACCTTTAAACAAAACCTACATTTTTATTATTTTAATTCATTATTTGAAGATTTATTAGAAAGTCCGTGAAAGATAATGAAAAAGCCCAAGCAGAAATATTCAAATTAAAATAAACCCAAATTACAAGTACACAGTTTTTAAAAATTATGAAGATCCAAAGACTTTCAAATACTGCTAATTATTTTTGAGTGGAACAAAAATTGTTACATTCTGTGACGTTGCGCAAATTGAGTTAGAAGTTATAGGTACACAAGTTAGTCTGGAACGGGCATTTTCTGCACTGAAATTCGTTTTGTAACTTCCACGACCAAATATGTCTGAAGAAATATCAGATTAAATGAAAATTTATTTAGAAAATAAATTTATTGGTACGAATAGTTTTAATGCAATAATTGTTTTTGTTTTTCAGTTTTATTATTTACCAAATAGAGTAATATTATTTTTTTATTATTGAGCAGATCGTCTTTTATTTACCATACTTACTAATATGTAAAATTGTTTTAGGTTAGATATATATCTTTTTTTATTTTTCGGACCCGAACCGGAACTGAACCTGTACCGACCCACTTAAAATATATATTTTCTGAAACCAATTTTAATTTCATTTTTGAACCTGAACCCAAACCGGACCCATTTTTCTGCGGTTTCCGATCTCTGATTATATGTATTGGGGGGAAATTGCCACAATCATACAATGGACGATTTTTAAATTGTTTAACAATTATTTCTGACGTACAATATATTCAACCTTTCCTAATAAATAAATAAATAGAACATATTTGTTCAATATTAGATCTTCTGAAAATTTTATTTTTAAAAAGTAAATATTTTCATAAAACTTTATAAATTCATGATGTTGCTTTATCTAAATAATAATTTATTTATTTTACAACAGGTGATATAATATTGTGCAATAATTTTTATTTTATTTTTTGTAGTTAATTAGGGTAAGTCCAGAAGAGATGCCAAACTTTATTTTAAAAAGTAATAACTCTCAGCTTAATAACGGTAAAAATGTATTACAAATATAATATAGATGAAATAGTGTTTATTCACAATCGGTTAGTAATATGACGATTTCTGACTTTTAAAAAGTTGGGAAATTAGTTATTGTTAACCTCATATTCCAAGAGGTTGGAAAGTATAACGTGAAGATAGCTGGGGTTGGAAAGTTGACACTTTCCAACCTCAGCTATTCTCACGCTATACTTTCCAACCTCGAGGCAGGAAATAGCTGCCCCCCGCTTTGAGAGATCAATGCGTATCAATGATGGGTATTTACATATAAACAAAGCATCTTTACAATATATATGATAAAAACATGGAATAAACTTGTAAATAATACAAGTAATGAATGAAATCAATATTTAAGGTTAGAAATCAATGTGACAGTTCATGTGACAAATGAACAATCTCAGACCATTCGTTTATTTATGTTAGGTTATTATTATTTAAATATCAAATATAATTTTTTATTTCAGATTGTGAATAAAATAGTATACAAACCTCGGTGAAAAGTTTCATTGTCTCGGGCTATAGTTAACCTCGGCGCTTCGCGCCTTGGTTAACTATCTTCGCCCTCGACAATGAAACACTTTCCACCTCGGTTAGTAATATACTATTGTAGTTTGTTATTGAGTATCGCAAACTACTCAGTTTTAAAAAGCCTTAACAAACCAGAAAAAATATAAAAATGTGCAAAATGCCTTCTACCCCGATTATGCTGGCTTAGATGACACGGCGTAGTAGAGTGAGATAGTAGTGACATATTAACAAATTTTTGAGAAGAAAATAACTTTATGTTGTAGTATTAATCACATACAAAGATAAATAATTTTTTTCTACAGTCTATATACAAAGTAGCCATTTGCGCTCTCTTTTGTCAACGCAAAATGTCACTTTGCCGCTCATGCGCGACAAAGTAGAAAAACGCTCGATGACCAAATTTCTAACTATACAATGTTGAGAAATGTCACTTGTCTACATTCTTAATAGAAACGTTTACTCAGGAACTAATGACATTGTAGTTACACATTTACCACCTTCACAAGTCAGTCTAACATATAACTGCTCTGTCGGTATATTACATAACCAAACAAAATGCCACACTGCTGTGAAAATAAGATATGGCGTTTATTTACAAAAACTAAAGTATAAAATGCTTAGATTAGATTTAAGCTATAGCTCAAGAAGAATGGAAGGTAACGATAAATTAAAATTAAATATAAAATAAATTGTGTGAACAGTTGTACTGCCACCTGCAAAAGTTTGGCATGAACGCTCCCAGTGGACATCCACTTTTCCACTGCACTAGTTTCATGTTTTTGAAACAAATAAATTATACAAAACTTATAATATTCATTACAAAATTGGCATTAATTTTTTTGAAAAAACGAAAGCCAAAACAATATCTTGAAGTCATATTTGAATACGTTCCTATCTTCACTGCAAAACTGTTGAGTAGTACTGTAAGTACAAAGTGTACATTTTATTATTTTTTTTTTATGGTGGAGAACTGTAGAAAAAATCTTGTGTGTTTCGTGCGCAAATGGATACTGTCGATTTCGAGAGAATGCCGCGCTTCTGCGTCGCGCGTCAACAACCTCTCAATCGACAATGTCCCATTTTGCGCTCTTAATACACAAATAGTTATTCTGAAATATACATAAATCAAAACTTAATAAAATTAAATTAATTAATATTTATTAATAAATACCTGATAATGCGCAAATACAATGTGTACTCGTATAACAAATTATAAAAACTAAGTACACCTACGTTACAATCAAATACATATGTACAATACCAAAAAACTCTCACACCACAGAAATAAAACAAATTGTAATAACTTCCCTAAAAGAAACTTTATCGATAAAATTTCAACAATATGATTCATTGAAATTTATACACCGTTAAAAACTATGGTCTCAGTAACACCTAATAATTAATTACTTTTAAAAATACTAGCGGCATCTCTCCTGGAATTACCCTATGTCTATATCATTCAAAATATAATACTATAGTTTATAATTTGTAATATTCTTAAGTAATTTTGAGTAAAAAATGTTATACAGGGCGAATCTATAAGCTTGCTCACTATTGGTAACTTTTTTATTTAAAGAGGTACGAGGTTGGTTCAATGAACAAAATTGTGCCATATTGAATAAGAAAATTAGCGATATTAATAAAAAAAATTGTATCCGGTTCTCAAATATGGAACAAAATGTACAGGTTGTTAATTAAAATGCGGGCCATAGACGTTTAACATAAGAAATCAGTTATTTAATTCCAGACAAAAATGTTTCAAATAAATGTTGTAGTTAATTAAATTCTACATCTAAATCACTACTCAGATTTTATTTGAAGTGATTAGTAATCTGTAAAATTCAATTTGAAGTTCTATAAATATTGCTCTTTTTAGTGATAGTGATAGCCATAGAATTTAAACAAAATTACAAAGGAATGCATATCGTTTGAACTCTCAGAAATTAGATTTTCAAATAAAAATTACAGATAATTATATTCTACCCTAAGTCCCTAAAAATATTTTGTTTTTATAATCTACATCTAATTTACTGCATAGATTTTATTTATTTTTATTTTCTAACCTGCAAAATCGAAATTCTGACAATTCAAACGATATGCATTTCTTTTTAATTTTGTTTAAATTCCATGGCTATCACTAATCACTACAAATGAACAATATTTATAAAATTTCAAATTTTACAGTTTATTAAATATGTAAAATAAAATTTGATTTAAGTGTATAATTTAATTCTTTACAACATTTATTTGAGACATTGTTGTTTAAAATTAAATGGGAAGTTATGTACAAGGAAAAACTGTATAATTTTTAAATAAACACATATATTTTCTAATCTTTTATAGGAAAGAGAATTTTTTTCTCTTTTCAATAACGTAATGTTGTTTATGTACATTTTTTTCAAATAAACGTGTTATTTACGCTTTAAAAATTGTATGCTGTTTCTAGTTAATTTAGCCACTGTTAAAATATGTTACATTGGTTATAAAATCACCCGGTATATTGTAAAAGATCATTATGTATCTCTTTTGTATCTAGAACCAGGGACTCGAACCGTAACGAAATCAACCGAAAACCGCACCGATATTTGACTTTTTATAAAACCGTAACCGAAAACCGAAATCTATATTTTATTTCTTCAAATATGAAAACCGAAAAACATTTTGAATCGCAATTTTTATTTTTAGATCACGCCTTAAAATAAAAGTACTTACCTAACTTTGAATTACTTAAAAATTGTTTTCGAATTTTGAATTGAAGTAGGGGAGACCGGTGTCAATTGCAACAGGTGTCAAATGTACCAAGGGTAGGTAACAGGGCCATCTTTTCGAAGTAGATTAAAACGCGCTTGCAGAGTGAAGCAGAAAGAGTCATAGCTCTTTAGTATTTAGTGTAAGTACATACGCGCAAATACGGCGTCTGTTTCTGACGAATGTCTATAAATCGACAAAAAAGTAAATACAGGTAGTGACACACATTGTTTCTAAAACACTATAAGTGCTCTGCTCGGAAATATTTCAAGTTAAGGATCAGTTTATGAGTTATATCTACTTTTATTTTTCATCAAAAAACATTTCGAATTATTACCTAATAAATACAAAAAAGCAAATGATATCTTTATAAGTTAAGCGGTGTCAGTTGTAACACATGCCACGGTGTCGATTATAACGTGTTTAATAATTAAGTACAGTATTGATCATGATGGGGTCTCGTGGCCGCGTGCCTGAGTGTCAGGTCGCGAATCTAGGGAACCGGGTTCGATCCCGACTGACGCCAAACATTTCCAATTTTAAATGGCACAAAATTGACCCCTGTGGTGCACTCTCCACGCCAGCAATGAGTGCCAGTGAGGTGACGCCTGGTAAACGCCCGCACGGTACAAATATGTCATCATCATTACCGAAATCTGCGTACAAAGCAGATTGGCACACCCAGCAATGGGTAATATGCCGTGATGATATATTTATTTATTTATTTATTTATTGATCATGATAAAAATTGCAAAAAAAAACCACTGCTATCGAAAACATAAAAGAAGAAGAGCAAAAAAACGAAATATAGTTCCGAAAGTAACAGTCGCAGATTACTCTTCAGATGGCTCCGATGAGGAAACTCTCTGATATGTATTGGCCCATATTTTTTGAGCACAGGAGATTGGTTGCAGTGGCGAAAATGTAAAATCTGGACACCGGGCAAGTTAAATTGTATAAAGAAAAACCTATTTTATGTTTACCTAAACTGCAATTTCCTTAGCGACTAAAGGCATTGGTCAAAATGGTCCATGTCACCAACAGAATATATATTTTGTTTGCTTTTAGTTGAGTCATCTGAATTTTGTATTTTCTGAGGTAATAAATAAATGTTAATTTTTTCAATAACTTCTTCTTTTATCACTGTTAAAATTTGTTACAATTAACACTGGCCGTTACTATTCACACCAGTTAGGTGTCAATTGTAACATTTGTAATGCCTGACTAAAAATCCTTATACTTTTATATTTGTCACATTTTCAAAAGTTTAAAATTCAAAATATTATTCACTAAGGTGGATAGGTTCTCATATAGGTAATTTCAAAATTTAGAAATGTAACGTTAACTCGTGAAAATTTTTTTTTTGTAACAATTGACACCGGTCTCCCCTACTAATTGTTAGTAAAACGAGGAATTGAAATATTATTACATTACGAAATAGGTACGAAATGTATTTCATGTTGCAAAAAATAAAATCTAAGCTAATTTTTTATTTAAACCGAAACCGAAGAGAACCGAATTTGTAACGAAAACAAAATTTATTTCTTTCTTTAACCGAAACGAAAACCGATATAATATTTTAAAAAAACCGTTACCGATAACGAAAACCGAAATTTTATTGATGTAAAAACTGTTAACCGTAACCGAAACACAAAATTTTTCTGTTCGAATCCTTGCCTAGAACCTAGACAGACATTAGTATATGAAATATTTATGATACACATTAAATCTATGATAATAATAATACAAAACGCCCGCACGGTACAAATATGTCATCATCATTACCGAAATCTGCGTACAAAGCAGATTGGCACACCCAACAATGGGTAATATGCCGTCATGATATATTTATTTATTTTATTTTATAATAATAATTACAATAATGTACGTATTGTTTATTTATTTATATTCATATAAGTTCTCAACATAGAAGCTCTTTAATTATATTGAGTACCATAAACAACCAATTAGAACATAACTACAATGTGAAATGTATATTGCAATTAACGAAAAAAGAAAAACCATAGAAAATGATAATATAATTAATAAAATTTTACTTTACGGATTTCTCTATAACTTTTAAATAGAAATTCTAAAGAACTTTTGACGTACACGAGGTGATAATATTCTGAAGCGTAAAATAAAAGTTAAAATCCGTATAAAAAGTAAATGTATAAATAGCGAGTAATCCTAATATGTCAGTAGTTGAGAAGGTGTTTAAAGTTTCGCACAGTGTTCGTAGTTAACAAGTTTGCTTACTTCAATAACTACTTAACACAGCTTACTAACTTCACCTAGTGACAAAAATGTCTCGACATTTTTACCCTAAACTAATACCTCAAGATTTGACAGCTAAGGAGAAGTATATTTTCTTTTTATTTTAAGGGTGAATAACCTGTTCAATAAATGTACAAGACGAAAGAATAAGAACTGCTTGTGATACTGATGTTTTAAATCCTTATTCCCTATAATTTTTACAAGAAAATAATTACTATACAGGGTGTAAATGAAATAAGTGCATTAAATTTAACCAGTAATATAACTCATCGAGAGCAACAGTATTTCTTAATATCTTTTTCTCGAAATCGCATATTTTTTTAGCATTTTTACCACCCCATAAATTGACGAGTCGTTCCAAATATTTTTGTGATAATTGAATGCAATAACAATAGCTATGAAAAAATTTGTTTTAGCAATTGACAGTCCTGTCAATTGTTGCAATTAAATTTTGACATTAGTAATAAACTTGTTAAAAAGGTAAAATTCTGTCAAAATGCGAGTACACAGACATTGTAATTACTTACCTATGGTTTATTTATTTATTTTTTTACTCGTATCTGTACTACATTTTACTTGACATCACGGTTGACATAAAGACAGTGTCATGTGGAGTTGCCAACGCATTTACACGGAGCGTTTCCAAATCATCACCAAATCATTCTGTTCTTAATATTCGCACATTTGTTAATCTTGTACATCTTTATCACATCACAATACGGAGTGTCACATATGACAATTTTAAAAAAAGCAACAGTTATATTCATAACATGTGCAAAAAGTTCTATGTTTTCAGCACATAACAGACTTCAATTTTGGGAATGTCTCATAATGTTCATTAATGAGACTGAATTTACTTGGGAAGGTGTATTTATTATGCACAATACACATCTCGACAGACGAAAACGCTGTAAAAATTTTCATTAAAAAATGTTTGGGGAACAATAAATGGACGACTAATTATTGGTACTCATGTACCTCTTTTAAATGGACATACATTTTTTGAATAACGTATTTAAACTATTATGATTTGTCGACGATAAATAATCATCTCATAACCTAATAACTATGCTTTTGCTCTTCCTCTCGTTACCTCGCCCCTCCTTGTCTTTCTCTATTCACACTATTCACAGGTGATTAAAATCCTATTTTAATACACAACTTTATAATTTTGTTATCCAAAATTTAAATTTATTTATTTTAAAAATTGTATTATTACGTATTAATTAATAATAATGTTATTTCCTTCGATTCGTTTATTAATTGCTGTGACTGTAAGTGTAACCGATAATCGACAATTTTTGAGCTGTTTGTATCCCACTTGAATACGACAGCAGCCATTTGTTCTCCATGGGCGGGTAACGAAATATGCAGCAAATCTTTAAAGAATTTTAACTCAAAATCTAAAAGACTTAGAAAAAAAAGTTATTAAGAAATATTGTTGCTCTCATCGAGTTACATTACTGGTTAAATTTAATGCACTTATTTCATTTACACCCTGTATAATGCAATATTTTTATTAAGATTTAAATATACTAGATATAGGTTAAGCGTAAGATTATTTAATAATTACAACAGATTTCAATAATAAAAACAAAATATTGTGATCTTGGTAACCTTAAGTTAAGAGACACTGTGAATTAAATTAGGACAAAGTATCCCCATTAGCTGACCTAGAGGTGGGCGCGTGAGTAACTTTTTGTTCACGATCACGCACGCTCACGGAACTAAAAATGTAATCACGACCAATCACGCACGACTTTTTATGTTTGATTCACGATCACTCACGCTCACGATTTTATTTTGGCATTCACGCCCGATCACGCTCGGCGGGTCACGTTTGTGTCACGTAATTGTTTCTACGTACATTTAAGCCTGTATAATACAGTCATAAGTTGTTATCAAATTTGTTAACAAATTGGTAATAAGGCAGGTAACAGATTGGTTTCATTGGAAACGAATGTTTATAGACAAATAGGTTGTTCTATTCCATCACAAATATCATTATAAATTTGGTAACAAATTTGTTAACAAAATTGTGATCGCGTCAAACGGGCTTAAAGATTTGTATATCTTTAGTGAAATCGGAGCAACTGCATGTGTATACAATTTTGGGTACAACAATAACACTATTTTTATGCAAAAAAAATACTGTTGATGACGTATTTGGACATAATAATAATAAGAAAATAAAGTAAAATATGGAAATTGACAATTTTTTTAATAAAAAAAATTGAAGAAAATTTGTACTCACGCCCGATTAAATTTCAATCACGCCTGATCACGCACGATAATTTTTTAGAGCTTCACGCTTACGTCCAATCACGACGCAAAATTATATTCACGATCACGCGGGTCACGTTGTGATCCATCGTGACCCGACAAAATCACGGCCCGCGCCCACATCTGACCTTTAAAGTTGTATTTGTTATGCCGGAAAAATGCATAGCTCACTGCATAAATATAAAAATTCAAATTTTGCTGATTTTTGTCTTTACAAGTTTTTTCGAAATACAAGATAACATGAAACTTTTGTTTGCATTTTTTTCATATTCTTTGAATGGCGGTGTTCAATTATTTTTATCACTGTTGAATTTCGAGTTATATTGGCAAAGTTGTAATTTTTATATTAAAAAAAAAATCACTTTAGTTTTCAAACAATGTATTTATAATTTATGAATGTTCATTTCTTTCAAACAGCAAAAATGCAACAATTATTAATTTTATAGAAGTGCGAAATTTGCTGTTGTTTTTAAATTGATAATTTTTTGATAACAACATTGTATGTTGTCCAATCTCACACATACAATAGTCATTTCCTTTCCGGTTCAGTTTCTTTCCATCTATTTTATATAATTCATTGAAGAAAATCCTTGGTAAGAATTTACTTCTATTATTTTAATTGATTCTTCAAATTTTTATCTCTATAGAAATGTAACTCGAAATTTTACTAATTCTATTTCTAAATTTTATTAATATTCAACCAATTGAAAAAACTTAACTCCTAATTTTCAAATTCAGTTTTATGATGAGACAAGAAAATTTATAACTTAGTTTCCAATTGTTCATATTTCCGAAAAAATATATACAGCGTGTCCAATTTAAGTGTTTCTCTATTGCTATCTCGAGAACCGTAAGAGATACGAAGTCGGTTAAATTAGCAAACAATTTCTATATTATAAGACTATTAAAATGAGCATTACAAAAAAAAAATTCAACCAGTGGTTCTCAGAATTCAACTTTTTAATTTTAAATAAGAACCTACTTTTTTATTCGCCTATTCGATTCAGCATTTTTTTCTGAATACAACGATATAAAATGTTTATACCCTTACATAACGAAAAAAACGCGAAAAATGCTAAAGAAAAATTTTGTAATCAGAGTGCCATGGCAAAAACAATTGAATATTTTGTTTTGTATCACATGTTAAAGTAGTTCGTTTATGAATTTTCTTGTTTTTTAAAGCATCTAAATCGCCCAAACAATGATGTAAACAAAATATTTAATTGTTTTTGTCATGGCACTTTGATTACATGTAGAAATAAATATGAAAATAATAATTTTTCTTTTGCATTTTTCTCGTTTTCGTTATGTAAGGATATACACATTTTATATCGTTGTATTCAGAAAAAAATTCTGAATCGAATAGGCGGATAAAAAAATAGGTTCTCATTTAAAATTAAAAAGTTGAATTCTGAGAACCACTGGTTGAAATTTTTTTTGTAATGCTCATTTTAATAGTCTTATAATATAGAAATTGTTTGCTAATTTAACCGACTTCGTATCTCTTACGGTTCTCGAGATAGCAATAGTGAAACACTTAAATTGAACACCCTGTATATTCATATATTATTCATTTTCAAATTTGTATATTTAATTTTAAATTTTAAAGCCATTCCGTGCATGTTTTCTACTGATAAAATAGGTAAATATTGATATCCTTGAAATTTTTATTAATCTTCATTTATTTTCAGAATTAAAATTCATGTTTCCTGGTATTATACTCGTACCTACGTTATATAAATAAATACTATACTTATTTTTTAAATCTGTATCACATCTGTAATATTATAATTATTTATAGAATACAAAGATTTTCTAATTCATCAATAAATATTTACTCGTATATAAAAACTGAGGAAACGGACCTTAAATGTTTTAATTACATTTTCAAATATTTTAATATTGAACAATTATTTTGATATTGTTAGTGAAAAATTTGAGATTTTCGTCTAGTGTTTTATAAATATTTATAAGAAAAGTGATAAAATGAGATGACGTAAATTTGTATTCTTTAAATTATATTTAAGTAAATATATATTTATACTATTTGTTGTATTTTTAAGATGAAGATAAGTAATGATTTGTAAAATAGTACTATTTGCATATTTCTATTTTACCGCTTATTAAATTTCATGAAAATATTAATATTCTACACATATTTTTATATTTTTATAAAATAAATAAATAAAAATACATATATCATCACGGCTTATTACCCATTGCTGGGTGTGCCAATCTGCTTTGTATACACAGATATCGGTAATGATGAATTATTTGCACTGTGCGGGCGCTTACCAGGCGTCAAAAGGTGTTCATAATATTTTGTCCACTATTGCTATCTCAAGAACTATAAGAGCTATGAGATCGGTAAAATTAGCAAACAATTTATATTTTACTAGACTATTTTAAAGAGCATAAAATTATTATTTTCAACCAGTGATTCACAAACTGTGAAAACCAGGATTATTATTTTAAATAGAAATTTATATTATTTATTTGCTTATTTGATAGAGATTTTTATTCTGAATTCAGTAATATAATATTTTTATACTCTATCAAGTTTTATATTAATTTGAATAAAATATGACTATAATAAGAGTGCCACGAATAGAAACATGAATTCGTGTTATAGCTATTAACATACCTAGCAATGTTATCATAACTGCCGAAGATGACGGTTTTTAAGACATCTAAGGCTTGTTATGATTAATAACATCCGTGGTTTGTTCAATAGTTTATCGGTTTCAGAAAATTAAGACATTATTGATAAATACCATTTCTTGAAATTCTCATTAATGTTACTTTCAGATTGCTATGGTTAACAGAACAATTATTTTGACATATGTCAATATGACAAATATGCAAATTATGTGCTTTGTTTCACATGTTTATTACTTTAGAATAAAGTAGACCATATTTAGAACGATAGGCTAACGTTATCTGTACGTATAAATGAAGAGCATTATATTTTTATTTTATTTTCATTTTGTAGACCGTTGTTGACAAGTCAGTATGGTAATAATATTACCATACAGATACAGTTATTACTTAGTCACCAGACTACTTTTGTATATGTAAACAATGGAATAATAGCCTGAAACCGGTAAAATATTTTACATAGAATTAGGCATAAAATCCTCTATGTAATAAGTAAATAAAAAATATGTTTCATTTAAAATATCAAAGTTGGTCTCCACAGTTTGAAAATCACTGGTTGAAAAAAAATAATTTTACGCTGTTTAAAATAGTCTAGTAAAATAAAAATTGTTTGCTAATTTAACCGACCTCGTAGCTCTTATAGTTTTCGATATATCATGATAGCAATAGTGGACAAAACAAAATGAACAGCCTGTATACATTTCAGTTCGCTGTTTATAAATTTTTAAACCACAAGTTAATATCTCTTTTAGTTCCTAAAATATTTGCGCTCTAATTTTTTTTTTTTTGTCACTGACCAAAAGTAGGTGGGAATACTTCGCCATTCGCTTCTACGGGTAAAATTACATAAGTACACATATTTTTGAACAATGAATAAAATTTCTAGAAAATAACTTAAAATTGGAAATAAGGCGTAGTCTGCGATTTTGACCATTTCTAGGGATGTCAGTTTTTTGGTTGTGCAAACTGAACTAATTGGACAAATTTTGTGAAAAATGTTACACTTACCCTCTGCTCATTTTTGGGTCATAACCCAGATATCGGAAAAGTTTTGAATGTCTCGAGAACAAAAAAAATTTCGACCTGCGGTTTGAAAATTTGGACGCGTATTTGTACCTATTTCCTATATAACAATTTGAATTTTATTTTTTGAAGATTTTGGAGAAAATGGGTGTATTTGGGTTTTGAGAGCTATAACCTGACGTGGATAAATACTGAACATATTTATCACAAACTACGTTTATCTCGATAATTCAAGCGGCTTGAAGTACCTATATTATGATTTGAAAAATCCTATTGGTTTATCTCAGCGGATTGAAAATAGGATTGAGATATTTTCAATCTTTTTTAAATTCGTATCAACTAAAAAAATATAGTTAAATACTCGATTATGCAGACAGATAGGGAGAGGTATATAATCTAATTTCATCCTGGATATATAACCCCAAAATCTAAAAATTGTCATGTTGTTATTTGTCTTTCAAAAACATTAAAAAAACATTTATTTCTTCATCAAATGATATGAATTTAGTAACACTGCAACATATTGCGGATGTGCGCATGCGTAGTTACATTATTTGAAGCTTCACTGTTTATTTTGACAGAAGTCAACCCGCTCCGTAAGTCCAACCCTGTTATTTCATAGGCTTGACTTGACATTTTCAAGCGGCTTGAAATATGAATCTCGATCGTTTATTTCGAAGATTGAAAAGGGATTTATTAAATTCAAGCGGCTTCAAACGTCAAGATAAACGTAATCACACATTTATTTTCTTCTGGGCATCAACACATTCCTGTCTGGGACATATGCAAGGTGTTAATGAACACATGTTACAAGTTTATTTATTTTACTAATAAAATTGCCCCCTGTGGTGCACTCTCCACGCCGGCAATGAGTGCCCGTGAGGTGACGCCTGGTAAGCGACCGTACGGCACAAATATTTCATCATTACGACATCTGTGTACAAAGCAGATTGGCTCACCCAGCAATGGGTAATAAGCCGTGGTGATATATTTAATTATTTATTTACTAATACACTCATATTCCGAAAGCATCTTTTCGAGCTATAGGCTCTTAAAAGAGTAATTATCTACCGTAATTTTAGTTGTCTGTGGCTGTTTATTTTAACTTCTAGCATTGCATTTTTTAAATAATGTTATTCATTTCTGTAATACATATTATAATAATTGCTCAAAATGACCACCATCAACTTCAACGCAAGCATTGCACCTTCGAATATATTTTGATAGATTCATTCGTTCAAAAACGCCAGGATTTGTTTGTATGTTAAAGTTAAAATACACAAAATAATAACTGAAGTGTTAACGCCCGCACGGTACAAATATGTCATCATCATTACCGGTATCTGCGTACAAAGCAGATTGGCACACCCAGCAATGGGTAATGCCATGATATATTTTTATATTTATATATATATATATATATATATATATATATATATATATATATATTCATTAACACCTTGTATAACTCTTTGAGTCACAACAACATATTGATATTGTCTGGCCGTCTAATTCTTGACGAAATTGTACTATTTTATTTCTGAAATATCTCGTGCTGCAGATGTACTGTTATCGTATTTAGACATTTTTAATGTAAAATTTAACATTTTTCTATTCTTGTGGTTTTGTTCTAAAAGTTATAGGAGAGCCACTTTTCGCACTTATTTAAAATCTTATGTTAATTTCTACTGTTTCCGTTTACGGTGTATAACAGATTTCAAGTAGACACCCAGTATATTTCTGAAAATCATTAAAATATTTTAAATATGCAAAACATTAAAACATCCATCCAGCAATCAGTGTTTACTTCAAAAAATTCCTGCTCTACGTTATCTGTAATTCATCCTTTTGTTGACAGATGGCAGCAGTACATTATCTCAAGGGTTGCGGAGATAAGCTAGACATTTAAGCTTGACTGCTCGTCTCCGCGTCACTTTAGCATGTGCTAGGTCGCTATGGAGAACCACGACGTCAAACAGGACGCCAAGCTGGAGGAAGCCACGGAGAAGGTGGCCACCGAGAAGGATGTGATGCTGGAGCAGGAGAAGGGAAAGGAGAAGCAGAAGGAGTTCGAGGACCTGGAGATCTCCATAACGGAAGAGACTAGTTGTGGAGTGTGGTGCATCAGAGGAAGTTGCCTGCAGAGGTTTGCCAATAAAAAGGCCTATGTTTTACTGTACGGTGTGCTGGGGTGTGTGTTTTCGGCGTCGTATGCGTATTCCACGGCGACTATTACCACTATTGAGAAGAGGTTTAAGATACCCAGCAGAAATACAGGTAAGAATTTTTTTCTTTTACATTTTACCTGCTTATAAGTTATATTTATAATATAGCTTTAATGTTATTCTAAATAATATTTGTCTGTACTTACCTTTGTTTATCATTAATTAATTTATTGTATATATTTTATATCAGGGAAGATACTTATTTAAAAAGTTATTTTCTTATATATTTTTGGTTGTTAGAACCAGTTTTAATGTTTTAAATGTAATATGATATATTGAATACTCCTGTATTTTGTAACAAAATTAAAGTCAGCATTTTAGAATTGTAAACAGTAAAATTATGGATAGTGGCGATTTCTAAATTAGCGCGCTCATCTACTAATCTGGGTTCGATTCCCGTAATACACTAATACGAAGGTAGACTAGGTGAAACATAAAATTTATGATATTTGAATTTATTAATTTTGTTTTGAAGATTTTGAAGAAAAAAAAATGCAAATATATTGGGTCTCGTGGCCGCGTACCTGAGTGTTTAGCCGAGAATCTGGGGAACAGGGTTCGATCCCGACCGACGCCAAATATTTCGAATTTTAAACATTTACTTCTGTGGTGCACTTTCCACGCCAGCAATGATTGCCCGTGAGGTGACGCCTGGTAAACGCCCGCACAGTACAAATATGTCATCATCATTACCGAAATCTGTGTACAAAGCAGATTGGCACACCCAGCAATGGGTAATATGCCGTGATGATATATTTATTTTTATTTAAAAATGCAAATATTATATAGTATTTTGCGAGTTGAGTTGTGTACGTCGTCTTTTTTTGCGTATATTTCTTTTATATAATTTAGTGGTAAATCAGGTATCCACTTAATTCAATTGTGTTACTTTCGTTACAAAAAAGACGAATACTTTTGGATCTGTCTTTCTTATTTAAAATTTTAAACAATTTTATAGATAGTCCTGTTATTTTAAATAAATTTTCTTTACGGATATCTCATCATTCTACTCGATTATCTGATTTGTTTTTTGTTAAGTACTGTAGAACAAACTCTGCAATGAATTCACCGCTAGTTAGATTAGTACATGCTTACAATAATTTAGCTTCTGTACCAAATGTACCTGATTTATTTTGTTGTAGTTTACGTACATTCAAAATATTTCTTAAATTTTATTTGAGTTATTTGTATACTATTTAATACTGACTTTCTTTCTTATTCATTTTTATTTTTGTACCACTGATTTTATATGTTTATTATTAATATTTTGCCTCGACTTCGCAATATGTAATGTTTGATGTTGTTAGTGCTGCACTGTTATTGGGACTTGTCCTGTTGTGTAGCCCTTCTTTGTAAAAAATAAAATAAAAATTATTTTTCAAGTGAATATAAACAATTGGACTTAAACAAAATTAATTAAACAAAAAAAAAGTATCTTTTGTAGAGCCTATAGGCTAAATTATGCTATTAAATGTGGCAATAAAACAGGTAGAATTGCTACTACTACTATACTATAATTTTATTATTATTTCCAAAGTTTAATCTTATAATTTGCTAGAATGGTATAGTTATAGTTTATCTATTTAGTAATAATAAAAATTTAAATTTTTATAAAAATAAAAACGATATGTTTTCAGTAAGACCTACCTATTTTTTAAATACAAAATATTTTAGTCATAATACCTTATTTTCAAAATAATAGCCGTTACTTCTAGTTTACCTGGAATTTAGGAGTCCCTTCTCTTCCATAAGTAATATTTGAATTTCTCCATCCATACCTGGTAACATTATTTCTGTAGTAATATCATTTCTTATCGAAATGATACTTGTTTTTCCTAATATTTTCTGGTAATTTCCCAATTAACATCTGAAACTACTGCAGTAATATCTTACTCTGGAAAACACCATATTTCCTTCGACAGTTACCTCTGGACAAAATTGCCATCAACAAAACAATAATTATAATTAAGAATTATTATATTCTTGTCGTTGAGGGCGCGTATATGATAATCAGGCGCTTACAGGTACAGGTGATGTGAATGCATCACGGATATCACTTCAAATGAGAAATAATTTGTAAATAATTCACATAGGTTTGAATTCGCGTTATATCCACAAAAGATCACTTAAATTAAATACTAAATAGCATATATCAACATTGTATTAGTAGCAAATTGACAGATTCCCGTAGAAATGTAAATAGAAGTGACTGTAAAATACGCATAAAAGTTTTAAAAATATACTTAATATCTATACTGTAAAAATAAATTATTATATATCGTTTTAGATAGTGGCTATTTATATCAAAGTTTTCAAACACAGTATTTATGTTTAATAAGAATAAGCGTGAATGATAGCAAATAATTTATAAAAGTCATGTAGTTTCTACCTTTTTATACCGGTACGAATATCTTACGCATTAAATCACATAAAAATATTATACTCGGATCTAGACTATTTGAATTAAATTGGCCAACTATGTTTAATATCTGTGTCGTGGATATAATATCAATTAGAGGTTTTCGCACTGATTAAGAACCACTATAATATTAATTTCTGTTTAATGTTCCACATTGGAGTATTGGGAACTAACAGTTTTTTTTTATTGCTCGATGTCAGCCCTTGGTTCAAATCCCGGTAAAAGTTGCAAATTTTTCACAAATTAATATTTTTTTATATATAAAATTTTAAAGCATAAAATTCTAAATGTTATTGTATCAAAATTTGCACCTTTGATAGAAGATAGAATAAACTCAAGGGTAAAATGTAAAGATGTGGTAAAAATAAATTTAGTAAGTAGGTATGCTATTATTTCAAAAAATGAAGATCAATACTGTCAGTGACTAACAACACAAAAATTATTTTTCGTCTAGTATTTGACAGTTTGCCCATTGTTAATTTTGTGCAATAACACAAACTAGATCTACTTTTCACACGTCTTTAAATTAATTAAGTTTACTCGTTTACCAGACAGATATTGGTACCTAAAAAGCTCTAAAAATATATAGCACGTGTCAGTGTCAAACTAACAACACAAAAATTATTTTTCGTGTAGTATTTGACAGTTTGCCCATTGTTAATTTTGTGCAATAACACAAACTAGATCTACTTGTCACACGTCTTTAAATTAATTAAGTTTACTCGTTTACCAAACACATATTGGTACCTAAAAGGCTCTAAAAATATATAAAGCACGTATACTGTCAGTGTCAAACTAACAACACAAAAATTATTTTTCGTGTAGTATTTGACAGTTTTCTCATCGTTAATTTTGTGCAATAACGCAAACTAGATCTAAATCTTAAATTAATTAAGTTTATTCGTTTACCAAACAGATATTGGGACCTAAAAACTCTAAAAATATATAAAGCACCCCATCAAATTTTTTTTTGACAAATTTTAGAAACTGTGGGATGAATAATAGCAGGAATGCAGTCTAAATTTGTTTATTATTTAATCTGAGGCCAACGTTTCGCTGCCACTTACAGCTATTTTTTATAAAATTAAGAAAAAAGCTATTTGTCTTCTGAATGACGATTGTTAATATTTTCATACAATTTTTATTTTTCGACGATAACATTATGTTTGAACAAATATATTTATTTTTATTTATTATTTTTTAACGCCTTAGTCTTTTGCCCTGATGAAGCTGTAAGTGGCAGCGAAACGTTGGCCTCAGATTAAATAATAAACAAATTTAGACTGCATTCCTGCTATTATTCCTCCCATCAACATCATCAGTCGTTTATTCCATTTTACATCTTTAAAAGCTGTTTCTCATATTTATCCTTAAGGGGACTTATAAATGTTGAAGAAAGTACACCACAGGGGTAATATCTAATATGCATATGTAGGAATTAAACCGTATCTACGAAAATAATGAATATACCTAAAATATTAGAACAGTACCTACTAATTACAGTTCAATGAGTTTACAATTACATTGTCAACACCAAAAACAAACTAAATATTACGCATTATTTACTTTTTCTTAAGTGTAGATTATGTCAATTTATAATAAACATTTCTCCGAAATGAATTTACAAAAGATAACTAAACAAACTTTCCCATATAGTTTCAGTTATTTTTTTGATATTTAAACAGAATACACATTTAAATATATACTTTCCCATTCATTCATAATATTTATAGAAATTATCTAAAAAAATAATCTATTATTTACATAATTGGAATAAGTATATTGATTTTTGGTACTAGTTCCAATATTATCTTTTTAAAATAAATAAATCATCATGTTTTACACAGGATATCAAATATGCAAGCCGCAAATTTAAGGGACGATTTTACTCATCAAAAAAATAAAAAAAGGTTCAAGCATAATATGTCCTCTGCTGAAGTACTGTTTAGAGATATTGGTCCATATTCACAAACCACCATTTGTTGAATGTAAGTTCAACTCAACACTTTAATTGCACTTGCATGCTTAGTGGCGCCCTCTTTTGTTATGTACACATAAATGTAACTCCAATTAACTTACATAATTGAACTTATATCGACAAATGGTGGTCTATGAATATGTCTTAATATACGGGCCCAAAAAAATTGTACAGTCTTTATACAAAGTAGGCATTTGCGCTCTCTTTTGTCAACGCAAAATGTCACTTTGCCGCTCAGGCGCGACAAAGAAAAAACGCTTGCTGTCCAAATTTTTAACTATACAATGTTGAGAAATGTCACTTGTCTACATTGTAAAGAACTAATGGCACTGTAGTTACACATTTTCTCAAGTCAATCTGACATATAATTGTTCTGTCGGTATATTACATAACCAAACAAAATGCTGCATTGCTGTGAAAATAAAATAGGGCATTCATTTACAAAAACGAAAGTATAAAATGCTTAGATTAGATTGAAGCATTAGCTCAAGAAGAATGGAAAATATCGATAAATTAAAATTAAATATAATCGTTATTTATTGAATAGTACTGTAAGTACAAAGTGTACATTTTATTATTTTTTATTATAGTGGAGGACCCCATTGTGGCGACTGCAGAAAAATTCTTGTATTTATAAAATTAGTTGTAATGATTGTAATAAAGTTTACATCGGTCAAACCAAAAGACAAATTGACACTCGGTTTAAAGAACATTTGTATCATCTAAAAAGCGGTAATCCAGAAAAATCTGGCGCAGCTCAACATATGTTCATTAATAATCACAAAGTTAACAATTCTAATATTAAACTTTTAAAACATATTAATAACGATAGACATTTAGATTCATACGAGAGTTTAATAATAAATAAATATAAAAATAATTTGATGAACGCAGATCTCGGTCCCATATCAAACTCAAAACTTTTTATTACAAAGTTAAACATTATTGGACGATTTAAAATTTAATGACTTATTATTGGACGAAAATTATCATAGTTTATAGGTAATCATTCACCTGTGACTCCCATCCCTATATAATCCCAGTACTCTCCCTTGTTTTTCAGAGTTGTTAGGACCTCTGGCATGGTTGACATGTTGAGTAATCTTGACTACTCTGTTTAACTTTCACTTATTGTACTACTGATGATGAGAACTTAGTTCTCGAAATACGTATTTAGTTTTTGTTAAAATTAATTTTAAGGTTAAGGGGTAATCATAATAGTTTTAGTCAAATTTAGCTTTAGACTCCATCTATTATTCATTTTTAAATATTTTTAGCACTGAATATAAATACATGATAAACACAATTTTTGCAATAATAAATGACCACTTCAATTAGTCACTTTGTAATTATAATTGCATTTACTTTGGTTGCTGAGCTTTTAATTTTAATATAAAATACTTATTGTTATCTTCTCATATACTATTAATATCAGTATGGTAATATAGATAATATCGATATGATATTATTGGAATAATACTCATATTTCTTTCTAACATATTAAAAAGTAATTTTGTGTGATTTTAATATTGTCTGTCTGCCGCCATTTAATTACTTTTTGACAGTTTTTAAATATAAATAATATGAGTAATATTGTACTCTTAAAGCATATGGCTAGCATAATATTGTTATCATTAATAAATTAATTAACACAGATACTTTAATAAAGTTCATTGTTAATGTAGAGGTCAGGTTTAAGATTGAAAATATGTTATTGACCTATTATAATGATAAAGCATATTTATTTATTATTTCTGTTTTCCTTGAAAAGTTTAAAAATAAATAAAAATATTGCAATGTAAATTTAAAAATAGATTGCGGAATTTCACCCATTGCAGGTTTAGAATAAGTAGACAGGGCCCTGTATTATTTTGTCTTGTCTAAACAATGAATATGGCATATATACAGGCTGTCCGTCTATAAATAAACCAGCAACTATCTCGCTTATTATTATTTTTAGCGATTTCAACTATATAACATAAATTATAATACGTTAACTTCTCTATAAAATTTTGGAAGTAGATCAATATTATTACTTCCGGTTTTCGAGTAATTGGTGGCAACTTTTAATTTTCAAACGGAATACCCTATATATATTTTCAAATTTGAAAAGTACATGAAATTTGCTATCCAACTATATAAAAACAATCATATGTTATATTTTAAAAAAATATAATGGCGAATGATTAAAGTATTCCATTTTTGTTAAAATTAGGTTTCGCATTTCATTTATTTTACATAGACCTTTCAAATATAATAGCTATTTGTGTATTAAGAGCGCAAAATGGGACATTGTCGATTATGAGGTTGTTGCCGCGCGACGCAGGAGCGAGGCATTTTCTCGAAATCGACAATGTTCATTTGCGCTCGAAACACACACAAGATTTTTTTACAGTCGCCACAATGAGGTCCTTCACCATAAAAAAATATTTTTTATTTATTTTTACTTATCGGTATTTTCCATTCTTCTTGAGCTATTGCTTCAATCTAATCTAAGCATTTTATACTTTCGTTTTTGTAAATGAATGCCCTATTTTATTTCCACAGCAGTACGGCATTTTGTTTAGTTATCTAACATACCGACAGAGCAGTTATATGTCAGATTGACTTGTTACGTGGGTAATGTGTAACTACAGTGTCATTAATTCCTGACTAAACGTTTCCATTAAGAATGTAGCCAACTAACATTTCTCAACATTGTATAGTTAGAAATTTGAGGAGCGAGCGTTTTTTCCACTTTGTCGCTCTAGAGCGGCAAAGTGACATTTTGCGTTGACAAAAGAGAGCGCAAATGGCTACTTTGTATATAGACTGTAGAAAAAGAAATTTAATTAAATATTTAAATTGATATACATTTACTTTAATACGATATTTAATTATTATATCTGTTATTTCATGTCATTGGAATATGTCTTATTCAAAAAATTGAACTGCAGTGCCTCCTACATTTAATAAAAATGTAATATTTTAATCATTCGCCATTATATTTTTTAATAGTACAACATGTGATCGATTTTATACAGTTGGATAGCAAATTTCATTTACTTTTCAAATTTGGAAAAATATATAAGGTGTTCCATTTGAAAATAATAAGTTGCTATCAATTACTCCAAAATCGGAAGTAATAACATTGATCTACTTCCGTAATTTTATAGAGGAGTTAACATACATATATATTTATATATATAAACAGTTTTTTTTAAAATTTCATCAGTCCCGCAAGACTATAGTGGAACTTTTCATATGGTTAGAAAGATTGTTTAATTTGGCATCAAAGAGTATCTAAATACTTCTAATTTAATGGCTTATTATTGAAATATTTGCAAAAGTACAATGCAATTTGACAGTTATTACTTATAATTTTTTACAAACAGTAATCATGAAAACGTATTCAGTAGATGAATTGGTTTAATAATTATTCACAAGTTCAAATCCTGCCCGCCTTATATTTTTATTATTTTTTAATTTTGTAAAATGTATTATTAAAAAAAATACAAAATTAAAACATAAATTGTTTAGTAAATCAAGAATTTTATTGAATTCACTATTTTCTACAAAAAATTTATAAGGTACTTTAGGTACAATAATATTTTTATTTCATTTCTCGTAGATTTAGTCAATAAAATATTTGATTTACCAAACAATTTAAGTTTTAATTTTGTAATTTATTTAATAATACATTTTACTAAATAAAATAGAAAATAATAAAAATTTAAGGCGCACAGGATTTCAACTTGTGAATAATTATTACGGTGCCCCGATCTAACCAATACGTGAATACATTTGCAAGATTTCATGATTGCTGTTTTTAATAAATTATAAGTAATAACTGTAACACTGCATTCTACTTTTGCAAATATTTCAATAAGCCATTAAATTAAGAATATTTAGATACTCTTCGATGCCAATTTAAATAATCTTTCTAACCATATCTAAAACTCCCATTATAGTCTTGCGGGACAGATTATATTTACACTAAAATTTTAGCCACATAAATTAACGGTTACGTTTAGGACATATGTTTATATGGACTCTTCGGTTCTATAAGTTCAGGAATTCATATTTGAAACATTGGCGGTACGTTTTGGGACATTCTGTATATATTCTTTTTGCAACTTTTTACTTGCTAACAAAACCTGTTGGTTTGCTACTTAAAGTAAGATTTGAAACGTGTTTTAAATCTACCTCACATTTAAATATTTTGTTTCTAATTCGCAATCTCGGTGAAAACTGCGTGTTTATTTACCATGCTAATCCCAAAACAATTAGACTAAAAAGATTTTTATTAACTCTACGTTAGTAGGACTGTTAAAATGACTGATAACATTACTCGACAATATTATTTTGATGAATTTATGTTTATTTAAGCTCCTGTGAAGGAACCTGAAAATAAATACTATTTAAATTAGATAAGAGATTCTACGGTAAATACTGTGATACATATTATATCAATCTCATATCATAGGTATTACCATAGTAAATATTTACTTTCAAATATACACACAAATTAAATCATTGTTAAACACCATATTTCATCAGATAAGATTTTTTAAAAATATGTAATGGAAAAATATTGTCTGATGTCTATAGCTATAGCATCAATTAGAGGACACCGGTGTCAATTGTTACAAAATTTAAATTTTTATTTTTCACGAGTTAACGTTACATTTCGAAATTTTGAAATTATCTATATGAAAACCTACCCACCTTAGTGAATAATATTTTGAAGTTTAAACTTTTCAAAATTTGACAAATATAAAAGTATAAGGATTTTTATTCAGGCATTACAAATATTACAATTGACACCTAACTGGTGTCAATAGTAACAGGGCCAGTGTCAATTGTAACAAATTTTAACAGTAATGTAATAAGATAAAATAACAGATAAAAGAAGAAATTATTGAAAAAATAAACATTTATTTATTACCTCAAGAAATACAAAATTCAGATGACTCAACTAAAAGCAAACAAAATATATATTCTGTTGGTGATATGGACCATTTTGTCCAATGCCTTTAGTCGCTAACGAAATTGCAGTTTAAGTAATCATAAAATAGGTCTTTCTTCGTACAATTTAACTTGCCCGGTGTCCAGATTTTACATTTTCGCCACTGCAACCAATCTACTGTGCTCAAAAGATATAGGCCAATACATATCAGAGAGTTTCCTCATCGGAGCCATCTGAAGAGTAATCTGCGACTCTTACTTTCGGAACTGTTTTTCGTTTTTTTGCTCTTCTTCTTTTATGTTTTCGATAACAGTGGTTTTTCTTGTAATTTTTATCATGATCAATACTATACGTAATTATTAAACACGTTACAATCGACACCGTGGCATGTGTTACAACTGACACCGCTTCACTTATAAAGATATTATTTGATTTTTTGTATTTATTAGGTAATAATTCTAAATGTTTTTTAATGAAAAATAAAAGCAGATATAACTCACAAACTGATCCTTAACTTGAAATATTTCCGAGCAGAGCACTTATAGTGTTTTAGAAACAATGTGTGTCACTACCTGTATTTACTTTTTTGTCGATTTATAGACATTCGTCAGAAACAGACGCCGTATTTGCGTGTATGTACTTATACTAAATACCAAAGAGCTATGACTCTTTTTGCTTCACTCTGCAAGCGCGTTTCAATCTACTTCGAAAAGATGGCCCTGTTACCTACCCTTGTTACATTTGACACCTGTTACAATTGACACCGGTCTCCCTTACATAGGCATTTGACATGGGAAACCCGTTTTTCCTTGCGCGTTGTTTTCCAGATTATTATAGAAATATTTGACAAGCGACTTTTCCAGACCTCAGTTGTAGCGAAGAGCCAGGGAAAAAAAGGATGAATGTTCATTTTCTAGCAAAATGAGATGATTGGACAAAAACAGTAATAACCTGAAGATACAGGCCTTAGAAATTGTAATATAAAATCTAAAAAAGTTGAGGGTCCAAGTGTCGGGGTATAAAATGATGAATGTCCGTTCGTACATCGATATGCGCAAGCAATAGCTTGGACAGATGATTTCTGTTCAGTACGAGATTTGTTAACTTAAGAGCGGTATCTCTGACTATTCGATGATAATCGGCCTAATTCACTAATACCGTTTTCCATTTACATATTTAGTGCACACTTTTTTCACTGAGTGCATAAATCGTTTTCCATTTACATTATCAGTGCGCACTAACTGAGTTTTACGTGTTCCATTTATACTTTTCGAGTGAACTGAACCTTACTCAGTGCGCACTTTCTTGCACTGACTACAATCGTTAGTTCTTGTTAGTGCAATCTGGCAAATTCATATATGTTGAAATAAATTGTGAAAAAATTGTCAGCCATCGGGATTCAAACCCGAGACATCTACCTTGCCGGGATAGTGCTCTACCAACAAAGCTATTGGCTGCTCTCCTCTCGATGGCTGAACAATCTTTCACTTTTACAAAAGTGAAAGATTGTTCAGCCTAGGGTT
This sequence comes from Harpalus rubripes, assembly GCA_963082715.1. NCBI lineage: Eukaryota > Metazoa > Arthropoda > Insecta > Coleoptera > Carabidae > Harpalus > Harpalus rubripes. Next base: position 49,745,921 of record OY720458.1, on the reverse strand, counting down.
CATCATTTCTCGAGCTTATCAATTTCTCGGGTCTCGAGAATTCTCGAGGGTAATATCTCGGGTCTTCTCGGGTTGTCGAGAAATTTACATTTACGTATTTTTTGCATATCTTTTCGGTTCAAATAATGAAAAATGTCGTCACAAATTTAAAATATGTATCATAAAAAATATCTTCTTATAAATCTACAAATTAAGTGGTTTTCTCTCTCAAATGAATGTATCAAAATAATCATAAAACCTTTATTGACAGTTTTAACTTTCATAGAAACTAACTAAATTATCTTCTCTTGAAAACAAAATCTAAACAAAAAATAACAAAATCTCTTTCTTAGGAACATTAGGAACTAAAATTAGCTTCTCTTAAAAACAAAATCTAAACACATAACCAAATCTCTTTCAAAGAAACTATCCCGGCAAGGTGTGTCTTGGGTTCGAATCCCGATGGCTGACAATTTTTCACAATTTATTTCAAATATACAAACTGTTAACTCATTGTTAATATTATTCATATATGTTGAGTTGTAAAAAGAGCTGGGCAATACTTGAAAGAAATAGTTATTTATGTAACAAGTGTGTACAGTAGTACTTTTTTGGTCGAGTGCGATGTTTTACGCATTTTTCCTACAACCTAAATGGCATTGATGTTTCTCATAATACTGAGTGTACAGGCATCTAGCAGCTTCAAATACTGTTAGTACTCTTTCTCATAACACTGTACAAAATGTAACTTAAACACTTGGAAGAATCTCAAACAGACGATGATTAGTCTTTTATAATGTACAAATAGTACATTTAATATTAATATTAAATTTAGGTTAGGTTAGAATACATGTCAAAAAATAGTAATGTTCTTAAAAATTTGATTAGTACTCAATCTGTTAAAATAAATATTAGATTTATTTCATTTACAGTGTATATTCATATTTCTTAATAAATTTTATTACTTTTATTATTATTTACTACCTAATTATATACTTGACAGGTAAATTAACCGAATTTTAATGTTGCCTAGCAACGCTTATTTACTTTTCAAGCACTAGTGCGTGAAAAGTACTTTTCACGCACGGTTGTGGGATAAGTACTTTATTAGGCTTGCAAGTACTTTCAGTACTTCAAGTACTGTATTTGAAGTACTTTCTATTTATAGTACTTTGTACTTGACAAAGTAAGTCTATTCACATGTACTTGGTACTTAATACTTGGAAAAATACTTGAAGTACAATGAAAAGTACTTACTTGAAGTATTTTAAATGTACTTGAAGTAAGCAACTTTTTTGGTATAAATAAATTAATTCTAATCTGCATACTGCATATATAATGTCTATATTACCTAACTACGGTGCTGGGACTTTGCCGTATCGCCTGGCGATCGCATGACGTAAAAATGACGTCATTCTAATATCTCGGTACAGCTTTTCGTATCGCTAGGTGAGACACGGTAGTCCCAGTGAGGAGCTCTTGTTTTCAATACCCCATTAAATATCGCATATTGAAATTTCTGTCAATAACCACCTTTTAAGGTCCCTATATTTAGAAAAATATCAATTATCTACTTTTTCAAGTACTAGGTACTTTAATGACTTTAGAAACTAAAAAAATAGTTGTACTTCAAGTACATTTAGAAACATTAAGATACTTGGTACTTGTACTTCAAGTACTACTTTTCGGTACTTTGCCCAGCTCTGGTTTGTTAATAATAGAAGAATTAATGGAAACTAATCTTGTGTAGTAATATCCATAGCTACATAACCTCTGTATTGAAAGTGACAGCTAATAAACTTGCACTGGACTTTTTCATCACGTTTCCTTTAAAATGCACTATGCACGTGTTATAACAACAACTAGTGCCGGCCATGACGTTATTGTCTACACTGAGTGCAAAACTAAATATGTAAATGGAAAACGCTATAAGCAAAGTTGTTAAATTAACTATTTTCATTTGTTAAATTGAATGTCAGTTGCTAAGATCAAAATCCCAATTCCCAATTCAATAATGTTGCATCTTCCTACATATATTATTTATTCAATGTACATGGTCTTGTGATACATTCCCCAGTTAGACAATAACACTGATATTGAGTTAAACTATTTATTTATTCTTTTTCTGAATATATTATTATACATATTATTACATTAAAATATATTTCTGCGTATATGATTAAAATGAAATAATTGTTTTGTTATTATTTTCGTCATAAAGAATGAATAAATATATTAATTTGGTATACATAGTAATCACTTAAAATTTGGGAAATAATACTCATAAAACTTATCTGCATTTTTTTTTAGTTTTTACTATTAATGTATACTGATAATTTAGCGGATTCACTAAATACTTCAATTATGTATCATAAAAGTGCCAAAACAATGTGGATAATACAAAATATACACTGTAATGTTGGAATATTACTAGTGTATGAACAAACGTACGAACATATCCTACGTCAAATTTAAAATTATTTGGAGTAGCTTTAAATTAACGGACAATGTACCTAGTCGGAATTAAATAATAACATAATTATTTCGGCAAGGACATTATTTTACTGAAGGTTACGTAGAAATTTGTCTCCAAAATAAAAGATGACAGTGTTGTTTCCCCTTATCTAATTTACTCATGTTTTCCAAATAATTATATTTACTTTTGACCATAAGCATTAGGCACCATTTTGAAAAATGCAACAGTTAAAGGATTGGGCAAAGTGTAATATGATCAAAACCATCTGATAGTCAAGTGACCTGAATAGTTCTCAATATTTTATTCCGCGAAAATAAATATTAACAGTTGCGTGCAATTCATAGGCGTGTATTGTTCTGTCAATCTGTCACATATATGTTCAAATATTCGTTACGCTCTCTGTTTATTTTTACCGTCTTTATTACATGCATTTCATAATTACATTATTGACAACAGTCTTTTTCAAGACTCTTACTACTGTATTTAATTATTTGCTTGATAAGTGAGTTACAAAAGTAATTTTAATAGCTTAATTAATGAGTTTTTAGGTTAAGTTACCACCCGAAATGGTTTTAACAGACAAACACCACGGCTCGTACCACGAGCACTGTTTTAACTAAAACGCTGTTTTAAGAAATGTCAAATTCAAATTTCAATATATAATTTCGCCCGTATGTTTAAAGAACGATTTAAAAAAAATGTTGTTGGAATACAAACCATGTTTCGCTTTAAAATCATATTTTGATAAATTTGATATTATTTATTATTTATATTAAATAATAAAATTTGACATTTCTTAAAACAGCGTTTTAGTTAAAACTGTGCTCGTGGTACGAGCCCACGAGTTTATTGTCGAAGCGTATTCTTTATAATAAAAATTCGCACGTCCATGAACTTACATACCAAACTTTTCTTCCCAGAAGTCCAGTTTTGATGTGATTGAGGAAAGATGCGGGTCACGTGACTATCAGATGGTTTTTATCACTCTGTATATATTAATTAAAATACGTTACATACACTCTATAAAATTATGTACAGTATAAACACTAAAATTGGTTTAAGTATTTACTAATTTGATATAAAATAAGTAAAATAAGAACTGTAGGTTTAAATTATAGAATACATTCTACATAGATTAAATAATGGTATTGTTCTTACCGAACAATGGAAAATCTTCATATCTGATGTGTTCGTTTAAGAAAACACATTTACACAAATTTTTGCATTTCACTTCAAATGTTAGTTTATACATTGTCATTTAATACAGAAAAAATGTACGTCTATCCACTGCTGAATATCACAACAAACTAATATCTTGCTTGCGAACTTGCGATTTTTAACTTGTTTCATTAAGAACATGATAGAACTGACAGTAGTGTAGAATAAAATTTAATAACTGTATAATTTTACCAAATAAATAAATATATGATCACGACATATTACCCACTGCTGGGTGTGCCAGTCTGCTTTGTACGCACATATCGGTAATGGTGACATATTTGTACCGTGCGGGCGTTTACCAGACGTCACCTCACGGGCACTCATTGCTGGCGTGTACCACAAGGCTCATTTTTGTGCCATTTAAAATTCAAAATATTTGGCGTCGGTCGGGATCGAACATCGAACTCGGTTCCCCAAATTCGTGACCAGACACATTTTATTATTTACAATTTTACAAAATTTAGTGTTGATTTCTACACAAATACATTTCACAATTTAGCAAATTGTTTTCACATGGCTAAAATTTCTTCGAGTGTACGACTTTTCTTGTCAATACAAATACATAATTAGCTTTTTACGATTGTCATGCATTGTCACCCGATTTAAATCCAAAGGAGCATTTTAGGATACAGAAGCGAAAGTTCTAACAAAATATTACTTTAAAAAAAAGTCAGACATCAAATGAAGTCTGTTTATGTGGATAAATAACTTTATGTTTGATTGTAATACATTAAAAATATACCAACCAACTACCAACCAATTTTAGGGAAAAGTTACCGAACTATATCGCAAGTGACCTAGAAGTATCATATGCATATGAAGACGACGCTGCAAAGCGAAGGAATGTCATTATTATGTAGTTTTTGGGAAATTAAAAACAAATTTATTATTGCATTGTTCTTCTGTTATATGGCTATATTTCAAAGCTAAATAACATTGAGACTATGATTTTATTGCATTGAAAGTTTATATATAAAATTCTACCTTATTTGATGTACAGGGTGTAAATCGAAAAGTGAAACATAGGAGTTTAACATGGGAAATCAATTTTTCTTTGCGCAAACGTTACTTAATTATTTTATGCAAAAATACTTCAAATAAAAGTTATAGAGATTTAAATGCAGCATCTAAATCATGTGAAATCATTATTTTATCTCTTCATATAAACGTAAAAATTAATTACAAAGTTAAAGTTTTTATGAGCATTTTGTCTAAGCAGCCATGGATATATGACGAAAAAAAACAAATACGTTGTTTTTTGTCATAAATCCATGGCTGCTTAGACAAAAAGCTCATAAAAACTGTAACTTTGTAATTAATTTTTACGTTTATATCAAGAGATAAAATAATCGTTTCACATTATTTAGATGCTGCGTTTAAATCTCTATAACTTTTATTTGAAGTATTTTTGCATAAAATAATTAGGTAACGTTTGCGCAAAGAAAAATTGATTTCCCGTGTTAAACTCCTATGTTTCACTTTTCGATTTACACCCTGTACATGACGCATATCTTAACTCATTTTAATAAAAAAGTAACATTCCTTCTTTCTTCATTCATATAGAATCGGGAAACAGTCGTTCGTTAAAGCACTAGTTAAATTAACATAAATTATGAATAAAACGTGTGCTAGGATAGTACCTTGCGGTAGACTCATGGTAATGTCTAGTACTTGAGACTTTATAGTTTGATTCTTAGAGAAATGATCACTATGCTTAAGAGCAACGTATTGGCGCCGAACACTTTTTTAAAATATAAAACATATTAATCGTACTTACAATTAGATCTTTTTGATTCGATTCTTTCTAGGCATTATCAGTGTGGGAAACGACATCAGTCAACTATTCACTTCGTTATTCCTTAGCTACTATGCCGGCAGAGGTCACAGACCAAGATGGATGGCCTTTGGCATGTACACAGTGGTCTTGTACTGCTTTCTTACAGCTTCACCACACTTTCTGTATGGGTCTGGAGAAGATGCCCTAATGCTCACAGAAGAATATGGAGGCAGAAGCAGGAGTAATGCTTCAACGCCAAATGTGATGGTAAGTGGAATTAATTGTCAAAGTTCAAAATTGACGACGTATTTAGTTTTTTTTTTTTTTTTGAATAATACAGTCGAACTTCGATAACTCAAACCATGACTTGCCACAAAAAAGTTCGAGTTATCAAGACTTCGGGTTATTAAATAAAATGCATATGTATAAATATTATTTATTTATGTATGTATGTATTTATTCGAGCCAAAATCACTTACCTTATGATATATACAGATTGATATATGTATACAGATCAAGTTATAAACATTATTTTAGTGTAAATATGTCAGTTATTTGTGACTGACGAGAGAATTTTTTATTTTGATTTTCAATAAAAAAAAATCTTCAATGTTATTTAAACCATTATACAGGGAATCGGTTGTATGTTCATTGGTTTTTAAATACGAGCGCAAAACGCTCAACGAATTTTCAACCAACTCGTTTGAAGGTGATTGCTGCAAATCATTCTCCATCATATCACTTTCGCTGTCATTTGTATTGTCGAGCTCTACAGATTCGGATTCAGATTTGTAGAGCTCGACAATATCTTCATCTGTGGGAAACTCCGAAGTAACAGTATCATCATCCACATGTATAAAATCATTTAAGGTGACACCTTCTGGTGTGATTTTGACATTTTTCCAAGCTTCATATTCCAATTGCAATTGAATTTCTTCCTCACAATTTTCATTCATACGTTCACAATCAAAGGAATTTCATCCTCTTCGTCCCACTCAGAATACTGACCAAAGCCGGCTTTTTTAAAACAATTAGAAATTGTCTCAGGCTTAACGTCGATATTCAATGTATTGGTTATAATCATCAACACAGTTCATTAATGTAATGTTAGTTTGTTTGTTTTCTTCAAAACATTTGATAGCTTTTTTCAGAATTCTGCGGCGATAATGACATTTTACATTTTGTATGACACCTTGATCAAGTGGTTGCAACTTAGATGTCGTATTAGGGGGAAAAAAGCAAGTTTGATAAATTTAAATTTTTGGTGGATGTCTTTAATTAACAAAGCATATGTTTGAACTTCAGTAGTGCAGAAACCGAACTGCCTCTATCATCATGTTATAAAAACACCTGCTACAAATTCACGTAATTAGGGAATTTTCCCCAGAATTCGACTTATTGAAGCTGGCGCCAAATATTCTGTTCGAATTATAAAGATATTCGAGTAATCGAAGTTCGAGTTATCAAGTAAAAATTACCCATTATTCTCACTCTTGGCGCTATTGCCAACCAGTTTGTTTCGAGTTATCGAAAATACGAGTTATCGAAGTTCGACTTACTAAAATTCGACTGTATATCTAAGTCTTATATAACTTCTCTTTTTATCTTAATAAAAATATGAAGTTAAACTTTTAAAACTGATACACTTGATATAAAACCAAATGAGTACTTTGATTACTTAGATTTGAAAGTCAAAACAACAAAATATTAACTAAATAGAAATTCTAAAAAGCTATAAAACATTGCAACATGACAGCAGCAGAAAATATCCAACAATTGTTGATAGGCAAAAAATGAATTTACAAAATATTAATACAAATTGATTATTTTAAAATAATTTATTGTTTGTTTCTTTAACATACGAGTAAAAGTAATTTCAAATATTTGCAATTCTGGTCAAGGTTGTATGTTTACAATATACGAGTTCAGAACAAGAGGCGGATTTTTTGATATTTTAATTTTTTTCGTCTTTAGCACACAACCAAAAAGCAAACTTTATGTCAGTCAAGAAATTCAACAGGATGTGAACTAGAAGATGGAAATATGGCTCCACAACTTATTCTTTTCGTCGCTCAGTTTATTTCCGGTGTAGGAGGTTCCTTATATTATACGTTAGGAGTGTCCTATATGGATGACAACATTAAAAGGTCCAAGACTCCTGCGTTAATTAGTAAGTTTAGTCATTATTTTTTTATAATTTCAATAATGGTCTGTTTATATGAAACAATACAGTTAATTAAATATGTATTCCTCGACTGGATCAAAGTAATACTGGGAAAATTTGTAGAAAAACAGTCTGATGAAAACGTTTGAAAATTGTTTTATTAAAAAAATTCAACTTAGTAAGTTTACATTTCCCTGAAGAACGCATATTTGATGCTGAAACGTCGGCTATGTAACAATTTTCAAACGTTTTCATCAGACTGTTTTTCTCCAAGTTTTCCCAGTAATACAGTTAATATTTCCATGCGTAATAGTAACTTTTAAATTAATAATTGTTCTTCTTTGACGTAAGAATAAATTTATCATGTTTTCTCTGTACGTACTTCTCCAGCAAAAGTCTAATTTTGGGACAGGATCTAGGATCATAAATTGTATGATTCCTGTCGCTCCTATTTAAGGCATAGGGCCTCACAAGGTCATAAATTATATGTTCCAAATATTGCTACATCTTATTCCCTTCGCGAGATATCCCTCGATTTAAAACATTAAAAAGTCCAAGACTCCTGCGTTAATTAGTAAGTTTATCCATTATTTCTTATAATTTCAATAATGGTCTTTTTATTTGAAGCAATACCGTTAATATTTTCATGCTTAAATAGTAACTTTTAACTTAATTGTTCTTTTCACTGACGCAAGAAAAAATTAATCATGTTTCTCTGTCCGTCCTTCTCCAACAAAAGTCTAATTTTGGGACAGGAGCTATGGTCATAAATTGTATGATTCCTGATGCTCCTATTTAAGGCATAGGGCCTCACGAGGTCACAAATTATATGTTCCAAATATTGCTACATCTTATTCCTTTAGCGAGATATTTCTCGATTTAAACATTTATATACCGTTTTACATTCTAATTCAGCATTCTTTATAAATGACGAGGGTAACGTTAGAACTTTTGAGAATAAGAAAGTTAAATAAGAAGTGGAAAATAAAATTTAATTTATTATTTCAAATGGGATCTCGTGGCCGAGTGCGTAAATGTCAGGTCACAAATCTGGAGTACCGGGTTCGATCCCGACCGACGCCAAATATTTCGAATTTTAATTGGCACAAAATTGACCTCTTTGGTGCACTCTTCACGTCAGCAATGAGTGCCCGTGAGGTGACGCCTGGTAAACGCCCGCACGGTACAAATATGTCATCATCATTACCGAAATATGCGTACAAAGCAGATTGGCACACCCAGCAATGGGTTATATGCCGTGATGATATATTTATATCTATTTATTTATTTTATTTATTTATTTCAAACAATTACTTATCCGTCATTTAAAATTAAGTTGTAAGTTAAGTTAGAACTTAGTTAAGTAATTTTTTAAAGTATCGCTGTTGGTGAAATTATAGAATTAACTAGGGAGCAAGATTTATAATTTGACAATTTTGATAGTATTTATGAGCCTGAAATTAATTGAACAATTTTTAAGCTCCCCAGTACCTAGGTAGTTTAACAGCAGTTCATCAGAAATCAATTTGAAAGCTTTGACAGTTTTTAAGTTTCTCAGAAATTTGTTTGGAAGCAAAGATTGATTGGGGGCTTTTAAGAAGTAGAAAGAAAAGTTGGTGTGAATTATTGTTGTACGGAACTACTTTAAACATATATTACATAATAATATTTAAAAATATATCTTATTTTCAATAATTACCAAAACCTGCTTAAATAAACTTATTATCAATCAATGGTTGTTACTCCACGACAGCTTTGGTAAGCACCCCTAACGGTACAGATATATAGTCATTACCAAAATCTGCGAATAAAAGCAAATTGGCACACCCAACAATGGGTAATATTTATTTATTATCACACAGATTTTCCTTCTTTTCCCAGGCTTCTCCTACTTTCTCCGTATGTTGGGCCCTGCAATAGGTTACGCGTTAGCGTCATTCTGCCTGAAGATCTACATCTCTCCTACATTGACTCCCACGATTACGACGTCCGATCCAAGGTGGTTAGGAGCCTGGTGGTTAGGCTGGGGCTTACTGGGCATCATCCTCTGCGTATTCGCCACACTATTAGGGCTCTTCCCCAAGACACTACCCAGAGCAGCTGCACGGAAAGCCAAACTCTTGAGAGAAGGTTCGGAGGACGTCAGTGCAGAATTGCCCGCGTCATTTAAAGGTAAGATTAGATAATAATATACACTGCTCAAAACAATTAAAGAGTCATTTTTTGTCGATAACTTTTTTATTTAGTGCATGATTCATGTGAAATTTAAATTACAGATCTCTTTTAGTGAGTTAATTATAGCTCTTTTATCGTATATTACCCCCGCTAGCATTTTATACAGCTTGTTTGTGGAATTTGTTGTCATTCCTCTACCAGAGCATCGAGTTCCTGCATCGTGTTCCCGTTTTGTCACATTTGGGTTAATTCAACTTCTGATGCGTTGTCCAATTTGATTCCATTAGTGCTCAATTGAGGTCTGGACTACATGCTAGCTATTACATCTTTTCAATATTATTGTTTGAAACATATTGTGTGACTAATCGGGCTGAAGGCTGAGGACTCCATCTTGCACCAATTTAAAATTTTCACGTTTATTTGTCGCTACAAGAAGCAAGTGGTTGAAGATGAACATTTATAATGAAACATTCGATTTTATTTCTGATCTACATTCATAAATGAACCACCTCCAAAATAAAGACGTGACTGTGTATTGTGTTGGCTACATCACCACTTTCTTCTCCAAACTCTAAGAAAACCATTTTGGTAGTGTATATTTAATTTCGATTCAACAGTAAATAAAAATCAAAAATAGATGGAGTTTAAGATTAAATATAACTAAAACTAAAATAATTACTCCTTAATCCTAAAATAAATTTTATTAAAAACTAAATACGTATTTCGAGAACTAAGTTCTCATCATCAGTAGTACAACAAGGGAAAGTTAAACAGAGTACTCAAGATTACATGGTTGACATGTTGAGTAATCTTGACTACTCTGTTAACGAAAAATTGTAGGTCTTAAGGTGCACTCACAAATAAAAATTAGGTTTATGATTTTTGTTTAAGTTTAAGTAAGTCATTCATAAATGTAAGTTTAAATTACCTGAAAATTAGTTTTGATATGTACAGACATCTATGTAAATGCTTCAAAAACAAGATTAAAATATCGGTAGAGCAGTACTCAACAAGACACCTGTGGACCGTGAAACTGTCACTCGCTTGGCATTATTGGTTATATTTCAGCAATTAAGTTATGACAGTCTCCATGTTCTCGCATTTGTTTAAAAAGCCGAATCCACCAAATGGATACTAAATAAAGATGGGTGTATACAGGCTGCCCATTTTAAAAGATCGAGTTCACATTAACCCATCATCAGGTGAATAAAAATTGATATAAATATAATAATTATTTATATATGATACAATGTTTTCAACTCACCAAAAGATGAAAAGAATTTTAAACAATCATCTTTTGGTGAGTTGAAAACATTGTATCATATATAAACAATTATTATATTTATATCAATTTTTATTCAGCTGATGATAGGTTAATGTGAATCCGAAACGTTCAACTAATGTATATTTTTTCCAAATAAATGTATGGAACATTAAGACCTACAATTTTTCGTCAACAATTTCCGAGGAAGGTTCCCAAAATATATTCCAACTTGACTACTCTGTTTAACTTTCCCTTGTTGTACTACTGATGATGAGAACTTAGTTCTCGAAATACATATTTAGTTTTTATTGAAATTAATTTTATGGTTAAGGGGTAATTATTTTAGTTTTAGTCATCAGTAAATAGTTAGCCCCACAGTGTCTCAGTTGCTATTCTTGATGTTACTGAGCAAACAGAATTCGAGTTTCTTTTATGGTTCCTAGTTCAAGAAGGTACTTTAGCAGGAATCGTGGAACATAAACGTCCCTTAGGAAGTCTATTTTGTACAATCTCATCAGAAATTTTGTTACTAGTTGTACTAGAAAGCTCATTTTGTACAATATACAAACCAACTTAAATTGTTTACTTGGGTATTCTAGTTATCTCAAAACAAAAGTTATCAAAAAAATGGACCTTTAATTAATAATTTTTGATAATGAAAATAAATAGAAAAAATAAACATGGAAAATAATAACCGGTCACTGAAATTTTCTTTCTTTCAGATATGATGAAAACATTCAAACGCTTGCTGTGCAACGTCATTCTTATGCTAAACAACCTGTCTACTGTATTCTACTTTTTGGGATATATGCCATACTGGATATTCATGCCCAAATACATCGAAACACAATATCGACAATCTGCTAGTTTCTCTAGTCTTATAACCGGTACCGTGGGTCTAGTGTTTTCAGCTATTGGCATCCTGCTTAGTGGATTACTCATCACCAAATACAAACCTAGGGCGCGGTACCTTGCTGGTTGGAACGTAGTCATTGGGTTGGTGTCAGTTTTGGGCATAATGAGTTATGCTTATTTAGGGTGTGCGGAGAATAATACCACAGGGGACATTTTAGAAAGTGGAGAGTAAGTAATTTTTGTTTCTTACAATTTCATTCGACGCACTGGGGTACTCTACTGTAGTAATATTTACAACTAAAACTATTTTAATATTCATCATTATTTTATTATCATTTTTTTTTTATTTTGTGATTAGTGGCATTAATTTCTTCTCAACTACAAATATGGGAAAACATTTTTTCTTTGCGCAAACGTTACCTAATTATTTTATGCAAAAATACTTTAAATAAAAGTTATAGAGATTTAAAGGCTGCATCTAAATCATGTGAAACGATTATTTTATCTCCCATATAAACGTAAAAATTAATTACAAAGTTACAGTTTTTATGAGCTTTTTGTCGAAGCAGCCATGGATTTATGACAAAAAAAAACAAATGCGTTGTTTTTTGTCATAAAAGGTTAGTCACGGAAAAGTTATTTTAAAAGTCCGTTTGTTTGCAACCCAAAATACTAATAACAACAGACCATATTTAATTTTATAATGTCAAAATGGCAGAAGCATCATTAGACAGGCAAAGCAATCATGAATTAAATATTCTATTTTTTTAAGGGAGGAAGCTAGACGCTGTTATAAATTGTATTTCGGGTTGCACACAAACGGACTTTGAAAGTAACTCTCCCGTGACTAATCCTGTATATGGTATTAGACAAAAATAAAGCGACTCTGTAGAACCCAAAAGAAAAAAATCTCTGTATTTTAAATATCCAAAATATTTTTTTAAAAAATTCATTCAGATTAAGATTCTGTGATTGTTCGCGAGTTATGGACACAAATCGCATGTTTTCTAATTTTTGTACCTATATAATCTATACAAAATTGTAATAAATGAGGGGCGCAATTTATAATTTTCGCCTGGGGCTCTCAAAATCTCGGGTCGGCACTGCACCTGACCGTCAACAAACTACAAACTGTATAGAAAAAAGTATTAATGCATACCTGTAGAAAATTTAATAATATTTCATTATTATAATAGATACTATTAATGGTGAAAAAAAGTTTACGAGTACTTTTACAAGAAAAACTAGAGCCTTGAATAAAGTGACTTCCGGTTGTCCAATTGGCACAAAAATCTATGGGTTCTTTTCATATTAAAATCTCGATATGCAATTTTCAGCACGATCCCTATACCTCTCTTATTTTCGGTGGTGGGAGATAAAAAGTACTTTCAGAAAAAAAAGTAATAGGAAAAAAAACCCTGCAGCCCCAAAATTAATAGCGTTTAGGGCCCCCAAACGTCGACAATATCTAACACAAATATATTTATAAAAATAATTACATTATTTAAGTGTGGTGTACTTATTTCTTTTAGATTAGCAACTAGTTTCCAATGCAACTCAAATTGTTCCTGTGATTATGTGAAATACTCACCGGTGTGTTCGCAAGACGGCCGCACAACTTTCATTTCTGCTTGCCACGCCGGGTGCAAGAAAGAAAAAATGATCAATGGAACAAAAGTAAGTCCCCTCGTAACTTCCGAAGTCGCACAAAACATTTACGATATATGTCCATTGTCAGTAAAACTCACTAAACTTTACTTCACACATACTGTTTCTAGCAGATTTGATAAAGCAATATTCGTGAATAAAAGTAATCGCTACCAAATTATTTATATACTAGAATTTTTATAATTAATGTCGTGAATAAAATAATTGTAAATATTATTAATTTAAAATAAAAAACATAGTAATAATTTGTAACTAAAATTTACTTGTTATATGTGTATATGAATATTTTTCAACATTTCAACTATTTAACATGTCATTCTGTAGTACGTTAACCTCAAAATTAAATATTATGCAAATTTTGATTTAATTACTAAACTTTATCAAAAACTTATATTTTAAATGTAAATAACTTACTTTATTCACGATTTGAACTAATTTTTATGTATTATCAATACGTTTTTACTATTAATTTCATTAATTGTTTATCCGCAAATTTACATACAACACTCTACAAGTCTGCACTGCGCACAACTGATCTGCCAACTATGAAGCTTTACACTCAAAATTATGATGAATAACTGCAATATTCACTACAAAAAACTCAAATTTAAGGCTAAATTGCAGTTTATATAGAATTCAAGAATTTTATATTAATGGTTATATACAGGCTGAGTCTGGGAAGAAAATAATAAACAAATAATATTAACAATTTTTAAACAAATATTATAGGTGGCTATGTGAAAATAAACAAAACGTAACAGTGCTATACAACTTAGCAAACTAAAACAACAAATTTAGTAACAAAAACAACTTAAAACCGCTCCCGGTATATTCTTTTTGCTCTTCTTATGATTCCAGTCGATTCACCAATTATTAGAATCATATCAATTAATTCGTTCTTCGTAAACTTTTCAAAATGTTTTTTTTTTTTGTTTACAAAATAAGTTAAATTAAGTAACAAACAAATGTATACTTTTTTGACATTAATTTAATTGTTTTACATTGTTACGTTTTGTTTATTTTCACATAGCCACCTATAATATTTGTTTAAAAATTATTTCTAATATTTCTAAATTATCTCATTTTTCTCGAAATTTTTCAAATACATTAATAAAAAATAATACATCGTTGAAAAGAGAAAAAATGGCGGTTTCTATTTTATTAAAATAATTATAGGTTGCCCTTTGAAAAATAAAAAAAATATCTACATCTGCCGTCAATTAGCATATGTAAAATAATAAAACTTTTATATGAGCCATTTTTTCTCTTACTTATAATAAAAAAAGTTAAAGGGGGGGGGGGCGTCTTCTCAGACTCACCCTGTATACTTGGTAAACCATTAAAAACATTAAATACCGCACAAAATGGGTGCGGAAAGCTATATTTATAGAGATTTTGGCATTTTTTCTGAAAACTATTATAAACTAACATGAAGATAGTGGGCCGGGCGATGTCAAATATGTGTGCCTGGTGTGCGTTAGGTATTGTTTTTGTCAGGATGTTTTTAAAATTTCTTAAAACTACGTGTGCGTTAGGTATTGTTTTTGTCAGGATTATTTAAGAACATTCTTAAAAATTTTTTTTTTCAAATAAATAAATAAATATATATATATATATATATATATATATATATATATATATATATATATATATATATATATATATATATACTTATTTCCGCGCTCGAATTTTGTGTTTCCTTATTATATTTTAACTAAAATAAGACATTACAACAAAAAAATGCAATTTCTACTATTCTAGATAAACTGCAATCCAGCCAAATTTAATATTAAAATATTTGAAAAGTTCATTCAATTCAAATTTTTTTAAAAATGCTACTTAAAAATTTATTTACCACATGTGTGTATGATTCATATTTTGTCTTTAATTACATTGAAATTATTTATAATTTGTTTATTCCGTTTGTTCTTCTAATATTATGAAATATATCTCAAAATTAATAAACGATAATAATAATTATAATATTAATAAAGAAAAATATTATACGCGGGTCACGCTAGAATAATTGAGAATAAGAAAATTGAAAACAAAATTTGCACTATCATTTTAAACAATTATTTATCTGTCATTCGAAATTAAGTTTTTAAAATATCGTTGTGAGTAAAAATATAGAATTATCCAGAGAGCATTTTTTCCAGTAATTAGTTTGACAGTTTCGGCAGTTCGGAATTACGTATCTACTCTAAATATATTTTTTGAAATAAAATTTAAAAAAAATATGAACCCTGTGTCTTATTCCCAATAATTCTAGCGTGGTCCTCGTATTGTTAAAGAAAATAAAAACCATAAATACTATTAATTCTAATTTACCTCTATACCTCGCCAATTTAATGAAATATTAAAGTAAAACATAAAGTTTCTGTTTTGCATCCAACATTCATTATCTTTGACTATCTTCCCTAGATTTATACAGAGTGTTCCTGCATCCAATCTCCTGCGATAATGGAGCGTCTAGTGAGCGCAAATTCTACGAATATACCTACAAGCGATCAGTCGTCCTTCACAGACGAAGGATTTGCAGTACCAGGAAACTGTCCTGTGGACTGCACCAGAAAATTTTACATTTTCCTTGCAGTCGTCTGTCTACTCAAGTTCAGTGGAGCTACAGGAAGATTGTCCAATTTCCTAGTCTCAGTCAGGTAAGATTTATTTTAAAAAATTGGAATCATATTGTATTCAAAGAGGACGATATTTAACTGCGCGATTCAACAATAGGCCTTAGGTGTTTTTTTGGCGATACATTGGTTTGAAACTATTTCGTAGTGTTTCAAATCATTATATTTTGGCGAGGCAATGGTGACGTCAGAGATGAAATTTCCTGAAACAGTTTCGTGTTGTAATGTTTTTATTTATTTTGGGTGAAGTGTTTATTTATTTAATTTTTAAACAATTAACACTATTTATTTATATCACATTCAACTGTCCGACCTACCGACCTGCACAGCGTCTATATACTCAACTGACTCAACAGCGTCTGTATATTCAACTGCCCGGACAGAATTCACACCTTCCAATTCACTGTCTGTCTATTTACGTAAACGTACTAAACTGCATACGCTCTCCACGATACTGCTGTGCTACTTTAGGTCCATTCGATAGAGTATTTTTTTTTTAATTCAACCATGTATACATTTTATATTCTTACATCACAAAAATATTGAGAATAATGCAATTGAAATTTAAACAAATTTTATTTTTATAATTATTTTTCAATAGGCTATGCATGAAAAAAATATAACTTTATGTTATAGTTTGAGAACCACTGGTTGAAAATATTATTTTCTTAAATAAGAGAATGTCCCTCTTCATCTACTACAACTTTTATTTGAATAATTTTCTTCTTTTTCCAATAATAAAGAAAATAATGGGTGTGGCCCGTATCCGAGAAACAGCCTGTATATATGAAATAATTGCGTAGGCTTCCACAGTCTGAGTCATGAGAAATATTTGTTTTCCGCGAATGGACTGTGTCATATTTTGAGTCAGAGCTCAACGTTTCGCCCGCAGTCGTATGGGGCATCTTCAGGAGCAAGGGGGATAGTACTGTCTTAAACAAGGTTACCCGACGCGTCAGCCACGCTAGAGGCCGAGTTTAAGCAACAAGGGGGGGAGACTCAGTTTACAAGTCGGGTAACCTTGTTTAAGACAGTACTATCCCCCTTGCTCCTGAAGATGCCCGATACGACTGCGGGCTTAACGTTTAGCTCTGACTCAAAATATGACACAGTCCATTCCCGGAAAACGAATATTTCTCAGATATATATATATATATATATATATATATATATATATATATATATATATATATATATATATATATATATATATATATATATATATACAGGCTGAAATCATACTTCGGGGAAAAAATGAAAAGGCATATATAGTATTGACCAATAGTTTCCGAGATATAAGGCAGCGAAAAATAAGTTTTTACGGGATCTGTGCTAAGTTAAATGTTGTGGCAACCTTCGCCTTTATTTGATTTTCAAATAACTTCGTTCCTATTAGAAATTGAGAAAAATATTTCCTATAAAATTTTATTGTTTTTTATAGTCTATTTACTGAAAATTTTGTTCAATCACTATCTTTGTCAATTTTCTTCGATTCTGTAAATGGCCTCTTTCTCGGAAACAGTTGAAGATCGGACCCTTTCATTTTTTCCCCGAAGTATGATTACACCCTGTATATATACAGTTGTGAATACACTAACAAATGGAAACTAATTTATTCTTTTTTGTTTACAACAATGTATGTTATCTATAATCAATTTATTTGCAATTATAACAATTTGTTGTTATGGTATAATAAATATTTTTTTGAAAAAGTATGGCAAATGTTCATAATCGTAAGAGAGTTTTGGAACGACTGTAGTTGTGTGTATTGGTTGATTGAGGAATTAAAGACGTTATAATTTTTAGATGCGTCGAGGAGAAAGATAAGGCCGTTGCCATGGGCTTCGGATTGATGATAATGAGCCTGTGCGCCTTTATTCCGTCGCCGATCCTCTTCGGCGTCATTCTGGGTAAGTCCTAAGTCACAAAGTCCCGGATTATACAGAGAATACGCCTCTCAGATTATTTATTATTAGCGGAAACGAAAAGGAATATAGAAATTTATTTTAGAAGTAGGAGGATTATATCTTAAACATCATTTACCGACTTTCTTAAAAATTAATGAAAGATTTTACTTACACGATATCTTATACGCCATTCCCCGAAGCGAATAAATTATAATCTTCATTTCAAATCCTACATTCAATAAATTCTAATTATAAGATATAGCTAGGTACCTACCAGTAATCATTTTAAGTAGGTATGGTTTTCTACTGTACTATGACATAAAATAACAATCCTTTTTTCATAAAAATATATTGCTGTTCTATATTACGACATATTAAAATATTTTAGGATATTTTTTTAAAATTATTTTAAATAATCTTTTCGATATTAATAAATATATCAGCACGATTTATTACCCATTTCAGGGTAAGCCAATCTGCATCATTCGCAGATTTCAGTAATGACGCTGTCGTGGAGACAGTACCATAGGGGTAGGGTTCATGATTTCCCGAGCTTATCAATTTCTCGGGCCTCGAGAATTCTCGAGGGTAATTCCTCGGGTCTTCTCGGCTTGTCGAGAAATTTACATTTACGTATTTTTTGCAATCTTTTCGGTTCAAATCATGAAAAATGTCGTCACAAAATTAAAAATATGTATTGTAACGTTTTTATTTATCTGGGTGAAGTGTAAATATTAGATAATTATTATTAATTAAAATTAAATGTTTATTAAACTATAATGAAAATTACTATTACTAATATTAAACAATTATTAAAAACTAATTAAGACTAAAAACTATAATGAACTAGATAACACTAACACTATTTATTTAAACAATTAACACTACTATTTATTTCCACGATATTACAAATTATTTATTTCACTACGAGTTCTAATCTTAGACTGCCGGTCTGTTGCCGACTCTTGTAGACTGTTTACGCGATATTTATATCACTATATTTATATCACTATATACTTATATTACGTTCAACTGTCCGCCTACCGAGCTCCGCAGCGTCTATATACTCAACTGACTCAACAGCGTCTGTATATTCAACTGCTCGGACAGAAGTCACCTCTTTCACAACACTATCTCTCAATTTATGTAACTCTCTGTCTAACTTCCACAGCCTCAGTATCACCGACTGTCCGTATGCCACGTTACTGTCCCCGTATACTTAGCTTCCCAATACTCTTCTTCACCAATGCCGAATATTCTCTTTAACAGCTATCCCGGTATACCAGTAACTTTCCGACTCGCCGTTACTGGCCGTGCACACTATAGCTTCCCAATACTCGTCAACACTACCGAGTATTCATATCCACAGCTACCCCAATATACCAGTAACTTCTCGAGTATCTACTCGACACCAACTGCATACGTTCACTACGATACTGCTGTGCTACTCATTACCACTTTACTCTCTAACATTCCATGTAACTAACTTCTATGACTGTATGTAACTAACCTCTCCCGAGTACAGCTACGTCCCTTTTATACAGTTGCTATTATCTTCTAGAAAAGCCCTAGAATATTGGAAAAGGTTCAGGCGACCGGAAGTAATTAAACAGGTCGCGACCTGTTCGCTTACAGCGGTGACGACGGCGGGCGTTCCACGTTACAGTATCATAAAAAATATCTTCTTATAAATCAACAAATTAAGTGGTTTTCTCTCTCAAATAAAAGTATCAAAATAATCATAAAACCTTAATTGACAGTTTTAACTTTCATAGGAACTAACTAAATTATCTTCTCTTGAAAACAAAATCTAAACAAAAAACAGAATCTCTTTCTTAGGAACATTAGGAACTAAAATTATCTTCTCTTAAAAACAAAATCTAAACACATAACAAAATCCCTTTCAAAGAAACATTAGGAACCAAAATTAGCTTCTCTTAAAAAACAAAAATAACAAAATCTCTTTCACATAAACTAAAATTGCCGCTGCGCCCCGCGCCGCGCGTTTATAAACCAAACGGAAAAGGCAAAATAGTCTTCTTTTACAATCTTTTAGACTCATATGATTTCTCGAGTTATCGACTTTTCTCGAGTTTCATTTCCGGGGAACAAAGCCCAACGATTTCCCGAGAATTCCCGAGCCGAGAACCGTACATAGGGGTCATTTTTGAGCTAATTGAAGATAAAGTCATCCACTATTTTTTAATTTTTTTATGAACTTCATCTAAATTGAAAGCAATCACAGATTCCATGGCTATCACTATTAAATTCTAATTGTCACATCTAATTTTTGCAGTTATTAAATATACGAAATGAATTTTGTTTATTGATTTATATGTAAAATTTTATACTAACTTTTATTTGAATTATTTTCTCTAAAATAATTTGGGAGGCAACATGCAAGAGGAAACTGTTTTCCCCATGTTAAATGTCTATTTTCTAGTTCGATGCCCAGTATATAAATAATTAAATACATAAAAGTTCCAAAAAATTAGTGGATTCTCAAAAAATAGAATTCTTTTAAAATCAAAACAAATCAGCTATAACGATACAGCGTATATCGAAGTAGAGTTAACACTTAATACCAGAGGTATGATATTGATAAAAAAAATACTTACCAATTTATGAAAATATTTGTAGATATCCCTGTAAAAAAATAACATTTTGTTTATATTTTTTATAGTATAGGGTGTTAAGAAAAAAGTAAAATTTTTTTAGGGTATGTAGTACTGACTAAAATGAGTAAAAAAGCATATAATATGTTCCGTAACGCAATCGGTTCTATCAGGTTTACGGTTTTGTCAGGGGCGTAGCTAGCGTCATATCCGCCGTATCAATGATATGAGGCCCACCGGTTAGAAGGGCCCATCGACCTCTGCTATCTTTCAAGAAATTTATTTTATTAATTCAAATTACAAAAATTGTTAGTGTTTATAAAAATATCTACATATTAATAATACTCTGTATTTCCAATTTCTATCTGCGATTATTATTTTATTACTGAGAGAGGGGGGCCTCCTTAGCAATCCTTGATACAGGGCCCACCGAATGCTAGCTACGCCACTGGGTTTTGTGTTCTGTAAGTTCTGAAATTATTTACCCATTTCTATTTGGAACGCGGTTCCTGAAAAAAGTTGGTAAAAGATCGAACCACGGCAACCATGAAATAATCCTGGTTTCTCTGGTATTTTTACCCCACTACCGCTGCTTTCAAACATCATCATAACAAAATCAAACGATATACGTCAATGTCAAATTTCTAAACCGCATTAGTGGTATTACTAATAATTATTATAGATGTAAGTATGAAAACATTATTAATATTTGATATATTGTTGGTTGTGTTATTATTATTGACATTAAATGTAATAGAATTTCAATTTCGTTGTCATATTCAACGTTATCATTCATTTGGTTAAATTTTATTTTTGTTAGGTTGTATCAATTTTAAATGTCATATGATTCAATGTCAATCTGTCCCGAAATAGATGAAAATATTCAGGAACCATGGTGCACCCGGAATCAAGATACTATTTTTTTTTTTTTTGTTAACTTACGAAACCTAGTATTAATCTACAAAGATCTGATTTTCAACTGTTTCCGAGAAAAACGAAAAATCGAAGAAAAACTGAGAAAGATAGCGAACGAACAAAATTTTGTCCATATCAGAAAATAAACTATTCAGAAAACAATAAAATTTTATACGAAACATTAATAATTGCGTAGGCCTCCACAGTCTGAGTCATGAGAAATATTCGTTTTCCGGGAATGGACTATGTCATATTTTGAGTCACAGCTCAACGTTTCGCCCGCAGTCGTATGGGGCATCTTCAGGAGCAAGGGGGATAGTACTGTCTTAAACAAGGTTACCCGACGTGTCAACCACGCTAGAGGCCGAGTTTAAGCAACAAGAGGGGGAGACTCAGTTTACAAGGTTACCCGACGTGTAAACCACGCTAGAGGCCAAATACGACTGCGGGCGAAACGTTGAGTTCTGACTCAATATATGATACAGTCCATTCCCGGAAAACGAATATTTCTCATTTGTCTTAATGTTTAATAATTACGAACTTATTTAAAAATTAAATATTGATCAATGTTGTGGTAACATTTAATTTAGTATAATTAAG
The DNA here is from genome assembly GCA_963082715.1 of Harpalus rubripes. Classification (NCBI taxonomy): domain Eukaryota; kingdom Metazoa; phylum Arthropoda; class Insecta; order Coleoptera; family Carabidae; genus Harpalus; species Harpalus rubripes. The sequence goes on along the minus strand of OY720458.1, from coordinate 49,723,669 downwards.
TATTTTTTTTACCTCATATAAGCGCCTTTTTTCATTGCCTTATACTCGAAAATCGGACTCATGTTGATTAAGCTTTTTTACTCATTTTGATCAGTAATATATGCCCTTAAAAATTTACCCTGTTTTTAACACCCTGTATGTATAATTTAATAGCAAACCATTCAAAATAGAAAACATGCATTTAACTAGTTTATTCAAAATGTGAAATACATGCAACACATACATATTTGAGTATATATAATATATTAATACTATGAATACATGCAGAGATCAAAAATCTAATGAAACAAATAATTCCTTTTTGTTACATATTCTTAAACAATATATTATTAATAGTAACTGTGTTTAAAACAGTACTAACTTAAGTTGATTAAATATTGTTTAAATCCAAATTAAATGTATATATTAATGAACTATATTATTAAGAATTCGAGCATTTAATGAACAATTTTAGAGAAAGTGACGTCATAATTCATGCTCATGCTAAAAATTCTAAATCCTCTTACAGACAAAGCTTGTATGGTGTGGGGCAAGACATGCTCTGGAACCGGAAACTGCTGGCTTTACAATGGAGAAACGTTGCGGTATACCATGAACTTCACAGCTGCGACGTTTGTCTTCATTGGGACCGTGTTCGATGCCGGTGTGTGGTACTACGTCAAAGGCATAAAGATCTTCGATGAAGATATTGAACTCAAGAAAGTAGATGAAACAAAGTGAACGTACTAGAAGATATGGACTAAGTACTTAGGGCGGAATAGGAGGATGAATTTTTGTAGGACAAATAAATAAATATGAAATGGTATCGATGATATTTGCAAACTAATACATCAAGTGATTTATCAAAAAGAAAAACATGAAATAAACTGTTTATTAATTTTTGATAAAGAGAGTAATAAAAATTGTTGAATTTTATGCAATAATTTGCCAATACCCGTAATTTTTCTCTCATTGGATGCACTTTTTAATCCTAAATATTTTTTGTGTGTATTTTTGGTCTAATTTAATAAGGACGCAACAATCACCGTATAAAAGAATAATACTGTATTCCCTATGTTAAATATTTCAATTCAACACCCGGAGTGTATTTAAAAAATGAAGGAAAGTTAATAAAAAATTTGTAAGCCCTATGTGGGTTTCATACGATAAATGAAACGCAGTATGGATTTCTCAAAAATAGTATGAGGTAGAAAAATTTTGAGATCTCCCATTAACTCTATAAAAAAAATCTAATACTTCAAATAAAAAAGAACCCACTTCGTATCTCTTATAGTTTCTGAGATCCCAATATACAGGGTGTAACAGCTAAATGAGCTACCTCAAATAATTCATGTATTAATGAAGATACAATAAAATACTATAAGACAATCTTATAGAAGACCAAGGGGGATATCCGAATACAGAATAAAATGTTTTTTTTTAAACCAGTGGTTTTCAAGTTATATTTTTTTAAATGGAATGGTGTATATATTTTACACCTATTCGATAGAGTATTTTTTCTGAATTTGATTTGATTTCCAACGTAAATAATTCAAATTGATAAATAGCAGTTACTATTTTTCGTTCATAGCCTGCTGAAAAATACAATAAAATACTATAAGACAATCTTATAGAAGACGAAGAGGGACAAAGTTATATATTTTTTTTAAATGGGATAGCATATATTTCTTAGGCCTATTCGATAGAGTATTTTTTCTGAATTCAACCATTTGATTATTTTATATCCTTACGTACAAAAATATTCAGAAAAATTCAATTGAAATTTAAATAAATTTGATTTCTACAGTAATTTTTCAGTAGGCTATGTATGAAAAACAATTGAGTTTAAATTAAAATACATACATGGCCTACTGAAAAATGACTATAAAAATCTAATTTATTTAAATTTCAATGAATGTTTCTCAATATTTTTGTTATGCAAAGATATAAAATAATTATATGGTTAAATTCAGAAAAAAATACCCTATTCAATGAGCCTAAAAATATATATCCCATTTAAAAAAATATTGTATTGTAACTTGAGAACCCCTGGTTTAAAAAAATATTTTCTTCTCTAATCGGATGTCTCCCTTAGTCTTCTATAAGGTTGTCTTATAGCATTTTATACAGGAATTATTTGAGGTAGCTCGTTTAGCTGTTACATCCTGTATACATTATCTGTACACCTGTATATTGTTTCCGGTTTATGGTACCATATAATTCGATTTCGGTGGTGTCATATAGTGAACAACAAGACTTTTTCAAAAAACCAACAAACCACGAAAATAAAATAAGAGTGTATATTTGTAATTTTACAAGAACCAAATTAGTCCCCCTCTGTATTTGAAAATATATTTGTAAGGGGTTTGTGATTTTTTTAACAAAATAAAAATTGAAAAATATAGGCTCCTAATTTTATTTTCCAAATATAATTTTTGTCTTCATTTGTATAATTTTTACTGGATAAATGTACAATTCGAAAACAAAACAAGTTCAGATGGTTTTTACTTGTTTTTTTTAAATGATGGTTTCATAAATTAAAATTTCAAACTGAATAAGTAGTTTTATGCATATTATATGTAAGATGAACAATGGGGTATGTGAGCATATTCGAATTTCAATATATATGTCATAAAATATAAAAACTAACCACTGTAGCTTCTCATTATAATAATAAAAACTAAACATTAATTTGTAATAATCTTGTTATTAACAATTTAATGTTTTGGAAAAGGGATATATGCCGTAAGTATGTTAGAATCGTGGACTAAGACAGATAGACTGCGGGAAGGAAAGAGACAGTTATAAAACAGCCTATCAGCGTCGCGTTTATGTTGTGGTAGGTGTGGCAGGGTATGGCATGGTCACATTTGGCTCGAACTATCTCTTTCCCTTCCAGTCTAACCGTCTTTTTTCACGCTTCTACCATTGTCACGTCACAAATCCCTTCCCCAAATTTTTAATAATTATTTTCTCGTGAAGTACGAATAATTAATCGATGTAAAAAAAACGGGTATTTTATTTTTTGTCTAGTATCATATTATGTAAAAATAAAAATTGTAATCGTCATACAATGGGGTACTATACCACAGGCAAAATTTAACTATAACTAACTTGAAAGTGAAAATATATTTAATTAATGAAATCAAATGAAAAAAAAATGTGAATATTATTTTTTTTGTGTGTGACGTTTCATATTCTAATCAATTTGATTGGTTGCCTTTAAAAACCAGACACGCACTCAACCATTCCAAACTTTAAAAAGTTATACCTCGCTTATTACATAAAATTTTCAAGTCGCGTTTGTACTAAAACTCTTAGATCAACATAATCCCGAAGAAAATAAAAATTTAAAATAATTGGTATGGAACCCTATTAATGGTTTTAAAATAAAAAAAAAAAATATTTCGATTTTTGTTAAAATGCTTTATAAGTATTTTCTCAAACAATTATTAAGTTAAACTTGAAATCTTTTTCCATGTAGAATGTGACAGTTCTGTATATAAATAAATAAAAAGTGTTATGTGCCAAATTTTATATGAACAGAAATATTGACTATACAATAAAAAAATATGTGCCAAATTTTCTAACTATTTTCAGTGATATAAGGAAATGACTCTTCGTCCTACGAAAATTCAATCTCTCAGAGAATGTGTTCGACTCGAATATGCAATGTATTTTGTAAAATATATAAGTTAATGTAACATTAGTTAGAAATATTTGTATGTAAGCCAAAAATTCCTATGAAATATTCTCATTGTTGTATATATTATTGATTAATAAATTGTATATACCATTTAGAAAGACGTCTCTTGAATTCTTAAAAATGGCGTCCTTTCGTCATAGTATTCGGCTTCTGTACAATCTATATCTGGGTGATCTTCCATTATTCTTTCGTCATCTTCAAATTCGTTATTATCTTGCACATTTTCCAATGCCGTATTAAGTCTTCTATTGGGCTACATAGAAAATAAATAAACATGGTTAAAATAAATTCTCATTATCAAAGAGATTCTTCACCCTCATAGCTAATTGATTTGACAAGCTATATTTTTATATTTCTAAGGCTCACTTTTACAATTGATGGATAGACTATGGTATAGCTATCGGAGGTATAACTTTATCCTAGTAATTATACCTTCGATAAACAAGACTGTCTTTTACAATGCATTCTTATCTATCAGATAGTTATATCAAGAATTACGTTAAATCACTTTAGGTTGGTACTGACACAATAAAATTATCTTCTTGTTAGACTATTTTTCTTCAATATTGTTATTATTTCTACCTTCTAATTTGCATTTTTCACGATGTTAGATGATAAAAATGATATTTTTGATTCTGACAGTGATGATGAAATACTTGATTGACATCTGTCAAACGTATGAATAACAACACATCGTTTGTGTTTACGAGGTATCCACAAGAAAAAGGGATAAAGTTATTTAAGGTTTATACGACCGATTTCCATGGGATAAGAAATATTGGTGTTTGTTCTATCTGAGGTTTATTTATCTGATGTTTGTAAAATACAATTTAAAATTTTATACCTGGTATTGCGTTATACGAGGTTTATCTAATGATTGTAAAAGTGGCCCTAAGTAAGAAGATAAAAATTTAGTTATTAACTCGTTTACTGCCGATCACGCAGCAATTAATGATGCTTTATATTTTTCTGATGTAATTAGTGTTCCAATATTTTATTATCAAAAAGCCAAATTTATTTATGTTCTTACAATTTTTTTATTGAATTTTGCGTGTAATAATCCGACTTAGCGACTATTACGTATTTGTTAGGTACTTGGACTTTTTCGTTAGAATTGCAGTTTTGAGTTTTTCTTTAGGATGAAGTACTTATGAGACAGTGGATAAAATTATGTTCCAGGCGGATGTTACAAAAAGTATCAAGGTTAGAGCTTTTGGGCAGTCTGTATGTTCTAAGAAATATTTGTCCAAAATATCAATAGTTTCGGTGAGTCACGTGTGTTCCCGCTTGCTACAAATGATCTTGTCTTACCCCAATGACTATCATCTCTATGCTGTTGCTGTTTCCTTCCTCTGTTCTGTTTTGTTCGCGAAGTCTCTTGCACAGGACGAAACAATCGGGACAAACAGGTGATTGGCGTCGTATAAGGATCATCATAATAAGTCCACAAAACGAAGATAAAAGTAGGAGAGCTATTGTGAATGTAAGAGAATAACGACCAAATGAAATAGGTTGGTGAAGCAAGCACGTATGTTGCGAAGAAGTGTAGTGACATGCCAGTGCTATAACCAAAAACAAAAAATTCAAAAATAAAAAATTCTGGTTTTCAATAATATGTTTTTTGTGCAACCGGGCGCGAAATAAGCATTTCGCAACCGCAATACAGGCCGCGAAATTGGATTTCGCAACCGTTGTTATGGTAACGGCCGCGAAATTAGGTAAACAATCACTTTGACACTTGAGAATTGCATGGTTTTGTTTATCAAATGTTCATCCCATAGCCACCTTGACAGCTAACTTTCTATTTATAATGAAACTGTTGAAAATTAATAAAATTTGTAATTACATATTTTTTACGGTTGCACAAAAAATATTGTGTACACCTTGTCCGCGAAATCCTTTAGCGCCCTCGAGATTGTCTTGCCTCGGCCGCAAGCGGCCTCGGCGACAATGTTTCTCTCGGTACGCTAAAGAGTGATTTCGCGGCCTTGATATACAAATAACTATTAATATATGAGGGTGAGTTACAATATTATCTACCTAGCCAGATATGAAAGATAAGCTATTAGGCAATTCCACGATATTTTTTTCTTGAAAAATACAGGATGGAAGCAGGGTTGTATGACGGGGTTTGTAAATCTCTGCCTTGAGATATCCCCTTAAAAAATTACGTGGCGGTAGAGTTATGACGGCTCATCTCGATTCGAGATGACATCTCGTGGGCGGTGCGCTCGCCTGATTTAACGCCATGTGACAAACACCCCGCCCAACAACCCTGCTTCAGCTAAAGTATATCATTCGACAGGAAATAGCTCAAATGTTGGAACGTAAAGAGAAGAACTTCAGAAACAAGTTGCATCAGTGCAAAGAGAACAGTTACCACCACCTTTAAGATGTTTTGTTTAAAACTGCATGATTTAAAACTTGAAATTATGTTATTTCATTATTCAAAAATAATTTTTTTCCATCAGCAATACTTTTTATTATATCTGCCTTCAAAAAAAGAAGTTCCTAAGCCCTCCTGTATAAGACCACATGTGACAGTCCGAGTTAAAAATTCCTCCAAATAAGCGAGATATTAAGGTCCGAATTTTAAATTTGCTTTGTGACGTAAATAATGTTATAAAAATTGTGATATTATGTTTCATTATGGGAGAAATAAAATACATACATATATAAAATCGCGCATTTCCCACTTAGTGGGTTAGCACAAACCCGAAAGAATAAAAATAACATCAACCAAAAAATAATCACTCTCTCTTTCAACAACATTCTTACTAACCTGACATCATACAACATATATTCCTCACTCTTAACATATTAAAGTGTCCGATTTTCGGTAGTGAAATACCGCAACCGGGCCACAATAATAGTTACCTACGAAACAATCATCCTTCGCCACACATTCCTGTCTAAGCACACTTCTTTCGCCTCGGCCACGTTCATAATCGCATTCACACACGCTCTTCTTCTCTTCCCACTCGGAAACTTTTTCTCTTTTAGTACCTTATGAATCACATCCATCCACTTACACGCTGGACGGCCACGCAATCGAACACCCTCAATTTCACCAAGATATATACGCTTTACAACACGTTCACTCTTCACTCTCTCCACATGACCAAACCATCTCAACTGGCTCATTCCTCATTCTTCCTAACCATACATTCTTCATACACCAAATTATTCCTCACGCGATCCCGTCTTACATATCCACATACTCCACGTAAATACCTCATTTCCACGGCAGTCACTCTCTTTTTATGCTTTCTCGTTCATGCCCAACATTCGCTTCCATACATCAAAGCAGGCACTAGCACTCCATTATACATACTTAAACGAGCTTCTCTTGATACGTTTACGTTTCGAACAAACGTACCCAGAGCACCCATTACCTTACACACCGCACTCACTCTCCTTTCAATTTCTCTATCAATTCGACCATCCCTTAACATCATACTACCCAAATATACAAACTCATTCACTTGCTCCAGTTTCACTCCATCCACCAACACATTGCACACAGTCACCAATTTACTCCTTTCAAATACTAACACCTTGGATTTATCAATATTCAACTTCAGATTCATACTTCTTCCAACTACATGTATTCTCTCTATCATTCTTCTGAGTTGCTCTTCATAAAAAAAATTATTATTATACTTAATTTCTTTCTCTTTTTTTCTCATTTTACAAAAAACTATGAAAAAAGTAAGTCACCCGAACAGCATCCGAACAGATCCGATACAGGTTTATATCATAACTTTAGAAACATATATTGGATAAATCTCTCCAGGTTGTTCTGCATGTTCTTCTGTATCAGATGAAGATGTTTCTAAATAAAGGGTTAAAATGAAATACACCTGTTGTGTGATGATGCAGAATGTATTATTTATTTAATTAAGTGGCAATCGATTTCGGGCGGTAGTCCTTCATCAGGCCGCGCGTCAAAATAGTAAAAATATATATAGTAGAAACTCTTTGAAGGACAAAAACATCTTATGTTGATGCCGAAAATTTAATGAAAATAAAAAGATTACATTGATAAACGAAGAATTGTAAATGTGGTTTCCTTCTTGGGCAGTACTATTTTGACGCATCGGCCTGATGAAGGACTACCGCCCGACATCGATCGCCACTTAATTAAATAAATAATACATTCTGCATCATCACACAACAGGTGTATTTCATTTTAACCCTTTATTTAAAAACATCTTCATGTGGTATAGAAAACAAAAATTTCTTTTACCTGCAAGTATTCTATAAATACTTCTTATGGGTCCACTTCCTATTAACCCTATTCCTGCAATATGGAGGCCTAGTGCATAAGGCCTTTCGGAAAAATGCACCAGATACAAAGTCGTGATGATATGGGTGAGCCATGCACCGCCTGCCAGAGCTCTGACTGTCAGTTGCACAGCTTCCTTGGAAAGCCAAGCTGGGTAGCATGAATACATGGAGCACGCACCAGGATGTGCCGAATATGGAGCGGCGCAGCTACAGTTGGCGTAGACCTGATATAGCGAAAACATTTATTTAATTTAGTTTCTGATAGTTAAGCTGGTCAGCATATCTCCCATTATTTGGTATAGTACCAATGATTATATTTGAAGTAAATAAGTGCCAAAAAATGAAAATTTGAGTTAATCTCGGAATAACGTACTAAGTGTCAAGCGCAATAATATAAAACTCGCTATGTTCCTCGATCCATGCTAACTGAACACAGAACAATTTATCAAAACGTGTTGTGTTCTGATTAGTGTACTTTGTTTATTGTGATTAATAATAGTTTTTTGCCTGTATTTTTATAATAGATGGAATTAAAGAATTTGTTTAATTTTCATAATAAACACTCAAAATAAGCAAAAAGTTTGAGTGTTGCAAGCATTTTAATATACTGCAGGGACTTAACATGTTCTAGCTGTTTTCTGATATAAGATATTTTTGTCCACATAAAGGACGGAAAATGCAACTAATTTTTTCGTGAGTAGTGATAAGTATAAGCTAGTAAAGGATCTTACAATTTTTTGACATGTATTTTTCAAAATTTCCTTCGGATTTCAGTAAATGATTCAAAACCGACTTTTTAGCACTTAGTACTTAGTACATTATTGATTTCAAGTCCTCATTTATTAATGTACCAATCAAATTAATTGTGTTATCTAAGTGTTTCAAAATTGTTGAAAAATAATTCTTCACATTAGCGTTTAACATGGGAAAATAGTTTTTCCAAAAATTATTTGTCCCGTAAAATTTGAAGATTGCGTGATCAGAGAGAAAGAAGAGAAAGAGAGAGAGAAAGAAAGAAACAGGAAGACTAAATATTTCCAGAATTAGATGTAATTTAAGGAAAGATACGTAGAAGAAGAGGAAGAAAGAAAGTTACAGATATCAAAGAATGTTGGAATTACGAAGGGCCGAAGAAAGACGCAAGACGGACTAGAGTGGAGACAGGTCTTCCTCTGTGATAGAATTCACTAATGAATGATGACATGGTTGAATTCAGAATTTTATCCATCATCCAAATTTTCTTTATTCAAATAAATAATTGTTATTGGTCCATCGTGAATTGCAACAAGCAAATTAGAAAAGAAATTATTGCAGATTACGATCAGTGTTGTGACAGATCAGTTTATAAAGGATTTAGACCAAGCTCTAGATCTTTATAATTAATATGTTCTAGATAAGAACAGAGGTCAATTTCTGCGATCTTTTTTTCAGGTCAGATAAGGAATTTGGGAAGTATTTGTGTTAGTTCATAAAAAAGATCAGTAACGATTTTCAAATGTTTTTTTTTTCTTATTAATTAAATAGGAATGCAAAAAGTAAATTAATTACAAAGAATATACTTTGCCGTATGCCCTACAGTTGGGAAGAAAAATTGGTTTTATTAATACTGAATTAACGAATAAAGTAGAAACAGAAACAATAATAATAATTTTAAACATTAGAATTGTTGAAAAATAATAAATTAAGAAAGGCCATCAATAGGCAGACAATCATGATATACCACTGAATTTTTTAAGTGAGTTAAATGAATTACAACCTATAACCTATTTGTATATAATTTGGTCTTGAATTTTCTGGTTTCAAATTTTTGTATTTATTTTCTCATTTGTCATGGCTTAAACTGTTTCCCTTATATTTCCGTATATTTGATTTTTTTTAAGATCATAGATTATAGTTTTTAGATCTAGATCCAGATCAAGATCTGAATTCATAAACGGGTCTAGATCAGATCAAAAGCCATATTAAATAAACTAGATAAGTATTTTAGATTAAATGATCTAGATCAGTCACAATACTGATTACGATACATTGCAAACTTGTTTAAAGTGGTAGAACTACAGGATGTGTCAAAAGGCAGAAGTAAGGTAATTAATAATAAGAAACATTAAATTATACAGTTAAATGAAAATGACAATACCCTTTGGACAAAAAGAATTTCTGAAATTGACAAATGACTGTTCGATGACTTTGACAACTCCTTATGGACACTTATAAAAAAAACGCGATAATACATTGTTGTCAATCATTTTAAATGTAACTATGATCGCCATACGCCCATGTTTACTGATAAAAAAAAAACTCTCGGCTAAATTATCTTTCAGGCGTAGTTTCTAAATGTGTAATAAAAATGTTACTGGTTTAAAAATATTTTCAGGGATGTCTGTTTTTTTGGAACATCCAGTATTCTATAAATCAACACAAAATAAGAAGAAAAATATATGCGTTTCACTTACCATATATCCATTCTCGTAGCTAATAGAAGCACACCCAGCATAACAAGGCGAAAAGAAACTTTTTTCTAACTCCGGAACACACACTGGTTCATATAATGACTTGTCACATCCACAATTTTTACATTGTTCCATCACATCTTGGAATTCATTTTTACTGCACCTTATGAACACTAGTATTAAGAACAACACAGTTAACACCACTGGTACCAAAGTGTTCCAAAGTGCCAAACTAAAAGCACGTAGATTGTACCGCGTTATTACAGAAGCTGTGAAAATGATCGCCACTATTATGGTTATAGGAGTTAGAATATACATTATGTTTTGCATAGAAATTGGGTTGGTGAACAGCATATCGTCTGGGAAAGAAAATTTAGCCATGTTATAGTTGTTTTCCTGGAGCGAAAAATTCATAAGCGCAGACCAGAAGAAAATGGATAAAAAGTAGTTGAACAACACTACCTTGTTGAAAAGAATTCGCTTCAGAACGGAGAATAAGTCTGGAAAGAACAGAAATTTTTTGAAGTTAATTATACCGAGTCGTGGCGGTTAACGGTGAACATTGGCATTTAACCTGTAATATTAGTTTTATTAAATTTGCTGTTGTTCTGTACATTCTACCATAAAAAGTCTTTTAAGTTTTTACATTTTTACCTCCCGTCATGCCGTAGGTAAGGGAGGTAATGTAATCGTGCCAAAAATTTGATGGTAAATTTTCAGTAAATAAGCACGAATTAGGGTCCCCACAACACGTTTTTACTATTTTTACGATGATCTCTCTCTCTCTCTCTCTCTTCCTGTGTGTGTGTGTGTGTGTGTGTGTGTGTGTGTGTGTGTGTGTGTGTGTGTGTGTGTGTGTGTGTGTGTATGTGTGTGTGTGTGTGTGGGTGGGTGAGTGTGGGTGTGCGTGTGACGATTCTTTCGTCCAACTCTTATAACAAACTTCTAAATATATCTATTTTCCGTATTTCAGCTTCCTGCATTCATGTAACGAGTTGATTAGATTTTGGGTAAAATTGGATAAATGGAAGTGATAGTTGACTTGAAGCTCATAACAGTTTTTAATAAAAAACTATATTTAAATATAATCCAAAACTTTTCAATTTTAGTATTTACGACTTTTATATGAAGGGGAACATCATATTAGATTTTTATATTAATGATAACGACATATTAGATGTTTTATAAAATTGATAAACCGAAAGTACTACTTTACAGGAAGCTAGAAACAGATTTTCTTGAAAAAAATATATTAAAACATGATTCAAAACTTCTCAAATTTGGTATTTAAAACACGTGTATAATTTGAAACGTTAGATTTTCACTATACCTATATGATAAACCAGAAGTGGTACTTAATTTGGAGCTCTTAACAGATTTCCGAGGAAAAACATAAAATATAATCCAAATTTGATATTACAGACTTTTATATTTATTGGAACAACAAATTAGACTTTGTTTACGAACGATCAACCGGAAGTGATACTTCATTGCTATTTCAAACATGGAATTGACGGGAGGTCATGTGTTGGCCACATCAGATTTTTTATCTTTTTGGTTTCTTTACAATTTTTAAAAAAATATTTCAAAATGAGGCCAAAATTACTGTGGATACTAGTTATACATACTGCACCGTTTCAGATAAAATTCAACATAAATTGTCAACGTTGTCAGTGTCCAATAAACTTATCATCACGCTTTAAAGATGTGTACTAAAGAAAAAAAAATGGTTACTTGATACAATGATGGTTTTAGTTTGAGAAATGTTTGTGATATATTTGCTAATTTATATCCTGACCGTCCTAGACCAGATCCTTCTACAGTTTCGAAAATACTTACAAATTCAAAAGTGATGTATATTTAGATAAGAACAAAAACTGCGCGAACTGAAGAACATAGAAATAATTTACTTTCTTACGTTATTTATAGATCAGTAAATTATCATGAAAATTCATTTAACATTGACAACCTAAGTATGTTGAATTTTATCTGGAACGGAAGGGTATTTATATATATATATATATATATATATATATATATATATATATATATATATATATATATATATATACATATATAACTAGTAGCAGTAGTATCCATAGTAATACATTAATGATAGAATAGTAATATTGCTACTAATTAACAGATTTTTTTATTTTCTTTTTAAAATTGTGACAAAACCAAAAACATAAAAAATGTAAAATCATTCTGCACAACTTTGCGCTCTACAGTTTTTGTTGTAAAATGAACAGAAAAGCAGGAAAAGCATAAAACTAAATCACATGTTAAATCTCTGTTTACCCCTAACCGCCACTAAATTCTTCTTACCTTTTTTGTTGCTTGTAGCATCAACGCTACAGGTAATACAATTAGTCTTCGTGTTATAATCCAAATACTTGGGAAACATGCCGAGAAGTAAAGAGAAAATAAAGAGAGCTGCCACCAATCCAATCCAGTGAAGAGATCCAAAGAGGTTTGTTCGTGAAGAAACCATTTTTATAGCAAGGAAGTTTCCTAGGTACGGCCCAACTTGTTGAAAGGCGAGGAATATTGCTGTACCAAAGTACCATCACCAAATGTTATTTCATGCATGAGTAACTTAAATAAGAATTTATCCAGACAAAAAGATAATAATACTATATATATGGAATTTTATTTGCAGGCCAATTTCAGGGGTATCTGATTCTTTTCTACCTGTCATTTTAGCTTTTTCCACAACCAAGACAGAAAATAGGTTTCTCTGATAGTACTAAAATTATGACTGATATTTCTTCAGGGGCAAAAGTAACAACTTCTGTCCCACGGGAAATTAGCTAAATAATTACCTGTTCTGGGCGAAATGTATGATTTAATTACCTCTGCATTTACATAAAATCTGGCATAAATACTACGAAAGTTTATATTTTGTACAATAATTAATTTAATATTATTTATTATTTTGACGTTTGTCGTGAAACAAAAGCACAAGGATATAATAACATTAAAATTCGAATTATTTTAAAGTTTTTTTCATTTTATTAAGATTATTGATTTTAAATATTGAAGTAGTGGAAACAAAATAGTATGCAGGGTCTTAATTAAAAAAAAAACGAGCCATCAGTTTTTCCATGCGCAAAATTATACACCTACATACATCACTGAACATATTTTATTTTGCATTGTTAGTAACCTGTAAAATCCAATTTGAAATATAATTATTGCTCATTTGTATATCATCTGAATTGTCAGAAATTAGATTTACAAATAAAAATTACAGATAATAATTATGTTTTACACCTAAGTCACTTAAACAGATTTTATTTATTTTATTTTGTAACCTGCAAAATCGAAATTCTTACAATTCATACGATATACATTTCTTTGTAATTTTATTTAAAATCCATGGCTACCACTACAAATTAGCAATATTCATAAAATTTCAAATTGTACTTTGCAGGTTGCTAAACATACAAAATAAAATCTGCTTACTGATGTAGGTGTAGAATTTAATTCTCTACAAAATTTATTTGGAATTTTTTTGTCTAAAATTAAATGGGAAGTTTTGAACAAGGGAAAACTGATTTCCCATGTTAAACGCCTATGACCCGCTTTTTAATTAACACCCTGTATATGTTTCACTCCACTCTACACCCGAAGTCGGGCATTGTCCGAAAAATTTGCCCAGAACTAGTTTTGAACACCTGATAATTCCCAAAACCGAATTTTATCAAATCAACGGATATTACTTTGAAAAATACTAATAATGATTATGTTACGGTTTGTTAAAAAATAAAAATAAATATCAGTCTTTGTAACTTTATCCATACGCGTTGTGTCTGTTTTTCGTACTTGGGCATGTTCAAAAAATTTTAAAGTAGCTTTGCGCAAGGATTTATTCTTTAAAATTGGTCTCAATAAACACGAATAGTTCCTGTAAAAAATAATAGGTATATGTAGAATACATTTTGATCTACTAAAAGACGAAATTGCATAGCAATCTTCTTTTTACCTTCCGTCACCTTTAGGTAAGGAAGGTATTGTCTTTGGTCAAAAAATTCGGTGGTGAGTTTTTGATGGATAAGCCCGTTTTAGGGTCCCTAGAATATGATTTTACTGTTTTTACGATGATATCTGTGTGTGTGTGTGTGTGTGTGTGTGTGTGTGTGTGTGTGTGTGTGTGTGTATGTGTGTATGTGTGTGTGTGTGTGTTCGTGACAAAAATTTCGTCTGCAATAACTCTATATATACAAGTCCAAATATTTTAATTCTTTCGTATTCTTCTTCGATATATCCATATGAAGAGCTGATTAGATTTTGGTTATAATTGGTCAACCGGAAGTACTCTCATTTGAAGATTTTAACAGTTTTTCTTGAAAAAATGATGTTAAATATAATTTTTTCACATTTAATGTTATAAATATTAAAGAATATTTTATTCTTTATACGATTTGACTGCATTTTATACTTCATATTAAATGGATAATGAGTAAAAAAATTATAAAGAAATTTAAAGTCATAAATTAGCCAGCTATGCTATAACTCTGGAAATAGCTGCTATATTAAGAAAATTCTGATTGAAAGGTGTCAGTGTCAAGTACAATTGACATGTATGTTTGTGTTATAATTTTACTGGAAATATAAAAACTTTTGCTAGAAACTTTCTGTATGAAATTTGTATAAACTACATGCAACTGCCTTAAGGTAATGTACAAGAAATAGAATCTTTTGCAAAGAACTTTCTGTATGACATTTGTACAAAATACATAGAGCTGACGAAAGGTAACGTGCTGGCCACATCAGATTTTTTTTTACTGAATTCAACTATATAGGTAGAAGTGTGATATGTAATATTTAAGTGTTAAAAATAAAATATTATTTAACCAAACTCCCCATTGTTTCCAAGCAAAATTGTCCAATACACTAAATGTACTATTTCGTAAAAGATTTCAGTTTTTCGTACTTACAAGTGAGTAATATGGCGTCATTCATAACTTGATGGTCGTCTACGTAGACTACAGCATGAACGAGAAGAATAACTGCGGAAGATCCCAAAGCAATTTGGAAAACTAAAAGAATCATCAAAGCTCTCCAAGAAGTGTAGTCTGGATCTACAAAGTTTATATAGGTACTATTGGTAGCCGGAGAGCATAGTTGATTCTTTTGCAATGATTCTGTAAACAAATTCCACAATAAGAAGGGATAATAATCAGGAAACCAGTGACAATGTTGTCTAACTAATTTAAGATCGCTACTTGGTTTCATATTACAGATAAATAACTGTTTAAAATGTTGTTTTCTACGGCCTAATTATTACCTTATTGCCAATAATATAATAGTGTGATCCTCATAATAGTTATGTTCTTTTGTATTTTTATATTTTTCTATAATCTGCTAAAATTTGTAAAATAAACTGTTTCTGATCTAATTTAAAAAAACAAATTTCCAAACTTCGCGCAATAGGCACCTGTCCCTTTAATTTACAGAAACGAGGTTGTACAGATCCTTCTTTAAATATGTACCTAATACCATTTTAGGGGTCAGTAATATAAAAATAATATTTTATACCTATCTCAAACGTAATTTTTTTATAAATAACAATTTAATTTCAAATTAAAGTTGTAATTGACCAAAATAACTCAATAAAACATAAAGATAGTAGTCTCCAAGTTGTCGTAGTGCTTGTAGTCGCATTACCACTACAAAATCCCTAATTAAAGCCATATCACATATTCAGCAACACTAATCTCATTTAATTAGTGCTTAGGAAATTCGAAACCAAGACCAAGACTGAACTAGTCTTGGTCTCGCTTTGTCTTGCTTTCGCAAGTCTTGTCTTGGTCTTGCCTGGGTCTCGAATACTAAGTCTTGGTCTTGATACTCGTAGTCTTCGTTTTGAATCAAGAGTCTCGACATAATTATGCCAGAATAACGCATGCGCACATCGACGCTTCTTTGTATCGTGCAGTGTAGAATGCGTATGTGTTAGTTTACTGAAAGGGGTTAAACACGTTGATTTTATACGCGATAAATCGAAGACAGATTTAGTTATCGATGATAATGCAGGTAAAGTTGTATTAGATGAAAAGGAAGAAGGCACTTCAAGTGAAATGAAATTTGGTTTATCTTCATTTTACAAGTACAAAACCATAAGAAATTCTAGTGATAAGTTAGGCATTTGTATACAACGTAAACATATGAAAAAGACTAAGTCCAGGTTACAGAAACGTTCATCAACGCGCAACGACTTGTTCAGTTAGCGGTTAACAAAACAAACAAATGCAACGCGATTTTTTAACAGCAATAGGTACGTTCAATAGCTCTAGCGCTAGCTAGCTGCTAGCTAGCAACTGTTAGCGCTAGATAACTGAACGGCCTGCTAAGTATCAGCTGACAACGTTTTGCTCGAGCACTGGCTAGCATATGATTTCATTGCTAGGTTAGTGCTAGGTACATAATTCAAAATGAACGAACAGCGCGAAATCGTTTTTATAGGGTACTATACCATAGTCAAATTTTAACTATCTTAAATAAGAAGACGAAAATATACATAAAATAATAAGTATTAGTGAAAAAATTTTGTTTCAATATTGATTAGGTCGCAAACTACAAGCGATTAAAGTTGATTACTAATTAGGTATGACACGTTAGGTCCTAAGAATTTGATTGGTAGCCTGATTTTAAAAACGAGATTCGCGCGTTTGCTGCGGTCACCTTTGAAAGATTATGAACTGTCACGTTGTTGTATAACCTAACGAAAAATTTACAATTTTATGTTTCATGAATTTGTTTAATTATAATATCTACTAATATTAACAATAATAATGTATTTATAATTAAATCAATTTGCAATATGTATTAATTAAATTAATAATACAGTGTGTTCAAAAAAATTCCTAACTCGGAGTAGGCCATGGACAAAGAAACGTATGTCAATTTATAAATATTTAATTAAATGTCAATTTGACATGAGATATTGTCAAAAATGTTATTTAAAAAAATCAAAGCTTTTCTTCTTGAATCTTATTTTTAGTAATGGAAACAAATTAGAAACCGGTGAATGTCAATATACTGTATCCTTCTTTATTGTCTTTTCTCCTTAAAATTACATTTCAAGATCAATTTTGACATCTTGATTTTTGAATTGAATAATGATCAGACATACGTATCTCTGTTCATAACCTACTCCGAGTTAGGAATTTTATTGAACACACTGTATTAAATAATCAAAACAAACAAACACCAGCGCCATCCGCCGTCATACTTTGTCACTGTTACAATGTTCTAAAATTTATTAAGAAAAAAATGCTTATTATTTATATTATTTATGCTTAATAATAATTTCTTCGTAAATATAACGTATAAGTTTTTATATAAAAATATTTCAGCTATGCAAACATGAAAAAATCTGTTCTCTCTAGAACTAACACCACTGGAAGTACCAGCTGTCACGCAAGAAATTCTTAACTTTAAAAATTCATATCTCGCTTCTTACGTAAAATTTTTAAGTCGCGTTTGCACTAAAATTCTTATTTCATCCTGTTCTTACAGAAAAAAAAATTAAAGAAAAAATGGTATAGGACCCTATTAATGCAAAGAACCAGAAATTGGTCTATAATATTCAAAGTAAGTTTATTATAATTATATTACTTGTTGTATTTTGGTATCATACATCTTCTTAGTTCTATGTTGCATATGAACAGTGCTCTAACTGCATATTTGTCTGGCTGCACATAGTTACTGCTACAACAATTTATGTTTTGTCGCAACACAATCGCCTGAATTTTGATTTTAATCTCAAATGTCAACTTTAATGTCGTTCAGTAATTAAACCTTTTCGCTGTAATACAAGCACTAGCAGCTAGATAGAATTTTTGGTCATTGAACGTACCTAATGATTATAATGTCATAAGATCAAGGAAACAGATTCAGATTTGTTCATTTTGATGAACCGCTAAGTGAACAAGGCGTTGATGAACGTTTCTGCAACCGGGCATAATTTATTAAAATGAAGAATTTAATCACAACCGGCCTAAGAATTTTTTTATTTATATTACTCAAAGTAGATACAGTATGTATTAATTTTTTCATAAGGGTGGTATTCAGTGAGTTGTATTACATTTAAAGTAAGAATTATTAGTATAGAGTTTAGAAGTGGAAAATAGAAGAAAAGCAGGAATAAGTATGACAAACGTAATCGTTGAAAGGCATAAAGAAATACAAGGACAAGAAAGATACAACAAGATCGCAGAGTCAAGATATAATAATAAATATGAAAGAATCCGAACAACAGATCTACCACGATATCTTATATCACCAATGATGAAAGAAGATAAACAATTAATCGCGCGTTTCCGATGCGGTAATGAAGAAGCGGGAAATTATTTCTGGCGGAAACTAGAGGACCAACAATGTCGCATATGTCATGTTCAGGTTGAAACTATTGAACATATGTTACAGGGTTGTTGGGAGGAGAATAAAGGCGGACCAATCGCAGGAAGAGGAAGGGTACTGGAAGATTCAGGGAGCGGGCTAAAGTGGATGAAGGAAATCCAAGCTAGAAGAAAACAAAATAATTAATGTTTTTTATATGTGTGTTTGTATATTAATATTTGAAAATTTGTAATTAGATCCAAAGCCGAAAGGCAAGGATTAATAAAATACTAATACTAATACTATTAGTATAGAGGAGTTGTAAGTGCTATGGGACAGTTGTTAATATTCAAGATCATCATCCATTTAAAAGCACCCAATATATTTTCTTTAATAGTAACATTAGGTAAGTATGTAAAATGAGATTCCATATAACTAATAAATTATAAAAAAATCAAATATAATTGAATCAAGAGTCTTGCAAGACTCTCGTCAAGACTCTTGGTCTTGACGTCCTAGTCTTGAGTCTTGGTCTTAATTTTCCATAAAAAGCTTGTCTCGAGTCTTGGTATTGACCGAAGCTCTACATTTATTTGAAATAAGGATATAATAATTGGAGATCTAGGGGAAAAAAGTGGAATGTTCATTTTCTAACAAAATTAAATGATTGGTCCTATTTATACACTAAAGGTAGAGCTTTCTAATGGTATATGCAAAGAAGGCAATTATTAAGATGTCAATTTGAAAAACATAAGATACTTCAACCTATAACCGTTTTGTTTTTCATATGGATGAGTAAAAAAACTTACGTTGTATAATTTGGTTGTTCCACTCAGAACGGTGTAACATCTCTGGAATGTACAGTGTGAGACAGCTGATAGAAAATATAACTAGAAAACTAGAAGTCCATATCATTCGATGATAAATCTTCCCACCGTGAATCAAAAAAATTGTTACAATTCCTTGAACAATATTGTTACCGACAATCACCCAGTCTATAAACATAAACAAATTAAAAACTAAATACTTTTAAATGTAAATGTAATTAAATTAATAATATTATTTATATTTTGTCTAGTGTTCGCACTATTAAATTACATTTCGGTGTATTTTACTATGAAACAAAACATAAACAGGAATTTGTTTTCAAAGTTTATAGAATTAAATTACCTGTTTTATTTTTATGTTGATAATAAGAACGGAAATTTTTTAGACAAGAAACAAAATCATGTAATGAATTCAACCTGAATTAGAATCAGAAGGTTTGTTTTTTGTTATCCATACATAATCGATATATTTCGTTATATATATCAAACTTTAAATGTAAAAATATAGGCCCGTATTCTGAGCGCACTTTTATAATAAAAGCGCTTTTATGGAGCGCGCTATTACATTATATTCTTATGAGGAGTTTGCTCCATAAAAGCATTTTTATTATAAAACTGCGCTCGGAATACAGGCCATAGAATTTTGTTATAATTTTCATTTTCTCTTACCTGCTGTTTTTTGTTCAACGCCAAATTGTTCAGCCCAAATTTGAATAGTCCTATTGAAACTTCCATGCAAGATTCCTTGTAAAACGACGCAAGCGCAGATCACGAAAATAAAGAATTTCAGCGACGCCAGTGGTCGTAAAATCTTCGTCAAATCACACAAACGCCAACCGAAATGCAGATCTGGATCTTCACTGCTTTCTTCGGAATCTACAGTCGAAGGCGGGATGAAATTATCAGGGACAGGCACGGAAAGTGGAGTTGCAAAAGTATATGGCAGGGACTGAAAAAAGAAATATACAAGTACATTTTTGATAATAGCTAACTACTTAGTGATAGTGGTTAATGGTGAACTTACTAATCCCTTGTTCATTTTAAGGCCGGTACAAACTGCTGCGCAGAACAGCTTAAAACGTTTGCGAACGTTCACGATCAACTTGCGCGAATAAGGCCCGGGACGCGCAAGCGTTACGATGTTCATTTAAGCAGTTCTACTCTTTGAATACAACTGGTCACATCAACGTACGTTTAATTTCGCGTACGTTACATCGTACGTACCACGTACCAGTGCCTGACTGTCGCAGCTAGCTAGGCGCACGTTGAAGTTTGTTTACGTGCGCTGTAGCTTTAGCGCTCTATTTGTAAGAATACATAGTCACACGAGCGCCTTTCTAGCGGTAGTTAGTTGTATTATTACATATTTTGGTGTACCTATAATTAATATAAAGCTAGCATATCTTCTGCAAGAATTGCGCTTTTCATATACACTGATATTTTACCTCGTTATGTGACCTTTTATGGAATGTAGCAGTTTACCATAAGAATTGGTAGACATCCAAAAATACTTAAAAAATATATCTTTTTTCTATAGCAGTTAGCAGATTTTAAAATGATAAAGTACTGTTAAAAACTGTTCAATATTACTTTAGGTTTTGAGGTTAAGTTGGATCCTTAAAAGTTTGAAGAAACAGGAATTGGAACAGCCTTAGGAATCCAAAGTATGAATTTTAAAGTTGAAAATTATTTGAACAAATTTATTTGTCTTGAATCGAACGTTTAGGAGATAAAATTTTCTCCATCATCAGCAACATAGTAATAATATTCTTGTCGTTTTTTACATTATGGATACATAGTTTGAATGTTTAACATGTTATATACGTTATATTTCGTTGACTCCCATGTGGAGGAGACGTATTGTCTGTGGAGGTCATCTGACTTACCTTTAGAAAATGATTGTTTATATATAACATGTTAAACATTCAAACTATGTATCCATAATGTAAAAAACGACAAGAATATTATTACTATGTTGCTGATGATGGAGAAAATTTTATCTCCGAAACGTTCGATTCAAGACAAATAAATTTGTTCAAATAATTTTCAACTTTAAAATTCATACTTTGGATTCCTAAGACTGTTTCAATTTCTGTTTCTTCAATATTATTTTACGAAATTTGGTATCTAGGGGTTTTCCGATATGTCCGTTTCAACTAAAATATTTTCAAAGCAGTAGCAATTCCAGTATAACCGGAAGTAGACCCTAACTTTCTTATTTTAAGTGGAATGCTATATTTTTTATTTTACCGTTGAATTCAGCAGAAATTTTTACATATGAAACCATAAAAAAAATTACTCATGCTCAACCACTTCCGGCGTAATACAATTTTTTTTATTTTTTAAAAAACGGCCTCTTCTTTATCACTCTATATCTCGATAACGGGATCGAATTTCTATAATCTGTAAAAACAGTTTTATAAAGAAAGCTTTTATTTACAATAAGACAAATAATAATCGACAATTTTTGAAAATTGTAATTTCTACATAAATGTAAAGTTGAAGTTCACAAAATTCAAAAAACTATTTTTTTTTAAATGGAACACCCAATTTTTTATTATGTAAATGAATTCTATGTTAAAAAATAAGAGTAGTTTGTGTGGCGTGTGCTATGTTGAAAGTTGACAGACTTTTAGTAAAATAGAAAATATTTATCAAAATGAGTAAAAAAGTCGACCTTCAATAGTTTCCGAGATACGAGTATAAGGCAGTGAAAAATGAGTTTTTACGGGGTTTACCTCTGCTATCTCAAAAACTATAAGAGTTACGACTTCGATTAAATAAGACTTTTTGTTTATTTCAGAGGTCAACTTAGATGTGCTTTTGTTTAAAAAAAAAATCAAATAATTGTACTAAATTAAATGTTGTGGCAACCTTGGCCAATATTTGATTTTCAAATAACTTCGTTACTATTAGAAATTGAGAAAAATGTTTCATATAAAATTTTATTGTTTTTTTATAGTCTATTTATTGATATAGACAAAATTTTGTCCAATCAGTATCTTTGTCAATTTTCTTCGATTCTAATAGTAAATGGCCTCTTTCTCGGAAACAGTTGAAGATCGGCCCATATTGATTATGCCTTTTTTACTCATTTTGGTCAGTACTATATGCCCTTTCATTTTTTTCTCGAAGTATGGTTACACCCTGCCAGGATAGTGATCGCGACCCCGGAGTTAAAACTAATATGACATGTTACATCCCCATGTTCACCCGCTAAAAGCCACCACGCGGTATAGTAGAATTAACAAAAGAAATTCGTTCAAACGCTAATGTAAAATACTGTACCTATACGTGCCATTTTAAAATTCTTATAAACTTTTGATAATAAAAATAAACATTTTTCTCGTATAATCAATATCATTTTGATTTTAATTAGTATCAATATTTAAATTTGTGAGTAATGGGAAAACAACCCATGTCGATTTTGGCCAAAATGAGATTGCTTGTGTAATCAGATAAAAGTATTATATTTTTATATACTTGAACAACTAAGGCATAACTTCAAATATAAATAAAAAAAAAATAGATATGAAAAACCAGCATTAAGAAATTTGTGAATATTATCGAAACTTTGTTTAGGGCCAACTTTACAACTACCGGTTGAACTATGGATAACTTATTTCTTAGAAAAATAGAAAAATATCGCATCAGGATATGACATTTAATACAAATTTGACAATTTGATTTATAATTTCGATGCTATATTTTTTTTTGAGAAATAAGATATCCATGGTTTATCCAAGAATTGTAAAAGCGACCCTTAGTCATTAGATATTAGAATAAATATATATATATATATATATATATATATATATATATATATATATATATATATATATATATATATATATATATATATACAGGATGTTCATTTTAAGTGGTACACTATTGCTAACTCGAAAACTATTATAGCTACGAGGTAGGTTAAATTAGCAAACAATTTGTATATTACTAGACTATTTTATTGAGCGTAAAATTATTTTGTCCAGCCAGTGATTTTGGAACTGTAGGGGACCAACTTTGTTATTTTAAATGGCACCATATATTTTTTATTTACTTATTAGATAGAGAATTTTATTCTGAACTCAGTGATATAATATTAACATACCGTCACATAACGATTTTTTAAATGCAAATAAAGTTTTATAATAATATGATTAAAATATAATTATAATGAGAGTGCCACGGATGGAAAAAATGAATACATGTTAATATTATAGAATTAGAATGCCCTGGCAGAAAGTAGTGAATATTTTCTTCTGTCAATTCATCATATATGTCAACATGTTCACGTATTTCTTTCATGGCATTCTAATTATATGTAAGAAAAATAACATGTATTCAATTTTTCTATTCCTGGCACTTTTATTATAGCGATATTTTAATCATATTAATATAAAACTTTATATACATATTTCTCAAAACAATCGTTATGTGAGAGTATAAAAATATTATATCACTGGATTCAGAATAAAATTCTCTCTCTAATAAATAAATAAAAAATGTATGATCCCGTTTAAGATAACAAAGTTGGTCCCCCCAGTTTGAAAACCACCGGTTGTAAAAAATTTGTTTGCTTATTTAACTGGCCTCGTAGTTCTTATAGTTCTCAAGATAGCAAGGTGTACCACTTAAAATGAACAACCTATATATATATATATATATATATATATATATATATATATATATATATATATATATATAGGTATATATATACAGGGTGTTAATTAAAAAGCGGGCCATAGGCGTTTAACATGGGAAATCAGGTTTTTCTTGCGCAATAGTTCCCAATTAATTTTAGACAAAAGTGTATCAAATAAAAGTTGTAGTTAATTAAATTATACACCAGCATCACTAAACACATTTTATTTTGCATGTTTAGTAATCTGTAAAATCCAAATTGAAATTCTATAAATATTACTCATTTATAGTGATAGTCTTGGATTATAAACAAAATTACAAAGAAATGCATATCGTTTGAATTGTCAGAAATTCGATTTTCAAATAAAAATTACTGATAAATATATTCTATCCTAAGTCCTTAAAATTATTTTGTTTTTATAATCTACATCTAAATTATTGCTTAAAATTTATTTATTTTTATTTTGTAACCTGCAAATCGAAATTCTGACAAATCAAACTATATGCATTTCTTTGTACTTTTGTTTAAATTTCATGGCTATCACTACAAATGAGCAATATTTATAAAATTTCAAATTGGATTTTACAGGTTAATAAACATGCAAAACAAAATCTGTTTAGTGACGCTGGTGTAGAATTTAATTCTCTACAACATTTACTTGAAACCTTTTTGTTTAAAATTAAATGGGAAGTTTTGCGCAAGGAAAAACTGATTTCCCATGTTAAACGCCTATGGCCCGGTTTTTAATAAACACCCTGCATCACAATCGTCTATATGTATATAAATATGTCTTCAATATTGCAATTTATATATATATATATATATATATATATATATATATATATATATATATATATATATATATATATATATATAAATTGCAATATTGAAGACATATTTATATACATATAGACGATTGTGATGCAAATTCATTGAGTAAAAAGATTTATAAATACTATAAAATAATAAAAATAATTTGTAACTTACTTGAGGCTCCATTGCCGGTAGTGGCGACCGGCAATTTATAAAGAAAGGCATATTACAAACCACTAGTTCTCGCGTTAGCGAAAACTAAAACAATATCAGTAGTGTGATCCGCGTTATATACCAAAGAGATGACTCAGATGATAACCGAACTCGCAAACCAATTATAACATTCGAAAAGTATTTTACAAAGACTATATGTCAATAACTAATACATTTATATATATTTTTAACCAGGAACGATATACCAGGTGGTGACTGGAACTCCCAAACATATGACTTTAACATGTAACATCATACTTTTGTAATTTCATGCTTCTCTAATTATTTTAGATTAAAATAACTTCAAATAAAAATTGTAGAAAATTGTGTATCTGATCATCTAAATCAAAAAGCGAAATTAATTTTACATGTTTTATAAACGCAAAAACTAGATATGGAAATATCTAAAATCTCACCAAAAATAAGGATAGGTGTTATTTGTAATATTGTAATATGAGTGAGGAATATTTGTTGTATGATGTCCGGTTAGTCAGAATGTTGTTGAAAGAGTGAGTTGATTATTTTTGTGGATGTTATTACTATTATTATTATTGTTTCGGGTTTGTGCTAATCCACTAAGTGGGACATGCGTGATTTTATGTATGTATGTATTTATGTATGTATTATTTGTAATAGAATAATAATAATAATAATAATAATAATAATAATAATAATAATAATAATAATAATAATAATAATAATAATACTTTATTACCGAACAGTGAACCAATTACATAGGGTATGTAAAACAACATAAATATTTTAAAAAAGTAGAGAACATTAAATGTACATATATAAAACAAAATAATAATGAGATGTTTACATAAACATATCTTCATAGATTTGGTTGGTATATCGGCAGGCCCGATCCTAGCGCGTGTTCATTTTGTTCCCAGACCAAAGGCGGCCAAGCATGGGGGCGACAAATCCATCCTAACTTTTTATAGAAAAAAAATTGTTTAAGAATTTTAAAAACATCAACAATTTATGAAATAATAGTTATTTATGTAACAAGTGTGTAAAGTAGTACAATTTATGAAATAATAGTTATTTATGTAACAAGTGTGTAAAGTAGTACTTTTTTGAATGCGGAAATTGTAGCACGAGACAAAAAATACTATTTTACACACGTGTTGCATACAACATTTTTCCTACAACCGAAATGGTATTGATGTTTCTCATAATACTGAGTGTACAGGCATCCAGCAGCTTCAAATACTGTTAGTACTCTTTCTCATAACACTGTACAAAATGTAAGTTAAACACTTAGAAGAATCTCAGAGAGACGATGATTAGTCTTTTATAATGTACAAATTGTACATTTAATATTAATATTAAAAATTAGGTTAGGTTTGAATACATGTTCTTAAAAATTAGATCAGTACTCAATCTGTTAAAAAAATATTAGATTTGTTTCATTTACAGTGTATATTCATATTTCTTAATAAATTTTATTACTTTTATTATTATTTACTACCAGTGGCGGATTTAGAGGGGGGGCACTCGGGCACGTGCCCCCCCCCCTGTTATTTTTAAAAATTTAATTATTACGTATTATCATTCACGTATTACACATCATAGATAAATAAAAGAATAAACATACTAATAAAAAAACAGAATTTCTATTTATTTTTCAAATTGTTCTTTATTTTGGAGATGGCCCCCTAACTTTTTTTATTACAAGTAATAGAACAAATGGTTCATATAAAAGTTTTATTATTTTTATTATACTATTTGATGGCAGAGTATATATTTTTTTATAAGGTCACGTTTAAAAGATACGACTATCAGCTTTTATTTTTTAAATAGCAAACAATATTTATTAAAAAATATAAACCGCCATTTTTTGTTTTAAGTTGTTCTTATTACTTAATTTGATGTTTTAACTTGTTTTGTATAACATTGTTGCATTTTATTTATTTTCATATAGCTACTTAGAATATTTGAATAAACATTATTTCTCATATTTCTCAAACTCATTTACTTGTTTGGGGTCTTGCACTCTGATTTTTCTTATTATTTTAAATGAAAGTTCTTTTAATTTTAAAGCAATTCGTAGTATTAAAAAGTCTTAATTGTTTGTGGTTTAACTGAATTTGATTTTTAAAGTCAACGTGATATCACAGTGATACCTATTATTGCTATATCTTTCTCTCGCACAAGTCCTATAGTAGGCAGCGAGAGAAAGGTAGCGCTAATGTGACGTCGCAGTGACACTGACAACAAATCTCAAATATCTCGCAAAGTAATTATTAAAAAAATATTTTCTTCATCTTAATCCCTATTTATTGAGTAATACTTTAAGTATAAATGTACATTTTACTATTTTTTGTTATGGTGCAGGACCCCAAATAGATCATTAAAAAGGCAAAAAATGGGGGTTTATATTTTAGTAAAATAATTATAGGTTGCTATTTAAAAAAATATTTACATCTGCCATCAAATAATATATTTAAAATAATAAAAGTTTTATATGAGCAATTTTTTTTACAATACAACACAAAAGTTAACGAGGTATTTAAAATTTGTTTTTCCCAATTTAGTGCCCCCCCTATTATAATTTTGTAAATCCGCCACTGTTTACTACCTAATTATATACTTGACAAGTAAATTAACCGAATTTTAATGTTGTCTAGCAACGCTTATTTACTTTTCAAGCACTTGTGCATGAAAAGTACTTTTCACGCACTAGTGCTTGAAAAGTGACACTTTACACACTGTAATGAGTGCGTGAAAAGTACTTTTCACGCACGGTTGTAGGAAAACATATTAATAAAGCATTATTCTTTTAAATACTTGGTTTGGCTGACTGGTAACATATCTATCCTAATACGTATATAGTTTATTTTATTAAAAGACTGAGTATACTTATGATGTCAATCAGTGGTGTATAACTAGAAATTTTGTACCCCTATGAGAAAATTTTCTGGGCCGCCTTGATTTACAACGCTCCAAGAAAAAAATTTTTACATTATACGGTGACAGTTATATTATAATATTTTTTTACGTAATTATTAATTAATTTTTTTCATTATTGTAATCAAATTTTCATTGTTTTAATCAAGCTTTTCTTTGTTGTAATCAAAAGTCTTTTAAAAAAAACCCTAAGGAATATAACCAAGGTAACATATTTTCATTAAATTACCCAACCCTTGATACATAAATACATAGGTACAGGGTATTAATCAAAAAGCGGACCATAGGCTTTTAGCATTGGAAATCAGTTTTCCGTTGCGTAAAAGTTCCCAATTAATTTTAGACAAAAATGTTTCATTTAAAACTATATATAATTAAATTATACGCCGAATTCACTAAACTTGTTTTTTTTTACATAGTATTAGGTAGATAATTTTATTTCTAATTCATTGTGTGCTATTGTTTAGAACTATGCTCTGTTCCATTTAAACCATTCAGCAGATGGTGCTCGCATCAGCGCCAGTTTTAAGTAAACTTGTCTCTTGTCTCCAATTTCAGTCAATCAGAGAGCTCAAAACTATTCCCTATTCTCTGCAATATGAATGGCTTAAATACCTGAAAAAATAAAATGGGGGCGGGTGCATTTTTATACAAGAACAAAGGCGGCTGATAGGTTAGGATCGGCCCTGCATATCGGCACATTATGTAAATAGGCAAACGTTGAAGAAAGGGCTAGCATATCTGGAGGCCATCCTTGAGACATGGAACGAAATCCTAGATACTGGCCATCTCGTCGTTTTAGTTAAAATAATATATTTATCCCGTTTTAGAAGATTTATTTCCAAAACAAAACTTGGTTTACAATTTTTGCGCATTAAAAACTTTACTGGGTGAGCAAGAATATTCCAGAGCTAAGCCGTATAGACTCTTTCAGTTCATGTTGGGTATAATTATTTTTCGCTGTTCTGAAAAAAGGATTTTATTTTTTATTGCGAGCAAAGTAGAAATAAATAAACAACTGATCGCCATGGAAACATTCATGCAGAGTTCGGAAAATTACTTTTTATATTTTGCGTTCATAATGAAGTCATTACGATACGCAACTGCGTATCGTAATGACCTACATTTCGATACGCAATTTTTTGTTTTAGACGGTTGGTACTAGATGACGTTTCTTTAACTCATTTTTACCTAATTTATTTTTAGTTAATTGACAATTCATTTTAATAATATAATGTCGAAATTATTATTTTTTTATTTAGGGACAATTTTAAGGAATGTTTAATAATTAATGTATCCGTTGGAATATTTTGATGAAAATTGGTATACTTATGTTTTTTGGTACGAGGAATTTACTGGTGAGGTCGTTGAAAGTGTACCACACACCCATTTTTGGGTATGAGGATGGTGTGGTTTTAAAAAGGGTAAATTTTTTTAAAAAATTAAAAATTCTGAAAATTTTATTTAAATAGTTTGAAGGGTGTAGATTTAAGATTTTAAAACCACAGGTCGATATCTCTTTTCGTGTCCGAGATATTCGGCCTCAAAACTTTGCTCAAAAATGCTCATTTTTGGGTCATATCCCAAAAATGGTCAATTATACACCGCTGGCGATATCACCATTAGATTCTACGAGCAAAATTACATAAGCATACCAATTTTCATAATTTTTGAACAAATATTACAATCTCCACAAGGAAAAGTCTGAAAATGGCCAAAAATCGCAAAAAATCTAAGGTGTACCCCTTGCGTTTTTTTCAGTTTTTGACAATTTTAAGGAATATTTAATAATCAATGTATCCGTTGGAATATTTTGATGAAAATTGGTATACTTATGTTTTTTGGTACGAGGAATTTACTGGTGAGGTCGTTGAAAGTGTGCCACACACCCATTTTTGGGTATGAGGATGGTGTGGTTTTAAAAAGGGTAAATTTTTTTTAAAAATTAAAAATTCTGAAAATTTGTATTTAAATAGTTTGAAGGGTGTAGATTTAAGATTTTAAAACCACAGGTCGATATCTCTTTTCGTGTCCGAGATATTCGGCCTCAAAACTTTGCTCAAAAATGCTCATTTTTGGGTCATATCCCAAAAATGGTCAATTATACACCGCTGGCGATATCACCATTAGATTCTACGAGCAAAATTACATAAGCATACCAATTTTCATAATTTTTGAACAAATATTACAATCTCCACAAGGAAAAGTCTGAAAATGGCCAAAAATCGCAAAAAATCTAAGGTGTACCCCTTGCGTTTTTTTCAGTTTTTGACAATTTTAAGGAATATCTAATAATCAATGTATCCGTTGGAATATTTTGATGAAAATTGGTATACTTATGTTTTTTGGTACGAGGAATTTACTGGTGAGGTCGTTGAAGGTGTACCACACACCCATTTTTGGGTATGAGGATGGTGTGGTTTAAAAAAGGGTAAATTTTTTTAAAAAATTAAAAATTCTGAAAATTTGTATTTAAGTAGTTTGAAGGGTGTAGATTTAAGATTTTAAAACCACAGGTCGATATCTCTTTTCGTGTCCGAGATATTCGGCCTCAAAACTTTGCTCAAAAATGCTCATTTTTGGGTCATATCCCAAAAATGGTCAATTATACACCGCTGGCGATATCACCATTAGATTCTACGAGCAAAATTACATAAGCATACCAATTTTCATAATTTTTGAACAAATATTACAATCTCCACAAGGAAAAGTCTGAAAATGGCCAAAAATCGCAAAAAATCTAAGGTGTACCCCTTGCGTTTTTTTCAGTTTTTGACAATTTTAAGGAATATTTAATAATTAATGTATCCGTTGGAATATTTCGATGAAAATTGGTATACTTATGTTTTTTGGTACGAGGAATTTACTGGTGAGGTCGTTGAAGGTGTACCACACACCCATTTTTGGGTATGAGAATGGTGTGGTTTAAAAAAGGGTAATTTTTTTTTAAATTAAAAATTCTGAAAATTTGTATTTAAGTAGTTTGAGGGGTGTAGATTTAAGATTTTAAAACCACAGGTCGATAACTCTTTTCGTGTCCGAGATATTCGGCCTCAAAACTTTGCTCAAAAATGCTCATTTTTGGGTCATATCCCAAAAATGGTCAATTATACACCGCTGGCGATATCACCATTAGATTCTACGAGCAAAATTACATAAGCATACCAATTTTCATAATTTTTGAACAAATATTACAATCTCCACAAGGAAAAGTCTGAAAATGGCCAAAAATCGCAAAAAATCTAAGGTGTACCCCTTGCGTTTTTTTCAGTTTTTGACAATTTTAAGGAATATTTAATAATCAATGTATCCGTTGGAATATTTTGATGAAAATTGGTATACTTATGTTTTTTGGTACGAGGAATTTACTGGTGAGGTCGTTGAAGGTGTACCACACACCCATTTTTGGGTATGAGGATGGTGTGGTTTAAAAAAGGGTAATTTTTTTTTAAAAATTAAAAATTCTGAAAATTTGTATTTAAGTAGTTTGAAGGGTGTAGATTTAAGATTTTAAAACCACAGGTCGATATCTCTTTTCGTGTCCGAGATATTCGGCCTCAAAACTTTGCTCAAAAATGCTCATTTTTGGGTCATATCCCAAAAATGGTCAATTATACACCGCTGGCGATATCACCATTAGATTCTACGAGCAAAATTACATAAGCATACCAATTTTCATAATTTTTGAACAAATATTACAATCTCCACAAGGAAAAGTCTGCAAATGGCCAAAAATTGCAAAAAATCTAAGGTGTACCCCTTGCGTTTTTTTCAGTTTTTGACAATTTTAAGGAATATTTAATAATTAATGTATCCGTTGGAATATTTTGATGAAAATTGGTATACTTATCTTTTTTGGTACGAGGAATTTACTGGTGAGGTCGTTGAAGGTGTACCACACACCCATTTTTGGGTATGAGGATGGTGTGGTTTAAAAAAGGGTAAATTTTTTTTTGAGTAGTTTGAAGGGTGTAGATTTAAGATTTTAAAACCACAGATCGATATCTCTTTTCGTGTCCGAGATATTATTTTATTCTTTTTTTTTATTTAGGGAAGTTTATTTACATGAAAATGTACAAATGGTTGCAAATATAAACACAAATTGAGTAAGTAAATGTTATTGTAGAAGGCGCAAAATATAAAAAATAGTATAAAGAACTCATTTTAAGACTTTCTTTCGCACTTGTCAATTTTGTCTAAATTTTGACGCGTGCGAAAAAAACATGTCTTATAAAACACGTTCTTTAATATACTATTCCGATCCCTTTATACACAATTTTGCGAGCTAGCTCAGTAAAGAAGGTTTTTCCGGTCTAAAAAGTGATCACTGATCAGAAACAGTTTATTTTTGGACGATCGCAAAAAATAGTTATTTGTGTACTAAGACCAAAAAGTGAATAGGGGATTACAGCTCAATCGAATTAAGAGAAATTAGTAAAAAATAGAGAAAGTATATGCTTAATACATAAATAAATATATCATCACGGCATATTACCCATTGCTGGGTGTGCCAATCTGCTTTGTACGCAGATTTCGCTAATGATGATGACATATTTGTACCGTGCGGGCGTTTACCAGGCGTCACCTCACGGGCACTCATTGCTGGCGTGGAGAGTGCACCACAGGGGTCAATTTTGTGCCATTTAAAATTCGTTATTTTTGGCGTCGGTCGGGATCGAACCCGGTTCCCCAGATTCGCAACCTGACACTCATGCACGCGGCCACGAGACCCCATATGCTTAATAATGAATATTAATAAAGAAATAAAAAGATATAATTGAAATACTTCGGAAATAAGGGGTTTTTTTGTTTTAGCAGCTCGTCACTCATATGAAATCCATATATTATTTTGATTGGCGACTCAAAGACCACCTATAAATACATAACGAATACCGAGTTAGGAGGTGGAGTCTACTACCAATGGAAGTAGACACGTGGCTACCACTCCAGTACTGCAATTCTCAAACAGTTTTTATTTGAATATAAATTTCTTGCATTAAACTTAATAATTTTGATTCACTTGCAAATATAAAGCTTGTAGGCTTGTGCAGTGTTATAATATTAGTTTATTTTTTATAAATATAATTTAAAAATAGCATACATTTCAAGAATATTTTAAATCCACGAAGAAAACAGTTTTATATAAAAACTTATATTCGTGACGTCACATCCATATTTTTAAACTTCGGGGGACCATAATTCGCTTATTAATAGGAATTTTTTCATCGGATTTTCACCAATAGTCTTAGTTTTACTCATACTTATTGATGAAATTATAAAAAAATGGTGGAATCCCCTATTTCCCAGAAAGCAAATGCGGACGAAATAACACTTTTTGGCAGTGGTGCACACAATTTTTTTTAGACGACTTTTGACGTGACAACGTCTAATAAATTGGTGAACGCCGGCCGCGCATACGAGAAAACATGACTCATTGTAGCGTACCGCATATTGTAACATCGCGCTCATTGTAGCGTACCGGAAGGTAAGGGGCGAGAGCGCATGTGCACAACAGCCAGTATGTGCATCCGGTCATGCAAGTTGATACCAATATACCAATTCTTCTTTGTGGCGACTTCAACACAAACGTGAAAAATGATGAAACATTCCTCAAATCCACGAAAGATATGTACAATCTCGAATGCGCATCAGATGTTAATAAGTCAACAACGCTGAGAGGAACAACCATCGATTTGACTTTTTCGAGGTACCATTAAACTTGAAACACTCCGATTCGTTTCCTACTTTTCCTATCATCGTCCTATCCTTAACAGAATAACACAGATTGGAAGAAGTTAAATAGCAAACATATATAAAAGTTATAGTTAAAATAATCTGTTCGTTAAAGTAATAAACATATTTGAATTAATGAGTGGAAATAAAAGTAAATTCTTTGTATCCATACAAAATAGTGATAATTCAATAAAAATGATTCAATTTTATTCATAAAAGTATGCAATCATTTCATCAATGTTTTTTTATGACGTTGTCACGTTAAACTATCGTCCGTAAACCGACTTTACAGACAACCAATTTTTTCTTTATAAAATTTACAAATTTGTTAGATTCAAGTAAAATATAAATTATTGAACTTAAGTATTATACAGTCAAATTTTTATTTTGATTTGATAACTGCTTCCCCTAGCATCCTTACCCCCCCCCCCGTTTTCATTCTAAATAATTATGGTCACCCTATGTATGATCTAATAAACAGTATTCTTTTTTTGCTTATGTAATGAACCGAATTCTCACATTTATTTCTATAAGAAAATATCTATTTTTCCTAGTGTTCGCATTACTGTATTGAAAAAATCATACAAGGAAATGGAAAAATCTTTTGAAAGTTGAAAAGCATTCTTGAAAGCTCCGCTCTATAACAAAGCTTAACAACAACTGGTCTATTTATAGATCATCATTTCATCTATCTATTACGATTGTTCCTCAGTCAGTCTGTTATCTCGTAAGATACGTCACCTAACCTAAGTGTGTGGATCTTTACTCGATTGTAACGAAATGTCGATAAATCTAATCAGTCGAGTAGGTTTGGTAATGGAGGACACTGCGTGCGGATTGGGTTCCTGCCAACCACGATGGTTGAAGAAATTCGCAAACGCAAGGAGTTTCATGGCGGTCTATGGTTTGCTAGGAACCATACAAGCTATGGCATATGTCTACCTGGTGGTTACCTTGACAACTATGGAGAAGAGATATAAAATTCCTAGCAAAACTACGGGTGAGGATTATATTTTACTATATATTGATAAAATTTAAAAATAAAAAAATATGGGGTATAAAACTCAATTTTCTTTAAAACTGACTAATCTACTGAAACACCAAACAAAAATTAAAATCTATTATATGAACAGACTTGCAAATTTATATTTGTTATAAAAGTTGAACATTATTTATACATAGCTTGAAAAATTATATTATCAAGTTTTTTTAAAAAATAATTTTAACGCTAAAAAGCTTTTCATTTTAAAACATAAAATGAGACACTATATACAGGGTGTCTCAATAAGCATGCTCACTATTAGTAACTTTTTTATTTGAAGAGCTGATTAAATGAGCAAAATTGTACCATTTTCTTACAAAATTGGTAACATCAGCAAAAATATATGCCCAAAACATAAGACCTAACTTATTTATTTTAAATAGCATCACATATTTTTTATTTTTTTTATTCGCTACAGAAATTAATTCTGAATTCAACGATATAATCGTTTTATACTCTCGCATACCTTTTTTTTCAGAAAAATCCATATTAGGTTTTATATTAATTTTTTCTTTAATTGTATCAGCTCTTACATGGTGAAACTTAAGTTTCACAATTATTTTATTTTGATTACCAGTTTCGCTACAACATTAGCATCATCAAATCTTCCTTAACGTAAAATAGTAAATATATAAATATGTCTAAATTATATTAAATATATATTTTTTTTTATTATTATTGACATATTGACATTTCGTTTATATTTATTTAATATAATTTAGACATATTTATATATTTACAATTTTACGTTAAGGAAGATCTGATGATGCTAATATTGTAGCGAAACTGGTAATCAAAATAAAATAATTGTGAAACTTAAAACCACGTATTTTCAATAATTAAAATACATTAATTTTATTTAAATATGTGTATAAAAAGAGTGCCAAATATGGAAAAAATGAATTCATGTTATTTTTTACGTAGATTAGAATACCATGAATGAAAGAAATGAGAATTTTGTATATGTTGACATTTAATAAAAAAAAGTATGATCAAGTGACAAAACAAAATATTCACTAATTTCATCCCTGGCATTCTAATTCTACGTAAAAAAGAAAAATGTATTATAGTCATATTTAAATCAAATTAATATAAAATTTATTACATAGTTTTCTCAAAAAAATCGTTCTGTCATGGTATGAAACGATTCTCTAGCGAACAAGCAAATAAAAAATATATGTTTCTATTTAAAATAAAAAAGTTAGGTCCCATATTTTGAGAACCGCTGATATAAATTTATATTTGCTGATATCAGTAATTTTGTAATTCAAAATAGTACAATTTTGCTCATTTAACTAAACCCGTATCTCTTCAAATAAAAAAGTTTCCAATAGTGAGCAAGCTTATTGAGACATTCTGTATATAATATTTAAAGAATTACAAAATTATGTTCATTCTAAAACTTTATCTATTTATGTATTGTATGTATACATGTTTGTACATTATTTATTGCCAAATTAAATAAACAAAATTTTTAAATTATATTAATAAAAATGAAAATAATTTTATTTTAGAATCTAAAGTTATGAAAAGATACGAAGCTCAATATTTGGTTTTATCAATTGATTATTTAAAATTTGACGAATATAATAATGTGTTATTATTACAATATTGCTCAAATACATACATAGGTGTTTTTTTTAATACCGTCTGCCCGGTAAAAATTTAAAAGATGTTTTATATATACAATTTTAAATAATAAAATTTATTAATTATTGTCAAAAAAATCATTTACCTACTATTTTAGTAACGGAGTAACTTAATTTAAAGACGTATTAAAAACAGGTTTATTATGCGTTATTTCTAATCATTAGCTGAAATAACGCATAAGCTCATTAGCGTCGATTAACTGTCAAATACGTTTTATTAACATGTTACTTGGTTTGATAGTTTCCTCAACGACCGACGTTCATTTTTGGAAATATTTGCACTAAACCTATTTTTATGACGAATTTATATCAAGTTTTCTCATGTATCAAAATATAGAAAATTTCACACTCAAAAATTCAGAATTTTATTCTCTAAATCTATGTATATAGCACTGGATAAAGTTTTACAGGACAGATGGTATTGTGGTATATGGTTACGGATTCTCGTGTTCACCCTATATATTTACAAAAATATAAACAAACAAAAAATATATGGCATTGCATTAATATATAGGGTTATGACGAAAATGGTTTCTTATTTATATTTTCATTAAATCATTCTCTTTTTCAATCCATATTACTAAGCATTATTTTTTTTTTTTTTTTTTTGGTAGTTAAATAAATAAAAATTAAATATATCAAACTTTACATTATCATTAATTTGGGTCTCAGGAATAAAAATTAAAATGCTTTGTTTTGGCATAAAATTATTTATATCTAAGTTAATATTATTATTTTTATCTAAAATATAGCATGATAGTGCAGCCTTAAATTCACGTATTGATAATATCATATCAAACATAGTTTTTGCTATCTTAATAAATGTCAGACATAGATTATCTATTGCCTATCTTAAAAAATCTGATGTGGCCAGCACATTACCTTCCGTCAGTTCCACATATTTTGTACAAATTCCATACAGAAAATTTCTTGCATAAGTTTCCATATTTCAAGTACATTACCTTCTGTCAGTTTTATGTATTTTGTACAAATTCCATACAGAATGCTTCATGTACCTACGAGATTCTATATTTCCAGTAAAATTATAACACAAACATGTCAATTGCACTTGACACTGATATCTGTCAATCAGCATTTTCTTAATATAGTAGTGGTTTCCATGGTTATAGCATAGCTAGCTGCTTTATGATATTTAATTAATTTATAATTTTTTAACTCTATATTCACTGAATATGAAGTATAAAATGTAATCAAATCGTATAGAGAATAAAATATTCTTTAATATTTGTAATAACATTAAATATGGAAAAATGATATTTAACAGTATTTTTTCAAGAAAAACTGTTAAAATCTTAAAATGAGGGTACTTCCGATTGACCAATTATAACCAAAATCTAACCATCTCTTCACATGGATGCAAAGAAAAGGAATACGAAAGAATTATAATTTTTTGAATTGTAGTATTCCGAAAAAATCGGCACACACAAAAAACGCGTCAAATAAAAGTTTTAGGGCATAAAATTCTGCATCGAAATCAATAAACAAAATTACCTTTACATGCTTTGTAACGACAGAAATTAATTATGAAAATCTCGAAAATTACGTTGAAAATATCGACAGCCATGGAATTGAACAAAGAATAAATAAATGCTTGACGTTTTATCTGTCACAACGTAAGTTAACTCATTTGACGTTTCTGACAATTTGATAAAACGTCAAGCATTTATTTATTTTTTGTTCAATTCCATGGCTGTTGATATTTTCAACATAATTTTCGACATTTTCATATTTAATTTCTGTCGTTACAAAGCATGCAAAGGTAATTCTGTTTATTGATTTAGATGCAGAATTTTATGCCCTAAAACTTGTATTTGACGCATTTTTGCTTAAAATAATTAGGCGAGCAGGAAATTGCAAAAAACTGATTTCCCATGTTAATCTCCTATGTACACCTTTAAGATAGACACACGGTATATATATACACGCATACATACATACATACATACATACATACATACATACAGACATCATCGTAAAAATGGTAAAATATTATTCCAGGGGCTCTAAAACGTGTTTCATCAAAAACTCACCACCAAATTTTTTGACCAAAGACAATACCTTCCTTACCTGAAGGTGACTTTACGTCTGTTAAAAAAAGTACCCTTTTTTCATTAAAATAAATTTATAAAGTACGTCTTTTTTAATACATGAAAGTGCACTCTTTTGACGCTGCGGAGTGAAATAATGAAACGCTACGGCACTTTCTTTTACGCGTTTATTGCAGACGTGAAAAAAAATTTGTATGCAACTCGTGAGTAATTTTTTTTTCACTCGTAGTATTTGCGCACTCGCCTTCGGCTCGTTCGGCAAATTTTCTTTCTCGTGAAAAAAATATATATTTCACTCACTTGCTACATAAATAACTATTAACAGGCACTTAGATCTTTACAGAAATATTCTTTTTTGTATTGAACAAAATATATGATCTACAAATAAACAATGTCACTTTATCAGTAAAATCTAATGATAAATACACCTGGAAATTCATATCTGTCTATATTTAGATAAATAAATACCCATACAAATTTATCAATTCTTAGAAAGATGCATATTTTTATTATAATATTTACTTAATATAAATATAAGATTTCGTTAAATAAATTGACTTCTGTAATTATATACATATATACAGGGTGTTAATTAAAAAGTAATCCATAGGCGTTTATGGGAAATCAGTTTTTCCGTGCGCAAAACTTCCCATTTAATTTAAGACAAAAATGTTTCAAATACATGTCGTAGAGAATTAAATTCTACACCTAAATTACTGATCAGATTTTATTTTGCATCTTTAGTAACTTGTAAAATCCAATTTGAAATTTTATAAATATTGCTCATTTGTAGTGATAGTCGTGGAATTTAAACATAATTACAAAGAAATGCATATCGTTTGAATTGTCAAAAAATCGATATTCAAAAAAGAATAACAGATAATTATATTCTACCCTAAATACTTAAAAAATAGTTTGTTTTTATAATTCACATCTAAATTACTGCATAGATTTTATTTATTTTTATTTTGTAACTTGCAAATTCGAAATTCTAAAAATTCAAACGATAAGCATTTCTTTGTAATTTTGTTTAAATTCCATGACCATGACTACAAATGAGTAATATTTATAAAATTTCAAATTGGATTCTACAGCTTATTAAATATGAAAAATAAAATCTGTTTAGTGATTTAGATGTATAATTTAATTCTCTACAACATTTGTTTGAAACATTGTTGTTTAAAATTAAATGGGAAGTTTTGCGCAAATATATTTATATATATATAGTGCAGTGTGTTTGAAAAATTAATAATAAAATTTCAGCAAAAGAAAGTATTTATTTTTAACAAATGAATATGGTAAATACTAAGAAATTTGATATCGTCGTAAAGAGAATAAAAAATACAATCTAAATTTATAAAAAACTTGTATAGATTGTATTTAAATTTATAAAGTTGATATCACTTCCGGTTATACCGGAAGTCCCAGAATTACACTTGTATTGAATAAATTATGTCCTATAAGCAATAAGTCTATCTGCAATAATAAGCCAGATAAATGGGTGTAACCACTTTTTCAAACACACTGTATATGTATGTATATACCTATGTATTGAAAATTACCATTTAC
Organism: Harpalus rubripes; assembly: GCA_963082715.1. Lineage (NCBI taxonomy): Eukaryota > Metazoa > Arthropoda > Insecta > Coleoptera > Carabidae > Harpalus > Harpalus rubripes. The sequence continues at coordinate 49,683,419 of OY720458.1, read as the reverse complement.
AACTATAAATTAATTTAAATGTCATCTTTCTTCGTTTCTATTTATTTTATTTTTTTAGGTATAATTCTAACAGGCAACGAGATCAGCCAAATTCTTCTTTCCCTCTTCTTGTCCTACCATGGAGCCCATCGAAACCGCCCACAGTGGATCGCCTGGGGTGTCGCATTTTCCGCTCTTTCTTGCTTCATTGTCGCTCTTCCACATTTTCTCTACGGTCCAGGCGTGGATGCTCTACAACTAACTCAGCAGCACCTAAACGCGACGGTCGGGAACATTTCCACCCAAGCCCTGAACGATGCCCTTTTGCTCTGCTTACCCAACAAGGAAGAAATGGTGTGTGAAAGTGAAGAAGTGGGGAATTTTTTGGTGGTATCGTTGGTGTTTTTATCACAATTTGTTTTGGGGATAGGGAACACGCTGTATTTTAGTTTGGGGCAGACGTATTTGGATGACAATACGCAGAAAACACAGACGCCTATCTTATTAGGTAAGTGTATTTTATTTTTTATGTACCTATTTAAATGGGGTATGTGACCAAATTGTTATTTTTACATAATATGATACTAGACAAAAAATAAAATACCCGTATTTTTTACATCGATTAATTATTCGTACTTTACGAGAAAATAATTATTAAAAATTTGGGGAAGGGATTTGTGACGTGACAATGGTAGAAGCTTAGACCAGGAATAGAGGGGGAGACAGGTCATGCTATGTATTTCGCCATAAGACGACTTTCCAAATCATCCTAGCGATTTTCGACCTTATTGAACTGTCAGAATCAGCCGCAAAAGGCTAGTCGGCCAGATGTGTTACATACGTGTGCAGTTGAACGAATAAGTTTTTAATGTCAACAAGCGTCACCTACTGTTTTAACTTGTCCGTTATTTACATTACGTTTTTTTTTTATATTAATATTCTTTCGTATTTATTTTAGTTTTATAAAACAAAATCAAGATAATTTGTAGTTATGGATAATCAAGTATTTATTTAGATTTGGCCAACTGTAACATAACAGTATTTGACTGGTCGACTAGCCTTTTGCGGCTGATTTTGACGTTTCAATAAGGTTCAAAATCGCTCAGATGATTTGGATATATACGCGTGACTATCCCTTGTTTCCCCCTCTATTCCTGGTCTAAGGGTAGAAGCGTAAAAAGACGGTTAGACTGGGAGGGAAAGAGATAGTTATAGCCAGACGTGATCATGCCACACCTACTAGAACATAAACGCGACGCTGATAGGCTGATTTATAACTGTCTCTTTCCTTCCCGCAGTCTAGCTGTCTTTGTCCACGATTCTAACATACTTGTGGCATTAAATTGTTAATAACAAGATTATTACAAATTAATGTTTAGTTTTTATTATTATAATGAGAAGCTATAGTGGTTAGTTTTTATATTTTATGACATATATTGAAATTTGAATATGGTCACATACCCCATTGTGCATCTAAATCATAAAAAAGGATTATTCTACCTCTTCATGTAGCGAAACAATTAATTATAAAGATACTGTTTTTAAGAGCTTTGATCTAGATGCATGCATTCCAAATTCCCTTAAGAACCTGGAAGAGCCCAAAAAGTCTATATTAAAATTAAAATAGGGACATTACGAAGTGAGGACGGGGCTAAAATAAATGCGAGTGCGATATAACAAACGAACACAAATGTGCATGCATACTCTGTTTTGATAAGACGTTGCCAAAATTTAAATTAGCATTTAAAAATTGTTTAATTTTGTATCTAACATCTAACTACATTAGTTGCAACAGATCATATACGGCGATATCTTTTCAAAGAATCCCAAAGGTCGGATCGAAAGTTCTACATACATACATACATACATACACAAAATCACGCATTTCCCACTTAGTGGGTTAGCACAAACCCGAAACAATAATAATAATAACATCAACCACAAAAATAATCACTCTCTCTTTCAACAACATTCTTACTAACCTGACATCATACAATAAATATTCCTCACTGTTAACATACTAAAGTGACCGATTTCGGTAGCGAAATACCACAACCGGATCACAATAATAATTACGAAACAATCATCCTTCGACACACATTCCTGTCTAAACACACCTTCGCCTCGGCCACATTCATAATCGCATTCATACACGCTCTTCTTCTCTTTCCACTCGGAAACTTTCTCTCTTTTAGCACCTTATCAACAGACCCGATCCTAGCGGGTGTTCATTTTGTTCCCAGAACAAAGGCGGCCTAGCATAAGGGCGGCAAAGCCATCCTAACTTTTTTTAGAAAAAAAATTTGTTAAGAATTTTAAAAATATCAACAATTTATTAATATTGATAAAGCATCATTCTTTTAAATACTTGGTTTGGCTGACTGGTAAAAATATGTATCCTAGTAGGTACAGTTTATTTTATTAAAAGACTGTGTATATACTTATGATGTGAATCAGTGGCGTAATTAGAAACCTTGCGCCCCTATGAGAAAATTTTCTGGGTCGCCTTGATTTTCGTTTCAAGACAAAATTAAAAAAAAAATATTAATTTCTACATTATACCGTGACAGTAATATAAACAATTTTTTTACGTAATTATTATTTAAACTTTTTCATTATTGTAATCATATTTTCTTTGTTTTAATCAAGCTTTTCTTGTTGTAATCTAAAATCTTTAGAAAAAACCCTAAGGAATATAATCAGAGGAACATATTTTCATCAAATTACCCCACTCTTAATACAAATATACATAGGTACAGGGTGTTAATCAAAAAGCGGGCCAATTAATTTTAGACAAAATGTTTCAAATAAAACTTGTAGACCATTAAATTCTACGCCTAATTCACTAAATTTGTTTTTTTACACAGTATTAGGTACATGAGTTTAATTCTAATTCATTGTGTGCTATTGTTTAGAACTATGTTCTGTTCCATTTAAGACATTCAGCAGATGGTGCTCGCATCAGCGCCAGTTTTAAATAAACTTGTCTCTTGTCTCGAATATCAGCGAATCAGAGAGGTCAAAACTATTCCCTATTCTCTGCAATTTGAATGGCTTAAATAAAAAATAAAATGGGGGGGGGGCATTTTTATATAAGAAAAAAGGCGGCGGATAGGTTAGGATCGGCCCTGCTTATCAATCACATCCATCCACTTACACACTGGACGGCCACGCAATCGAACACCCTCAATTTCACCAAGATATATACGCTTTACAAGCCGTTCACTCTTCATTCTCTCCACATGACCAAACCATCTCAACTGGCTTATCCCTACTCTCTTAACAACATTCTTCCTAACCATACATTCTTCATACATAAAATTATTCCTCACGAAAGGTCTAACCTTTCTAAGTCTTTAACAATAGCTTCAACAGAGAGGACCTTGTTCAAAATCGATTTTGTTGTAAATGTTGATCATTTTAAATTTAGTCGATCATTATGGTTAGCAGGGCTGGTCTTATTTTCCCCAACCCAAAAAAAAAAACACTTAAAAAACCTATAGAACCCCAATAAAACCCAGATTAGCTAATTATATATTTAGTTGCAAAATTATGGTGTTTTTCGCACTAGACGTGAAGATACCATGTGCAAAAAATACAATTTTGCAACGTATCACATAGCAGATTTTTTCTAATTCCGTTTAAATTTAACAAGAAGCAATGATATATTATAAATTAGAAATGTGGCTTTTTGCATTAGTACCTACGAAAAAGTTGGCTGATTGGGTCACTTTTTCGCATTAGTTTGAAAAAGTAGCAGATAAACGCACTAATCCGAAAAAGAATTTCATTTTTAATGTCAGATTTAATGTATAATGTATAATTAATACAAAAAAAATAGTAACATGAATAAATAAAGCCCCAAGTAACACAAAAAGCCCAATAAAACAAAAAAAAAAAACACTGGGTCGGTTTTTTTTGGGTTTTTGCCACTCCTGACCTTACCCATCGATTTGCCACTATAAGAAATCGATTTTTCATTCTTTTTTTATTAATTATATTCCGGATTACGCGACAAATTTCTAATATTTTATCACTGCAAATTAATATGTAGGTTGGACAATGGCCCTAAGAACGATGGGGCCTGTAATAGGCTATGTACTAGGATTCATATGCCTGAGTCTGTATATAGATCCTTCCCTCGATCCTGTGATAGAGAAGAAAGATCCTAGATGGCTTGGAGCATGGTGGTTGGGTTGGATTTTTCTAGGGACGATTATGTTTATATTTGTCATACCAGTCGCCATGTTTCCACAGGTAAGCAATAAATAATAAATTAAATGGTATTTAGTTATATTGTAAGAAATAACACAATTGTTATCAAATGATAGACTTACATTTTGATAATCAGTATTTCTTATTCGCAATCATTCTAACGTGACCCTCATCCCATATTCTTACTCATTGAAATCATAGTGTTAGGTAGACACAGACCAGATAGCATAGTATTAAAATCGGTCGGCGGATTAGTTGCACCGGATGAGTACATGCCATAGCATCTAAATTTCATTGCGCCCAAATTTCAATGCGTCTAAATTTCACAGCGTCTAAACATGTCAACTTTAATGTGAATAGGAGATTACAGCTCAATCGAATTAAGAGAAATTAGTAAAAAAATAATGAAAGTATATGCTTAATAATTAATATTAATAAAGAAAATAAAATGATATGATTGAAATACTTCGGAAATAATGGGGTTTTTGTTTTAGCAGCTCGTCACTCATATGAATTCCTTATATATTATTTTGATTGGCGACTCAAAGACCGCCTATAAATATATAACGAATACCGAGTTAGAGGGTGGAGTCTACTACCAATGGAAGTAGACAAATTCAAATAGCGGACACGTGCAATTCTCAAACAGTTTTTATTTGAATATAAATTTCTTGCATTAAACTTAATAATTTTGATACACTTGCAATTATAAAGCATGTAGACTCGTACAGTGTTATAATATTAATTTGTTTTTTATAAATATAATTTAAAAATAGCATACATTTCAATAACATTTTAGATCCACGAAGAAAACAGTTTTATATAAAAACTTATATTCGTGACGTCGCATCTATATTTTCAAACTTCGGGGGAGTATAACTCGCTTATTAATAGGAATTTTTTCACCCGATTTTCACCAATAGTCTTAGTTTTACTTATACTTCCTGATGAAACTATAAAAAAATGGTGGAATCCCCTATTGTGCAACAGAAAGCGTATCTAATCTAACCAAACCTAATCTATAACCTACAGTTACCTCCGCTTGGCCACGCCCACGTATTCGGTTTTTGAATGGTTCGAGCGAAGCGCTTTTTAGCGAATTTTATACAGGGTGATTTTTTTCAAGGTGTACATAGGAGATTAACATGGGAAATCAGTTTTTTTGCAAACCGTTTTAGGGGCTGTCCTTAAATTACGTAACGCTTCAAGGGGGGGGGGGGGTCAAGAGTAGCGTTACGCAGCGTTACGAGGGGGTGAGGGAGGGTTAATGTGTGCGTTACGTAAAGATAAAATATAAAAAATATTGCTAAACTTGCTTTAATAGTTTTGAAACATTCAAATTTCGCGGTGCTAATTCGTATATGCAGGCAGTCGTTTGTTTTCAATAACAGTCAACATAATATGTCGGGCACAGTTCAAATTCGGGCCAGTGGTCTTTCATTCGTGCAATGCAATTCATATTAAAACATGAATTCAAGTAGTGTTGATAAGGAAAAACTTTTCAATAGTTTGTTAAAATATGCTTTTAATTTCTGTGCTGTTATTTTTTCATCTTTATGTACATACATTAATTTAATTAGTTTCTGTTTCAAATTTTAACTGAATATTAAGGAGGCCATATACTTTTATATACAGTAAAAAAAATTGGGGTGACAAGCCGTAGGGCAAGAGTAGTACATTATTTTTTATCTTTATGTACATTAATTTAAATAGTTTCTGTTCTGTTCTGTTATTTTTCATCTTTATGAACATTAATTTAAATAGTTTCTGTTCTGTTCTGTTATTTTTCATCTTTATATACATTAATTTAAATAGTTTCTGTTTCAAATTTAAACTGAATATTAAGGAGGCCATATACTTTTATATCCAGTAAAGAAATTGGGGTGACAAGCCGTAGGGCAAGAGTAGTATATTATTTTTCATCTTTATGTACATTAATTTAAATAGTTTCTGTTCTGTTCTGTTATTTTTCATCTTTATATACATTAATTTAAATAGTTTCTGTTTCAAATTTTAATTGAATATTAAGGAGGCCATATACTTTTATATCCAGTAAAAAAATGGGGGGGGGTCAAGTACTGCGTTACGTAATAGATGGGGGGGGGGTTAATGTTTGCGTTACAAAGGGCGGAGGGGGTATCAAAAATTTCCTAATTTTGCGTTACGTAATTTAAGGACAGCCCCTTAGGCCTATATATTAATTTTCGAAATGATTTATTTTCCTATTAATAGCTATAGCCATGCCAAATTTGAACAAAAAGATAAAGATATGCTTGACATTTTATCTGTCAGAATAGGCTAATTGACATTGTCAAGAGACATTAACCTATACTTACAGATAAAATGTTAAGCATTTGTTCATCTTTTTGCTCAAATTCTGCCATATTAATTTTAGAACAAAAGTGTAAAATATGTACAGAATTAAAAACTGCATCAAATGAGCCTATATTTATTGATATAATAGGTTTTTGTCATGAGATAAACGTATCCATGATTACTGATAAATAAATTAATGAATTCAAACAATACAACATTTTATGCTATTGTTTATAGCACTCTATAAATAAATATAAATTATTATTTTTATTTTGCCTCTTTTTCGCAAACGAAACGCATATTAACAATAATTTTGAACTTAGTCAAGAGTAGTCTAGCATCTCGTCTCGTCTCGTTGCATTATGCGAGACGAGAACGAGAGCGAGATTGCAGTTTAAAATTCAAGGCAAGATCGATATAACAACTGCGAGAAGCGAGATATCTCGCGAAATTCTCGCGAGAGCCTCGCAATAAAAAGTATTTGTAACTTTATAGCTTTGACTCATAAATTTAATGAAAAATGCACCGTACAAGGAGTGGAGTCAACGCTAATTCGTGCACAGAATACGTGAATGTAAAATTATATGAATTCACTATATTATTGAGTCTATGTAGAGTGGATTTGTATCGGTCCCAGAGCGAGGATTGCAAAATACAGAAAACATCGGTTTTGCATTCAACAGAACTAGTTTTCTCCAATATTTCAGTCGCTAATTCACCCCAGTTAAAATTTCTATAGCGATACTCTCGCGAGATTCTCGTGCGAGAACGAGACGAGACCAAAAAAATGTGCGAGAACGAGAGCGAGATCGAGATCACAGATTCGAAAACGAGACGAGATCGATATTTTATATTTCTCGTCTTGTCTCGCCTCGCGTGCATCACTATTTGGACTAGTTTGATGCAGTTTACGATTCTGGATTTAGAGCAATATGAAAATTTTAAAAATGTATTTCCAATGCTCCACAAAAAAAGTAGACGCCCGGTACATATTTTTTTATTTATGTTTTAAATTAATATTTTGAAAGTTTTATTTGATTTGTAAAGATTGTTGGTTCTTGAATAATTTCATGCGAATTGATGTATACGGAATATTGATTGAAAATTTCTCGTTTCCGAAGTATTTACCGTCCGTCGAGGAATCAAAGAAGAGATCATCGAAATTCGTGCAAGACGAACAATCAGCCGACGAAACAGCGTTTATAAACAATAAAGGAGAGAAAGTAAATTACGCGAAAACACCACGAATGGAAATACCACTTTTAAAAGGTCTGCAATGCTCTGCTTCAATGCTTTTCATTCCAATTCAATGAGAAATATTCCTTTTCTTTCAGATTTTCCAGCCGCCTTGAAAAGACTATTGAAAAACAAGTTATTGATGTATAATAATTTATCTGCCGTATTTTATATATTAGGGGCTTCAGGATATATTACTTATATAAGTAAATACTTAGAAGTTCAGTTTCAAGAATCAGCTACCTATACCGTTATTACAGGTAACTTCATTCATTCAAGACAAACTTTTATAAAATTTATTCCATTCGCCTGGAAGATTTTATCATTTACAACGCTTCACGAATAGAACAAGAAATAAGTGAATAAATAAAACATCATTTTTATATCTATATTTTTTATATTGCAATAATTTCTAATCAGATTAATTTATTAATTTAATCTATAAATAAAAAATGTAGATTGGCAATATATGTATTTATACATTTATTCATCATGTATGGAGTGATAGTCATGTGTATTTAAGCCAGTCACAGGCCATAGGGTTTAACTTCAAATTATATATATATATATATATATATATATATATATATATATATATATATATTAAATTTAAGTTTAAGTACCTTAATACTTTATTGGTTAAATTTTTATATTTAAAGTAAATTTTCTCAGATTGTTGCACCACTAAGAATATTTTTATATTTTGCGTTCATAATGACGTCATTACGATACGCAATTGCCAATTAGAAAACTCGCTGACGCTCGTTTTCCAAATTTTGACGCGTGCGAAAAAAACATGTCTCATAAAACACGTTCTTTAATATACTATTTGAACATCGAACAATACATAAATAAATAAATATATCACGCCAATCTGCTTGGTACACAGATTTCGGTATTGATGATGACATATCTGTACCGTGCGGACGTTTACTAGGCGTCACCTCACGGGCACTCGTTGTTGGCGTGGAGAGTGCACCACAGGGGTCAATTTTGTACCATTTAAAATTCGAACTATTTGGCGTCGGTCGGGATCGAACCCGGATCCCCAAATTTGCGACCAGACACTCAGGCACTCGGCCATGAATACTGGTAGAAGGACTTCGTTCAACAGCATTTAAAACTACTTCAGCGTACCCATCTCCATCTCTTTCTACACGACGACGTGGGAAAAATCCTGTGTCTTTCAAGCAACGAAAAACGTTTGAAAATGTTGTGTGGTGAGTAGGGTGACCAGACGTCCCGGTTTTCCGGGATTCGTCCCTGTTTTGAGTTGTATGTCACGGTGTTCCGATGAACAGCTTCGGGATACGTAATTGTCCCGGTTTTCATATCCGACTCCAAATTTATTACTTATGTCACCTATTGACTGATATATTTATTTTATTACTGAATATTTAATTGTTTTATGTATTCTAATTTTAATCTAATTTAAATTTGTGCGTGCGGCGTGCCTGTGATTCACAATTTTTTTTACTTTAATTTATAAGTAAGATCGTATTAAATTATATGTATAAGTATTATTTTAATTTAAGTCAACAATTTATTTTTGTACATGAAAGGGGAAAAACATGCAGCTTCACATCGCGTTAAAAAATGTAACTTTCAGTAATAAGTCATTTGACCTTGAACGAAAAATCTATCGCCAGCGGCGCTTTTTTTGATACCTTCCTTTTTTATGGGGTCTCGTGGCCGCGTGCCTGAGTGTCTGGTCGCGAATCTGGGGAACCGGGTTCGATCCCGACCGACGCCAAATATTTCTAATTTTAAATGGCACAAAATTGACCCATGTGGTGCACTCTCCACGCCAGCAATGAGTGCCCGTGAGGTGACGCCTGGTAAACGCCCGCACGGTACAAATATGTCATCATCATTACCGATATCTGCGCGTACAAAGCAGATTGGCGCACCCAGCAATGGGTAATATGCCGTGATGATATATTTATATTTCCTTCACCAATGTTTTGGCACGAGCCGCAACTGGTTTTACAATCCTCTGAAAAATAAATCTGGTCACCCTAGTGGTGAGGAACAATGCGATCTGGGTATCGCCTGAGGTACTCCACAGCTGTAGCACGTCCACTTCCATTGTAAATAACATACAGGAAAACCATATCGGCATATTCTGCATTAGTAAAATGCGGCATAATGGCTTAAATTAATAAGACAGCACAAAAATCATTCATTTGTCAAACATACGTTAATTCGTCAAGGCTAACTCAATTATCAACTTTAAAAAAAAAAATTTAATTGTAATGACCCCCGGAATATATGGTATAAGTTTGCCGGTCGAGTTGCGGAACACCTGTATATGTGTGATACATAATATGAAAATTGAGTGATTATAAAAAAATGATTTTTAAATTTGTAAATATTTAAAAGTAATGAAGTGATATTTTCGAGTTATAAGTAATGATCGTAAAGTTTTGTTTGTTTCTTAATTTTGTTTATTTATTTCATCAATGTTAAATAATAAACATAATAAATATTTCTTTGTTAAAATATGAGCAACTTTTAATATTATTATTTTAACAAATTTTGATGAGTAGTAAAGTAGTACAACTAGGAAAATATTTTTATTGTAGCTATTTTGTTATTATTAATTTAAATGAATCAATTTTATATTTACGCGCCTGAGCTTCAAGGATGCTAATCGTATTTATCAATAGCCTCGGTAGCGCAGTAGGCAGCGCGTAAGTCTCATAATCTTAAGGTCGTGAGTTCGATCCTCACCCGGGGCATATTTTTCAAAATTTCGAAAATATTGTTATTTACTAGAACTACTAATATAAACAAAAGTAATATCATACAATTTATTGTATTAAATATTATTCAGGTTTTCGCATAGGCTGTCGTGTCATAATTAAAAAAAAAACTATACAATTTTCTTTTTTCATTCATTTATATTTTTAGCCAAATTAGCCAAATATTGGCATTATATCTATGTGAGTGTACCTCTTAAATGATTTAAAATAGCACACCATCGATTTTTTGTCAAATATGATTTCATATTATTTGGATAAATGTTATTATATTCTTCGTATATTATTTTTCAGGACCATTAACCCTGGTAGGAATGGTAGCAGGTTTTTTATTGTCTGGCTATGTAATTTCCAAATATAAACCCGGACCATCATGGCTTCTAGGTTGGAATGTACTCGTAGGAATTGTCTACGTTCTAGGAGAAGCTGGTTACATGGTCTTAGATTGTCCTATTACGGATCTATATTCATATGCACACGAGAACAATGGGTAAGTAAACAGTAGGGTATTTAAGGGAGGGGTAAAGAGGGTAATTAACCCCCCCCCCGCCAATATTTAGAAATAAAAATAAATTTAAACACTTTAGAAATCTGACATTGTATTTATGTTTTAGTATGGCAGATTTATAAAATATTAAACTCGTTCTAAAATTTTGGCTGGTGACTTTCATATTTCTTCAATTTTATGTTTATACATTTGTTTGCATTTCATATAGAATTACGTGGCGTCTTGATAATAATATTTATTTGTAAATATAAACTGCTGCTTACTTACGATATCTTTCCTTCGTATGAATTCTAAACCGCATATAAAATAACAAACAACATATTTCGAATTTTAAAATAAAGGCATCATCATTAACAACTTTTATAAAAATGCCAATGAAGAATTTAAATTATTCATTCGCAAGGAATCAAACTAGAAAAATAATAATTAATATTTTATTTGAAAAAGTTCTATGTGCCAATCCCAAAATGTTCATAAATCATTTGAAACTTAAACACTTCAATTATAGAACACAAACTATATTATTAAATAACTTTTAATTGGAAAATATTAATATGAGAAACAAATAAACTTATGGCAAAAACAATTTTATTGATTAGAATATATGTATAATAATAATTTAATTGTGTATTTTAAGTGTAGCTTTAGCACGTTTTTAAATATATGCATAATAATATTTAAAAAAAAATCTCAACCTTTTTTTAATTAAATTTCAATTATTGAATGGTTATTAGATCTCTCTGAACTTAAATTGTGCAATTATGAAATGAATTCTTTATAATTTTATAAGAAAATATTTAATAAAAAAAATCCTTTTCATAAGTATAGAGTGTAAATCAAAAAGTGGAACATGGGCGTTTAACATGGGAAATCAGTTTTTGTTTGCGCAAACGTTACCTAATTATTTCATGCAAAAATACTTCAAATAAAATTTATATAGATTTAAATTCTGCATCTAAATAATGAGAAACTATTATTTTAGTTCTTTATATAAACGTAAAACCTAATTATAAAAGCTATAGAAGACATTCATTGTCTTACTAGTACAAAAATGTTATTATTGTACTAGTAAAAGAATGTTAGCGTCATAGTTCACCGCTAGCGGCAGCAGTCGCCACAGGAACACAGATCATATTGAAAATTGTTATTTGACAGTTGTATCGTATTTTTTTTGTATTGTACACAGCCAACTTTGGATGAAATTGCAAATTATACAATGGGGCCCTGCACCATAACAAAAAATAATAAAATGTACACTTTATTACTCAATAAATAGCGATTAAGTTGAAAAAAAAACAATTTTTTAATAATTACTTTGCGAGATATTTGAGGTTTGTTGTCAGTGTCACTGACGTCACATTAGTGCTACCTTTCTCTCGCTGCCTACTATAGAGCGAGAGAAAGATATAGCAATAGGTGTAGCCATGACGTCATGTTGACATTAAAAATCAAATGCAATCAAACTAAAAACAATTAAGACTTTTTAATACTATGAATTGCTTCAAAATTAAAAGACCTGTCATTTAAAATAATAAAAAAATCAGAGTGTAGGACCCCATTAAAAAAATTCCAAAAAATGTCTTTACAAATGGTTTAAAGAGAGTGGTTTTAATTTATTTCGATTAATAATTACAGGTTTTTTAATAAATAATTGTCGGTTCTCCTAATAAATAAATAAATAAATAAATAACATAATCGATTTCGGCCAAAAATTACTTTTTTGAACTTATTAACCGGTTTCTAAAACCATTTTATTGTTTGATAGGAATATATACATACGTATCATAGGCGCCGAATGCATGGGTGCTCAGAGTGCGCAAGCACCCATAATTACTCAGTTATTGATGTTTTTTTTATTCAAAATTACTTCTTATACGCAATTTTCGAGTTACCGAGTTAAAGATGAAAAAACGCAAATACCAATTGTTATTTTTAAACCTTACAATGACCATGTGTATTATTTGTTACGAATTTGCAATGCACCCCTATTGCCTATGCCTATCTATTACCGCGCGTTGCACTCAGTTTGCTATTAAAATGAATGACGTTTGGACATGGCGATTTAGTTGCACCACTGAGTATGTAATAACATAGAGTCACAGTCAGTCAATTTTCTTTAAACACCAAGTAATCGCAATTATTCAAAGTATGAAAGTAAAGCAAAACTTTAAAGCGTCGGTCAAGTTAGCGCTGTTGCAGGAAAGTGTAAAAAGTAAGAAGGTAGTTGGTAGACCGTAGACGAGTTGTTAGGCGTTCTGGAGTTCGGGGATTCCCAGAGTTTATTTATTGCCATGGTTGCGATTAACGAAACTGAAATTGTACTAACATTATAAATCAAATTGTACTAAAACCATTCGAATTGTATTAAAAAAATTCTTTAAATTGTTTGTCTGCGGCACTTGGTCATTTGGCCTTAGGCGGTTTTCTTCTAACCCCCAGTCCACAGCATTATTACATAATTATTTTTATATAATTAAGCCCTTAGCAAGAGCACCTATTCATATTTTCAAAAACCGGCGCCTATGATATGTATATTCTGAAATTGAATTTACTTTTTCTAAAATTAAATTTATTTTTCTAAAATAGAATTTACTTTTTCTTAAACTGATACGACTTTTCCTGAAAAAGAATTTACTTTTTTTGAATTTGAAATTGAATAGTGATGCACGACGATGTGAGAGTACTGTCGCATCTCGTCTCGTCTCGTTCCATTATGCCTATGCGAGACGAGAACTAGAGCGAGATTGCAGTTTAAAATTCGAGGCGAGATCGTTATAACTGCAAGAAGCGAAAAATCTCGCGAGAGTCTCGCAATAAAAATTATTTGTAACCTTATAGCTTTGATTCATAAATTCAATGAAAAATGCACCGTACAAGGAGTGGAATGTGAAAATGATATGAATTCACTATATTTTTTGGGTATATCTAGAGTCGATTGATATCGGTTCCAGAGCGAGGAAATGCAAAATAATGACAAAATCAGTTTTGCATCCAATAGAACTAGTTTTCTCCAATATTTCAGCCCCTAATTCATCCCAGTTAAAACCATGATTAAAAATTCTTGCCGCTCCTGAAAAGTAAAGGATAAACGTCGAGTGATTGGTTGTCGGCGGGTTCCCAGTGTAGTGGTTTTTTATGACTAAATCTTGTCTCTTGTAGTAAAACTGTTACATAAATACGTAGTGCGCAAGCGCTTATTTTTATAACGAAACTCTCGCGAGACCTCGTGCGAGAACGAGACGAAACTCAAAAAAATGTGCGAGAACGAAAGCGGAAACGATATTACAGATTCGAAAACGAGACGAGATCGATATTTTATATTTCTCGTCTCGTGTCGCCTCGCGTGCATCTCTAAAATTGAAAAATTATAGTTTTATATTAAAAGCATATGTACTTCATGGAAGCAAAATTCTGTTTCTGCAATTCATGATCATATTATTTGAAAAATACTTTATTAATTTCTATTTTTGTTAGTTTGCAGTTAATAGCCCAATGCAACTCAAACTGCACATGTGGTAATGTGAAATACTCCCCCGTATGTTCATTGGAAACAGAGACTACATATTATTCACCGTGCCATGCCGGCTGTACAACTAGGACAAGCGACAAGGTACACATCAAGCTCTAATGACTCTAATGTCACACTTATGTGATACATACATCATTATGTAATTCCAGTGCAGTGCAATGCCTTATCTAGATGCAACGATGCAACAATAAGTAATGCCATTTCAACTACTTTATGCATTCAAACAAAAAGTCACACTTTCAAATCTCATCTTAAAGATTTTACTAGGTAGTAGGTACAGTTTAGTTCAAGATCATTTCTTTGACTTCTATAATCCCTGCAATTTCGACTACAATAGCAAAAACCGCATATGATGAACTTATAGCAATAAAAAATAGGTTTTACTTAGAAGCTCTTTCGGTTCACGATCCCTTACACAACGACTATATAGAGAATTGACCTGAGAATTACTCATTGTGGAAATTTTCTTAGTAATAAAAATGCCTTGCAAGAACGACCACTAACAAATTGTTTCACTTTGGAACTTTGGAATTTTTTAGTTATCAGAAATAAACTTGACAAGTTTGACAGTCTTTTGCCTGTATGCATAACAGTCCGTAATAAGGGTAACGTTTCGTTATATTCAAAACGCCAGTAATATAGCAAATTTTTTATTCATAAACATTTGTTATCCATAACAACCATAAAATCACTCGTAATATTTAACGACTGGAATTTTGGCTGTAATACTTATAACGGCGCGTTAAAAAAGAATATTTTCATTAGCTGAAATTCGATGCATGTAATTTTGACATTGATATATCAACTGTACATTTTAGTTTATTATAATTGTCATAAGATACGTTTAATTATAATATGATTTAAGGATATTACTAAATTACTGGAAAATGTAATCTTTCTTATCGATATCATCATCATCTGCTTCTTCAATATTATTACCTAACATCACCTTGACTTTACATTTTACAGCATTGAAATTTTGTGTGAGTTTTTTCCCTGGCATCATTTTACTGTTTCATATTTTCTGCATCAGTTTTCATGTTGTCTGTTAATATTTTCTGCTATTAAATCTGGTAGAATATCAATTTCTGCATCACAAATATGTATTCCCTTTGTCCTCTTCCGCAAAATGTACGAAATATTGTTAAACCAGTGCAATTAAACAAATGTCAATGTCAAATTTGAAATTTTCACACATAATTTTTTGTATTTGTTTGACTTGATGTTAGTATTCAATATTAAATATTACTAGGAATTATTGAAATCTGTCGTTATAAAACTAAGCGTTATATTTTGTTTGTATTTGTGAATACTTTGTTATATTTAACCATTGTTAAATTATTACGGCTCGTTTTGATATGAAGCGTTATATTGACTTTTATGAATACGGGCATTTATGTCCGAGAAATTAGCTTCAAAGCTTATCAAAACAAGATTGGTTGGGAGCTTTTAAGAAGTGAAAGGAAAGATATTCTCAATAATTCTAGGATAATCATGGACCTCATTGCGATTTGAACCGAGAACCCTCCTATATCTAGTTGCCTAGAAGATTCGTTAATAAAATATTCATTGATCCTAAAGCCTCTTTCTACGATTGGAACTTATTGCTACAATATCAAAAAACATTCTATCTAAAGTCGATTAATATCGGTCCGAGAGCGAGGAAATGCAAAATAAAGACAAAATCGACAAAAACTAGTTTTCTGAAAAGTAAAGGATGTTATATTAAGCGTTTTAGTTACAAAAAAGAATTTTTTAATGTTTAATTCGTTTTACTGATGACAGAATGTATTAACAGATGTTTGTATTGAAATAGTTTAGAGATCACAATTTGGTGAATATTTTAGAGGCAAATTAAATTATTTACTAACTTATTACATTTTCTGGTGGCCATAAATGAATAAACATCATGTTAGTATTGAAATAATTTGGTGGCCAGAATTTAGTGTTTCGTCTCTTTGTTATAATTATACGACTGCCAATACACGGAAGGTGATAGGTGTGAGCTTCTCTTGTAGTTAAACTGTTATGGTATGACTAACGAATAAAAGTTGACGTTTAGATTATTTAATAGATGTGGTTTCCCTACATTAGATTTGAAAGGAAACTGACCCTTATGTATTCCGTTACAGAAGATTAGAATTGTACTCAATACCAGGAGGCATTTAAAATGACCATAGCAACAGGATTCGGAGATGTACTTAAAAAAATTAATACCGCAAATTCTAGTTCGTTCGTCTTAGGTGTAAGCAACCCTCGAGTCGGAATTACTGTTAAAGGAAATTAAAAATAATCCTATTTCATAGAATTGCCAAAATATTTTGTTATAATCAACATAAACGAAAAATGTTTAAAAATTTTTAAACGCACCCCTGTTTTGATATTCAGTTACGCTAGTCGGCTATTTATTTTCAGTCAGACATAGTAATGTATTTCTGTGCTTTTCTAGTACAGTATTTAAATGGATTCATTCAAAAATTTCATACCTGAATATTTCGTACAATTCTATCTTCTCTAGGGTTTCAAAAGAAAGCACATCTATAAAATAATTTAAATATCAACTTTCATTCGCTAGTCGTACCATACGCAAGCGCTTATTTTTATAGCGAGATTCTCGTGCGAGAACTAGACGAGACCCAAAAAAATGCGAGGACAAGACGAGATCGATATTTTATATTTCTCGTCTCGTCTCGCCTCGCGTGCATCACTAATATATTCGCCAATTTTAATAAAATTTTATCATTTAAGAAATTAATAAATCGACTACTTCCTACTTATTTGATTTTTTGAACTGCATCTAATCGACTAATCATCGATAAGTGATTTTAAGTTTTACTCTAATTTCTATTTTGTTTATTTCTTGCAGATGTTTGGCAACTGTATGTGCGCCTTTCAACCAAATGCAACAATGGATTCAACTATAGGGGCCACATTGAAAAATGGTCCATGTATTATAGATTGCTCAACAAGTTTCTTCGCTTTTGTATTTATTTCTTTAATTATAAACTTCTTGGGCAGTTCGGGAAAAATAGGAAATCTCTTAGTAAATTACAGGTAATCTTTTATTATTCTTAGTAATGGGGTCATACCACAATTTCCAATTTATTTATTTTTTTCTGAAAGTACATTTAAAACTACTTACGAAAATATATATTTTATGACACATAAGTTTCTAGTTTTACAGTAATAATTTTTAAGTTTATATAAAATTTCGAATGACGTAACAGTTTTGCGGCCGTAGTGACCTACCGAGCAAAAATGGAACTACTTTTGACGTTTATGTCATTATGTTTTGAAACCACGCTTGAAACCAAACGTAGTCTTCAAAACTTTTGGAGTATTTATTGCCTTATACCATCTTTCCCTTACATCTTGAGCCATAAGAATACAAACAAAAATTTTATTTTACTTCTCAACGAGTTATTCTCGTAGGACGACGCAGAACAATATTGTACAACCATTGTAATATCTAAATCAAACATAAATTGTATTTTTTTATTTAGCATATTTTGTTATTTGTACTTACTTTTAAAAAAAATAACTGGTTGCAAGGATGTTGATGTTACTTTAAAAATATTGGTATATAAGGTTATGTTAGAAAAAAAGTGACAGATCTGTCCATGTACAGTAAAAGCACGAGTACGGGTGTGCCTCACTATCGTGCATTTGTGTACAAAACTGTGACGTCACAGAACCAAATTCAGAATCTTTATAAAGAAAATCAAGAATGAAAAGTATAATAATATTAAATATTTTTGATGTATATTTGCATAATATTCGGTAAATTTTTCATTTATGAAAGAAAAATCAACATTTTTTTCTTTTTGGTATGACCCTATTGCGTTATTTAACAGTGTTGACCAATGCTGAAACATTATTATCTACCTATCTATCTTTTGTTCGTTTCCTGCAAATAAACTTCCTTTATTGGTTTAGCATCCACATCCTCTTCGTCTGTATAGTGCAATATAGGGGTGAGTGTAGTGTATATGATTATTACAGAAGCGTCGATATCAAAGACAAGTCGTTTGCGCAAGGGTTAGCGCTGTGGATGATTAGCCTAATGGCTCTGATACCCGGGCCCATTCTCTATGGCTACATCATCGACTCGACCTGCCTGGTGTGGGACGAGTCGTGCGGCCGCAAAGGCAATTGCTGGACTTACGATCGCACCAAGATGAGATATTATATGAACGGTGCTGCTGTTGGTAAGACAACCTTCAATATCATTATAATTATAATAATTCAAATATTTCAATTTCAAGGGACCTAAGTATAAAAAATATTATGAGATTTTTACGTGACATGATTAATTTGTAATCATAGAAACAGTTATATTTATTAAGTTTCAAAACACAATACCTACCTACCGACCTCGTAGCTCTTATAGTTCTCGAGATAGCAGTAGTGTACAAAATAAAATGAACGCCCTGTACAACATTTTAATTCTTGTACTTGATAACTACAATAAATAACAGACGTCAGGGCCGGCCGATAGGTGAGACGACGAGGCGACCACCTCAGGCGCCGGATTGAAATAGGCACCGACGACATACTAAAAAAATAAAATTTTAATAAACATAACTGAAAAATTTCTTAATAATTTAATGCACTTATACCATTTATAAAATTATATTTAAAAAAATTACAACCGATTCTTCGTTTGCCACTGAGCATTCTAACATCGTTTGCCTTAGTGATGCACGACGAGGCGAGAGTACTCTCGCATCTCGTCTCGTCTCGTTGCATTATGCGAGACGAGAACGAGAGCGAGATTGCAATTTAAAATTCGAAGCCAGATCGATATAACAACTACGAGAAGCGAAAAATCTCGCGAGATTTTCGCGAGAGTCTCGCAATAAAAAGTATTTTTAACTTTATAGCTTTGATTCATAAATCATAATTCGTGCATAGAACAGGTGAATGTGAATATTATATGAATTGACTATATTTTTTTGAGTCCATCTAGAGTCGAATGATATCGGTTGCAGAGCGAAGAAATGCAAAATAAAGACTAAATCGGTTTTGCATCTAATAGAACTAGTTTTTCTCCAAAATTTCAGCCCCTAATTCATCCCAGTTAAAACTACGGTTAATAAAATTCTTGTCGTCCCTGAAAAGTAAAGGATCTTATATTAAGCGTCGATAGGAGCTAACACGGAGTGAAGCGGAGTGATTGGTTGCCAGCGGGTTTCCAGTGTAGCGCTTTTTTATGAGTAAATCTTACTTAAATAGTGGCATATAGTTAATGATAAAATGTAGAAACTTTTAAATACAAAATATATTTTTTTAATGTTTAATTAGTTTTACTGGTGGCAGAATGTATTAACAGATGTTCGTATTGAAATAATTCGGTGACTAGAATTTATTATTTCGTCTCTTTATTATAGTAATACGACTGTAAATACACGGAAGACGGAACGAATGGTGCGAACTTGTCTTTTGTAGTTCAACTGATACGTAAATACCGAGGTAAATACGTAGTGCACAAGCGCTTATTTTTAAAGCGAGACTCTCGCGAGACTCTCGCGCGAGAACGGGACGAGACCCAAAAAAATGTGCGAGAACGAGATTGCAGATCCGAAAACGAGACGAGATCGATATTTTATATTTCTCGTCTCGTCTCGCTTCGCGTGCATCACTAGTTTGCCTTTTTTGTAGCGATAACATACGAAGCGGAGTACAAGAGAAAAATTCTTTTTCAATTTTAAACGGTGTACCTATTAATTCTTTGGATGATTTAAAATATAAACAATTAACTGTTAATGGTAAACGATGAAGATGAAACCGATATATCTGCAATTGATCTCAATGAGGAACTAATAAATATTTGTCTAATTTTATCAAAGGTACTAAAAAAAGCACAAGAAAAATTGTTTACCAAACGTTGTTATAGCTTTAAGAATACTTTTAATATTCCCGGTAACTAGCAGCAGCAAAAAGCTGAACATAGTTTTTCGGAAGTGAAAATTATAAAGAATTATTTTAATTATGAAATTTGGGAACAACCTTGAAGTTTAGGGTTAAGAAAGTAGGCCATAAGTTCCGTCGTTATTTAAGACATTAGTCAACGTCGTTTATTTATTGCGGACGTTTCGGACATTAATTTATCCATCCTCAGCCAAATATTTTAAATATAATATAATATAATGTTAGTCAGTTTACCATAATGAACTACATATTTACAAAACAGTGCTCGCCAAAATTCTGTCAAGAATTATTGCAGCTTACTTGTTTTTACATTCTGCAATAATTCTTGACAGAATTTTGGCGAGCACTGTTTTGTAAATATGTAGTTCATTATGGTAAACTGACTAACATTATATTATATTATATTTAAAATATTTGGCTGAGGATGGACAAATTAATGTCCGAAACGTCCGCAATAAATAAACGACGTTGACTAATGTCTTAAATAACGACGGAACTTATGGCCTACTTTCTTAACCCTAAAGAATTATTTTCGAAAAAGAAACACAAGAACGACTAAATGATCTAGGCATAATTTCCACAGAAGCAATAGATAACAAAACTATACAGATGCTATCAAGCTATTTGTGGTAAAAACAGCTCGAATAATTATTTAATAAATGTTTTTTTTACTATGCAGTACTGTTTTAAATGTTTTGTTCCTTTTGCTGCATTCTTGATGCTCAATGATTTTTTATATTTAAATATTATATATATTGTTAAATACATAAAAATTATGAGAAATATTCGTTTTCCGGGAATGGACTGTGTCATATTTTCAGTCAGAGCTCAACGTTTCGCCCGCAGTCGTATGGGGCATCTTCAGGAGCAAGGGGGATAGTACTGTCTTAAACAAGGTTACCCGACGTGTCAACCACGCTAGAGAGCGAGTTTAAGCAACAAAGGGGGAGACTCAGTTTACAAGGTTACCCGACGTGTAAACCACGCTAGAGGCCAAATAAACCTAACTTGGTTTATTTGGCCTGACTCAAAATATGACACAGTCCATTTTCGGAAAACGAATATTTCTCATGACTCAGACTGTGGAAGCCTACGCAATTATTTTACATAAAAATTAATTTCATGTTAATTAAGCCATCTTGCACCCGTTGCCATATTAATTTGAATATGGGGCGGGTCACATGAAAATAATAAGTAGATGAGGTTTTTTTTTGCTTAATACAATTTCCGTTCTTGCTTCTATTGTCAATCAATAACAATATGAGTTTTATTTAAAACATAAAAGGCGCCGTTTTGAAACTTTATGTATTTTTAACTCAATCGACTGAAAAATAAAACCCAAAATTATATCGAATTTGACACAAAAGTGACCCTTATGGTGCACTCTCCACGCCAGCAAAGAGTGCCCGTGAGGTGACGCCTGGTAAAACGGTACGAATGTCATCATAATTACCGATATCGGTTTATAAAACAAATTGGTACAGCACAGCAATGGGTAATATGCCGTAATATTTTTTTTAAGTATTTTTTTACATGTACCCTGTCAGTAGTTTTTTTTTTTATTTTGAGCACAAGGTGTTTCAATACACTCGCTCACTATTGGTAACTTTTTTATTTGAAGAGATACGAATTTGGTTAAATAAGCAAATATGTATCAAAAGATACCGATAATGAGCGAGCTTATTGAAACATACTGTATATTATCGGAAGCATAAAGTAACATACGCCCCATGTCCGAAAAGTCATTTTTCTGGATTCGTAGCCTAAACATATCTCATTCAGTAAAATAATACTTTCCAAACGTTATATACTATTATTTATTTAATATTTTCTGTTTCAGCTTTAACGTCTCTAGGTATGGCATTCGACGTCGTGGTATGGTATTTAGGAAGAACATTAAATTTATATGATTTGCCAAACGAAGTTGGAGAGAGAAGAAACAAGAGTGCTAGTTTAGAAAACATTGTAGAAACAAATTTTCTGTTAGATAAACCAAATATAGCAACTAGTTAACAATAATCGTATTTCTAATTGAAATAATTAAATATTACAAACATCCTTTTCTTATCGAATTAAATTTCAATATTTAATTTATATGTAATTGTTATTTTGCTAAATAAATGTTTTTAAGGAAGTTTATAATTACTAATCTATCAACAAGAAGATAAAATTATCACAATATCAAATTTCGTTTCGAAAATAAACTATACACATGCGTAACAGCTGAACAAACACTGAAAATAGTTCGAATTTCCACCGCTTTGGCGCTACAGGCCCGAAGTTCAATCATGTGCAGTTCCCGCTCTGTTCCTAGATGGCTCTAGAATATTGACTTTCGATTCACTATCAAATACATATTTTATGGCAACATATATGGGCACTATGAACAAAATTCGCAATGTACCCGCATGTGACATATATGACACTTTCTCTAAGATAATTGACGGTAACTAGAACATGGAATTCAGTATTTACTTGCATTTCGTTGAAGTACAATGTTCATTGTTAGATTCTGCACTATTCATCTAGTTGTGTTCAGTGGCTTTTTAACTTATACTTGTAAGTTGAATTGTAGTTTTAAATATTATAAAAATCAAATTCCAATAATTAGAACTTTGTCAATATTTATATAAAAATTGTCCTGGTATAAATATCGACAAAAAATAAGAATTTCGAAAAACTAATACATTTCTATGTTCGAATTTTTAAATAATAAATCAATCATTTATAGCAAGTATAATTCCCATATCAATAATATTAATTGCTCGTATTAATAAATATTTTGTGGTCGCAAAATTTTACATCTACCAATGAAATAAGTATGTATGTATAAATAAACACTGTTAAAAGCGTGTATTTGAAAATTCGATTTAAGTTTAAATCAACTTTTAAAATATTCCAATTACTCGAATTCGCTTTTACTACTTTCGGTAAAAGTGGAATTTTATATAATAATAATATTAATGTAAAAAGCGCTTTTATGTACTACTTCAATGAATATCTCGTATTCATTTATGGCAAAAACTATAGAGTGCAAAGTTGTTCAGTATTAAAAGTTGCATACCAGATTATTTGTACCTCCCGCTACCCTTGGTAAGGGAGGTATAGGGATCGTGTTAAAAATCGCATATCGAGATTTTGGTAAACGACCACGTTTTAAGGTCCCTAGAATCCAATTTTAACATTTTCACGATGATATGTGTATGTGTGTGTGGATCCTCCACTCTAACTCAAATACTATCATTCAGAAAATTTTGACATCTTGTATTTCGAACTTTTTCTGTAATGAAAAGAGCCCATTAGATTTTGGTGAAAATCAGATAACCGGAAATGGCACTTTACTAGAAGTTCAAAATAGTTTTTCTTCGAAAAATACCGTTAAATGTTATTTTTTCGAGATTAATTA
Organism: Harpalus rubripes; assembly: GCA_963082715.1. Taxonomy (NCBI): domain Eukaryota; kingdom Metazoa; phylum Arthropoda; class Insecta; order Coleoptera; family Carabidae; genus Harpalus; species Harpalus rubripes. The sequence continues at coordinate 49,659,537 of OY720458.1, read as the reverse complement.
TATTATAAAAATTAAAGATTATCAAATTTTCTATAGATTTGCATAATACTTTTTCTATATATTTATGGATAAATTTATAAAATTATCTATAATGTAAATCCCAGAGCCTACATTTTAAACAAACAAAACGCAGTTATTCAAATGTATGTAACTGACAGATAAATGTCACTATCAAAGAAATAATCATTTCAAAATAATATTAGTTACGTTTTAAAAAGGAAAAAGTAAATAGAACAATAGAAAAGGAATTCAATACAGTTTCCAGCATAAGTAAATATATATGTATGTATTTAGATTAATAAAAATTAACGATTCACAAAAATGTTTAAGACCTAATCCTCATTTTTGCTGTGTGTATGTGCGTATGTGTGTATGTGTGTGTGGATCCTCCACTCTAACTCAAATACTATCTTTCAGAAAATTTTGAAACCTTGTATTTCGAACTTTTTCTGTAATGAAAAGAGCTCATTAGATTTTGGTGAAAATCAGATAACGGAAATGGCACTTTACTAGAAGCTCAAAATAGTTTCTCTTCGAAAAATACCGTTAAATGTTATTTTTTCGAGGTTAATGTTATTATAAAAATTAAAGATTTTTAAATTTTCTATAGATTTGCATTAATACTTTTTCTATATATTTTATGGATAAATTTATAAAATTATCTATAATGTAAATCCCAGACCCTACGCTTTAAACAAACAAAACGCAGTTATTCAAATGTATGTAACTGACAGATAAATGTCGCTATAAGAAATAATCATTTCAAAATAATATTAGTAACGTTTTAAAAAGAAAAAAAATAAATAGAACAATAGAAAAGGAATTCAATACAGTTTCCAGCATAAGTAAATATGTAGGTACATATGTATTTAGATTAATAAAAATTAACGATTCACGAAAATGTTTAAGAGCTAATCCTCATTTTTGGATTAGTGAATTCTATTCTATCCCGGTATTTAAAATATAATCTTCATTTTATTATAGCTCCGGTGGCTCAATGGTTAGAGCAACGCCTCATGTCATGAGTCATGAGTGCCCTTGGGGCTCTGGGTTCAAATCCAACTAAGACATGGATGTGTGTGAATGTGAACCCACTCTGTAACTGGGATTTAATCCTGTTGAGGGGTTCAAAAAAAAGGTAGTTACTTGGATTAGATTAGACTATATTTTAAGAAATAAACTGTCAAAATTAATATTTTTTGTGACTCGGGCTGTAAATGGCGGGAGGTATTGTGTTGGCCACACCAGGTCTTTATATTCTATATTATGTTTCTGATTTGTGCACAATTTTAAAAAGAAATCTCAAATTTCTGAAAAACTTTGCACTCTACAATTTTTGATGTAAAATGAGCGGGAAATGGTGTATAACCATCACAAGTTAAATCCCTATATTCTCCCCTATCCGCCAACACTTTTTTAGTGCAACTAGTACCAGAATTATTAACAAAAATGTGTCTGATGAGGTGCACTTTCAAAGGGCTGGAACTCTATAACGAAAAGTTTCCGGACATACCTTCATTATTTTGACACACTCGTGCTCAATCACCCTGTATTACAATCAGTGTTGTGACAGATCAGTTTATAAAGGATCTAGACCAAGATCAAGATCTTTATATTTAATATGTTCTAGATCAGTTCATAGGTTAATTTTTGCGATCAGATCTTTTTTCAGATCAGATCAGGAATTTGAATCTGTTTTTTCATACGTTAAAATATTTTAAAATCTAAAGCGTTTTTACTTTTATATTTTGTAAAATTTTAAAAAATACCGGAGAAAAAAAATATTAAACTTTTGCAATATTTTCTTCCAGACATTACGGCGTACATAACATCAACTTTGTGCGAATTAGGTCTCGACATACGTGCCCAAAACGTGTTCATAGAAACAGACAGAAGATAACACGGCCACCTGTTTTATGTTTACATTTGTAACTTGACAATTTAATTTCTGTGTTTATCGTATTTTCTAGGTTTTTTACGTATTTAAAATCAAATAATTTGCTTTCTGCGATTTGACATTGAATTTGACGTTTCAAATAGCAAATATAGAAGACATACGTTCATGTTTTCATTGTAAATTAGCGCTCGTAGCGGACAACCACGGCGAACCAATAATGCTGCATACGTCATCGTATTGCGGGCGATTTAACCAACGATAAATTTAATATCGTTTGTACAAAAAATACGCTATATTTTATTACTTTTATTGCATGTATAGTATTACAGTAATGTGGAAAAATCATTACATTTCAACATGACTAAACTCCTCCATTAAATACTGCATATATATATACCGGGTGGCGCTGGAAATCCGTTACATAGGCATTTAACATAGTAAAACAATTTTTCCTTGTGCGTTGCCCCCCAAATTATTTTGGAATAAAATTCTTCAAATAAAAGTTGTAGAGAATACAATTTTACGTATAAATTAGTAAAGAAAAAACAAAAAGACAAACAAATGATTGATATTGTAACTGTCAAATATTTAGACTTTTTTTTAGACAGAAAAAAAATCATACATTTGTTATGCTTTTTGTTTTAATTCCATGGCTATCACTATTTTTGTCGTGATTTTCGACATTTTCATATCAAATTTCTGCAATTACAAAGCATGTAAAATTAATTTTGTTTATTGATTCAAATGCAGAATTTTATGATCTACAACTTTTATTTTAAGCATATTTTTCTAAAATAATTTGGGAAGCAACGTGCAAGGAAAAACTTCTTTCCCATGTTAAATGCCTATGTAATGGATTTCGAGCGCCACCGACGCCAAATATTTCGAATTTTAAATGGCACAAAATTGACCCCTGTGGTTCACTCTCCAATGAGTGCCCGTGAGGTGACGCCTGGTAAACGCCCGCACGGTACAAATATGTCATCATCATTACCGATATCTACGTACAAAGCAGATTGGCACACCCAGCAATGGGTAATATGCCGTGATGATATATTTATTTATTTTATTTATATATATACATATATATATATATATATATATATATATATATATATATATATATATACATATATATATATATATATATATATATATATATATATATATATATATATATATATATATATATATATATATAATACATTGTTATGGGATAAACGTAAATAAATATATCATCATACGGCTATTACCCATTGCTGGGTGTGCCAATCTGCTTTATACACAGATACCAGGCGTCACCCCACGGGCAATCATTCCTGGCGTGGAGAGTGCACCATAGGTATCAATTATGTGCCATTTAAAATTCTATATATTTGATGAGATAAACGTAAAATAAAATATCTGTCTCTAAGCTTTTTACAAAGTGCCATGTAATTAAAATAGTCGTATCCTTTGACTTTGACCGACAATAGTTTATCAGTTGATATTTAATTGTTAATTTTGTTCCATTGAGTTTTTCTGCGACGGTAAATGTATCCATGATTACTTATTAATAAATTACTGAATTCAATAATTATTAAAACTTTATAACATATGTCATCTGCCAAACTCAAGCAATACAACTGTATAAAATTTTGTGCTATTGCTCATGGCACTCTGTAAATAGCTAAAAAATATTACTTTTATTGTGTCTCTCTATCGCAGACGAAACGCATGTAAACAATAATTTCAGACCTGTTCGATGCAGGTTTTAATTCTGAACATTTTTTTGTATTTACACTTTTCTTCGAAAATTAATAGGGCAAAATTTACAGCAATATGAAAATTTTACCACTTTATTTCCTATGGTCAGTCGGGATCGAACCCGGTTCCCCAGATTCACAACCAGACACTCAGGCACGCGGCCACGAGACCCCAAATATTTCAAATTTTAAATAGCACAAAATTGACCCCTGTGGTGCACTCTCCACGCCAGCAATGACTGCCCGTGAGGTGACGCCTGGTAAACGCCCGCACGGTACAAATATATCATCATCATTACCGATATCTGCGAACAAAGCAGATTGGCACACCCAGCAATGAGTAATATGCCGTGATGATATATTTATTTATTTATTTATTTATTTATTTATTTATATATTTCCTATGGTCCACAAAAAAGTAGACACCCGGTATAAATAGAAATTCAGATATTAAAATCATAAAACAAAATATACACGTAATATAGTAAAACATAGTAAGTAATAAATATAAACATAGTGACATTAAAATATTTGAGATAGTATCTGACGGGATATACGGGTATTTCAATGTTTCCTAAAATTTGTGAAATCTATTTTGTCATATGATTTCTCTTTACATAAATATATTTTATAGTTTTTTATTTCACGAGATAAAAATATATTTACAGGCTTATTCTATAAAAATATCGTTATATAACAACTATCGTTATTTATAAATGTAACGATGCGATCCAGAACGACATTTTGTAAAAATCGTATTCACTAAGTAAGATCGTTATAAACGTCGTTATACCGTTTGTTATAACGACTTTAACCAATTTTTTTAGAAAAGATAGTAACTATTATTGTTAATTATTCATTGTTCATTGTTATGTCATTTTGCAAAAAATATTGACATTATTATTTTAATTATTATGTCTTTATTGAGTAAAGAATATGTGTAAAAAGCGATTATCAAATGGATTATTATTATCCCATAAAAGACTTTCACGACCACAAACATTTCTTCTAAAATGTAATTATGGTTGTGAATTATATGTTTGATGTATGAATAAATGTTTTGTAACCTATTTTCAATTTCTTCCTGCACAAGTATAAATAATAAATTAATTAACTCTTCCATTTGCTAACATTTGACATTAACAGATTGAATAACGACAACCTTTATCGTTCACGAACTAAATAAAATAACGACAATACGATTTCAATATAACGACATTGGTTTTACAGAATACGCTTTTTGAAAATTATCGTTATTTAACAATTTTTTCATCATAACGATACGTTATGGCATAACGATATTCTTACAGAATAAGCCAGTTATATACTATCTTCTTGCTTTTAATTCAATGGAAGAGGCTGTTGGTACTCGGTGAAACATCTTAAATAATAAAAAACACAACTCTCGGTTCAGTTTCACAAGAAAAAGTATATTTACTTTATTGTACAATTTCGCCAGTTACGGCATCATCAGAAGTACTGAAAGAAATGACAAACACTTAATTTATATTATACGGACCAAGGAATTTGCGAAATTTTATAGTTTTATTGTGTTACAATTGGTCGGTTTGGAGAAAAGGCAGAGATCACGCAATCCAAGAATGGATGGTCGACTAAGTCCAATTGCTCGTTCATAAGGGAAATTCCCTTATGCAGATGTTTCTTTATTTCAAAAAATTCTAGGAGAGTTAATCTCTGACCTTTCCTCTCTTTGTGCAGAATAATAAGGTTATCTTGTTTACATGTATGGTTGTTATTTAACAAATGTTGGGCTAAATTAGAATGCAATCTATTATTTTTATAGGCAGACATGTGTTCCTTATATCTAATGTTGAAGTTTCTACAAGTTTGTCCTATATATACAAAACTGCAATTAGAACATTCTATTTTATACACTCCTGAATTACTTAATGGGTCTTCGTGTATTAATTTATTATTTACAAATATATTCTTTAAGGTATGTTGTGTGGAAAAACCTGCTATAATATTAATTTTTTTTCTTTCTCTTTAGATGCCATGGTTGACCGTTCTGACAAACATCCCCAAGTCTCTTCTCGCCAAGAACGCCAACTTGGTCCCGTCCTCAACTCTATTGTCTTTCTCATCGCTGCCAACTTGGTGGCCAAAGGGGCGCTAGGTTTGGGTGCCTATCAGGCCCCACCTCTACCTGGCAACATCCAAGGGTCTCTGATTTTGAGCCTAAATGCCCCTCAAGGTTTCCAACAAGCACAGGGCCAACAGTACCAACAATTTCCGCAGTTAACGCAGTTTCCTTTGGGTCAACAACCGAAACCAGTTAGTCAGACACAGGTGATCAATATAGGAGAGCCGTTGTACGAAGAAGTGGAGGAATATAAAGATAAGGGATTTGAAAGAGCTTTTGGAAGTAGGTATGGAAAAGAAAAAATAGAAAGAAAAGTCGCCTGTAGTAATAAACACTTTTGAATAATCGAATTACGGAGGTCACGCTAGAATTATTGAAAATAAAAAACATGGTCATATTTGAAAGCTTTCAAAAGAATAACGAATTGCAGTAGTGATGCATGTAGTGATGCACGACGAGGCGAGAGTACTCTCGCATCTCGTCTCGTCTCGCATTATGCGAGACGAGAACAAGAGCGAGATTGCAATTTAAAATTCGAGGTGAGATCGATATAACAACCGCGAGGAGCAAGAATTCTCGCGAGATTTTCGCGAGAGCCTCGCAATAAAAAGTATTTGTAACTTTATAGCTTTGAGTCATAAATTCAATGAAAAATACACCATATAAGGAGTGGAGTCAACGCTAATTCATGCATAGAACATGTAAATGTGAAAATTTATATGAATTCATTATATTTTTTGAGTCTGTCTAGAATCGATAAATATCGTTACCAGAGAGAGGAAATGCAAAAATAAAGACAAAATCGGTATTGCATCCAATAGAACTAGTTTCTCCAATATTTCATCCTCGGAAACTTATATTTTTGAAAGTTTCACTGAAAATTTTATTGAAAGTTTCATTTAAATTTCAAGAAACTTAACATTTGTCAGTTGAATTTGAAATATTTGGATCTCCAATTAACTGCTTTGAAAATAAATAAGAAAAACAAAAGCTTCAAAACAAAATAAAAAATTGTGCAAAATGTAATACATTTTTTAAAAATAAGTATTAAACTATTTAAAATAGAAAGTAACTTGTCTTTTGTCTTTATTTCATTGAAATATCGCCAAATTTTACCTTTCATTTTCACCATACTTAAACTGTACTAAATCCAGAATTTTATATTCGAAAAATATATAAGATCCAGAATGTAGATTAAGCAAACATAACTCGCACGTAGATAAGTGCAGGCGCATGCATGTCATCTGCGCAAGTCTATTGCAGAGAGTTGGACGGCGCATGCGCAGGGTAGCTTATGAAACTTTTATGAAACTTAGGTTTGAAACTTTCATTTTTGAAACTTTTCAATTGGCACATCACTAAGTGTGACCCTCGTATTTCAAAATATGGAAAGATTTGATAGATACATATAATATAATATAATTAACCGAATAATGAAGTAGGGTTTATTAATAAACATTTTTTTTTATAAATCGTGGAAATAGGGCTTACGGATCATAAAAATGTAATTAACGAAGTAGGATTTCGTGAAAAATTTATGAACCTTACTGAGATTTGAACCCAAGACCCCCCTATGTCTAGTAGGATGTTGTAGGAGGATCCTGGGTTCTAATCCCAGTGAAGCTCATAAATTTTCACAAATATTTCTTTCTATGATTCGTAAGGCATATTTCTACGATTTAAACAATTATTTTTGTCCACATCAATATTATATAAGTTTTAGGTACAACACCTTAGAGGATCCCTTAGAAGCAGCAGCATCTAATGATGTAGAAGTAACTACTCCCACCACTGAAATCCCTTCTACTACTACTACATCATCCCCTACTACGACAGTAATCTCTACCACTCCAGAGGACGTAGAGATCTTATCAGAGGGCGCTAATCAAGAACAACAACAACAACAAGAAGAAGAAGAACCGATGGACGTAGGAAGGCAAAATCCTCCCAATAATAATAATGCGACAACTATGCGACCTACACCAACAGAAGGAACGAATACGACCACGGCTACAATGCCAATGATAGTGAGTTCGACAGAAGCAACGAATGTGACAGCAACACAACCTACACTGGTGTTTGGGCCGCCTATTGGCAATGGATATCCACAGGTTAGTAGAAATGGACAGGTAATTGTTCTTAGTAGAGTCCGTGCGTTTAGAGAAAAACCGGCGCACAGGCCTAAATTCACTCGGGCGGGTCCAACTTGTGAAAGTAGGGATGGTATGATATTGTGATAGGTAGCAGCTGTTTGTTGCGTATATGTTATAGCGGCTATAGATATAAATATGGACAAAGATATTCAATCAAATGTCTTTTGTGCGAGTAATAATTATATGTATACTTGTTTATGAATTTTGTGTATCGTAAATGATAATAATATTAAAATTAATAACATTTAATTATTATTCAGTTAAATGTTTTTTGAGCGAGTAGTAATAGTCAACATTTGTAGGTTGGGTAATACAATTTCTACTGCGTCGATTTGTTTTTTCTCTAGACGCACAGACTCTATCTTAGCAAGGTCATTTTTCACCATCGGGAGCGATGTATCGGAGCGTTGCCATACAGCAAAACCCAATCGTTTCCTACCCAAATTTCAGGTCGTTTTGATCTGATTGCATGTCGTACAGGTTAAAAGATCTCCACTGAAGTTTCTTGATTATAGTTTATCCTTGAGGAATTAATTCGTGGTGAATCATGCCCTAGTAATCAAAAACACCTTCTAATCATTTTCCCCTTGCTTCAGTCAAAACGAAATTTTTGCTTGTGCCTCTCGTACACAGTCAATTTTTCCATCGCCTCATTTCCGTATACTTTCTTTAGTATCTAAAGGGTCTCAGATTGTGATTTCTCTAACAGAACGCAGAATTTGATGTTTGCACGCTACTCTGAAGACATTTCAAAATCCGACAAATAAAAAAAAATGCATTGTAAAAAACAACCTGCATCTTTCACAGATAGTAACTAAACCTATCCCTATCAATAAATATATTTCCTTCTGTTTTGAAAATTTCCTACATTCGACCTATTTTTAAATCTGGCGATAAATCTAATATTATCAATTATCGCCCTATCTCTATTCGCTCCAACTTGTCTAAAGTTTTTGAAAAGATAGTATATAAATATATTTTTAGTTACGTGCGAAACAAAATATCAGTTTGCCACCATGGTTTCTTTTCTGGTCGCTCTATTACTTCTAATCTAATGAACTTCACAGATACAGCACTTAATTCGCTACATAATAACATTCAGGTAGACGTTATTTATACTGACTTTGCGAAAGCTTTTGACAAAGTCGACCACTCTATATTACTAAGTAGGCTCCATTTTGATTTTGGATTCTCTGATGACTTGCTACAATTCATGTCTTCATATCTAAGCAATCGCGAGCTTTGTGTTCGTGTTGATGGTATTACTTCTAAATGTTATTACGCAACCTCTAGTGTCCCGCAAGGGTCAAATTTAGGGCCATTACTATTTCTTCTCTTCATCAATAGCATCACTAATATTATTCAACATTCCAACGTACTTTTATACGCAGATGACTTGAAACTTTTCAGAATTATTAACAATGCTAATGATTGTGCTTTAGTACAAAATGACATTAATAATGTTCTTGATTGGTCTTTAGCCTCTAAGCTTTTATTTAATTTTAGTAAATGTAAAATTATGACCTACTCATTAAAGCAAACAACTATACCGTTTCACTATCAAATGAATGAATTTTGGAGCGAGTAACTTTATTCAAAGATTTAGGAATTCTGTTCGATCCTAAACTTAGCTTTATTCCCCATTTTAATGATATTCGAAAAGCTTCTTATAAAAATCTTGGCTTCATAATTCGTAATACACAATCGTTTTATAATTTACAGACCCTCAAATCTTTGTATTATTCATTTGTGCGTAGTAACCTGGAATATGGATTACAAATTTGGAGTCCTGTATATATCAAACATGTACAAGCTCTGGAGAGTATACAGAAAAAAAATTATAATTTTTTATTGTTGTGCTAAATTCCACCATCGTCACATTGATACGATCTGTTATTACTCCAACTGTCTAATTGAGTTCAATGTTATTTCTTTGGACTGCCGTAGAAAAATCCAATCATGTTTATGTCTCTATAAACTTGTAAATAATCTAATTGATGATGCTCATTCGCTAGCTTGCCTTAATTTTGGTGTACCTCGCGTAGGCTCTCGGCGTAAATAAACTTTCATATACAACACCCCTAGAACAAACTATGAACTCCGATCTCCAATTAGACAGTTGTGTGCTACATTGAACACTGTGCCATATACATCAACAATCTTGACATTTTCTATGATAGGGGAGACCGGTGTCAATTGTAACAGGTGTCCAATGTAACAAGGGTAGGTAACAGGGCCATCTTTTCGAAGTAGATTAAAACGCGCTTGCAGAGTGAAGCAGAAAGAGTCATAGGTCTCTGGTATTTAGTGTAAGTACATACGTGCAAATACGGCGTCTGTTTCTGACAAATGTCTATAAATCGACAAAAAAGTAAATACAGGCAGTGACACACATTGTTTCTAAAACACTATAAGTCCTCTGTTCGGAAATATTTCAAGTTAAGGATCAGTTTGTGAGTTATATCTGCTTTTATTTGTCATTAGAAAACATTTCGAATTGTTACCTAATAAATACAAAAAAGCAAATAATATCTTTATCAGTGAAGCGGGGTCAGTTGTAACATATGCCACGGTGTCGATTGTAACGTGTTTAATAATTAAGTACAGTATTGATCATGATAAAAATTATAAGAAAAAACCACTGCTATCGAAAACATAAAAGAAGAAGAGCAAAAAACGAAAAACACTTCCGAAAGTAACAGTCGCATATTACTCTTCAGATGGCTCCGATGAGGAAACTCTCTGATATGTATTGGCCCATATTTTTTGAGCACAGGAGATTGGTTGCAGAGGCGAAAATGTAAAATCTGGACACCGGGCAAGTTAAATTGTACGAAGAAAGACCTATTTTATGTTTACCTAAACTGCAATTTCGTTGGCGACTAAAGGCATTGGTCAAAATGGTCCATATCACCAACAGAATATATATTTTGTCTGCTTTTAGTTGAGTCATCTGAATTTTGTTTTTTCTGAGGTAATAAATAAATGTTTATTTTTTCAATAATTTCTTCTTTTATCTGTTACTTTATCTTATTACATCTCTGTTAATTTGTTACAATTGACACTAGCCCTGTTACTATTGACACCAGTTGGGTGTCAATTGTAACATTTGTAATCCTTATACTTTTAGATTTGTCACATTTTCAAAAGTTTAAAATTCAAAATATTATTCACTAAGGTGGGTAGGTTCTCATATAGGTAATTTCAAAATTTCTAAATGTAACGTTAACTCGTGAAAAATAAAAATTGAAATTTTGTAACAATTGACACCGGTCTCCCCTACTCAGTCCAAATTTGGAAAATAAATTATGAACTATTTCTTGTCTGATCTTTAGCAATTAAATTGAGTTATTTCTATTTCTAATATTGTCACTTCATTATTTCACATTTTTCTTGGAACTACACTGTATTTATCCTTGTTTTTGTCAATAATCCTTTATAATTGGGTACATCCAGTGTCGGACTGGGACATATTTCTGAGTGTGGCGATTTGGATTACCGGGCCCCCTATTCTGGATCATTCAAAATATTATTAATTAAACAAAGATAGTTATGAATGAAGGTTTTTTTTAAATACATTAATGAATATAAACATTAAGTAAGTACACAGGCTGAACCCAAGAATCCTTGACATTGACGATTAACATGGGAAGCAGATTTATTGAAACACTCCTTGCATGGGGATTGCAATATAAGAGTTATGATGTCGGTAAATTAGACAAAAGTTACCACAGCAGAAGACCGTTTGAATGGTGTATCGTTATTTGAGAAAAAAATACATAGATATAGACGAAAACGGTAAATTTTTAAAAGGATTATTTTTGAAAATAACTACAATTTTTTTTTATTACCAAAGATAACTGTGCTAGTTGTAGAGAGAATATATTGTTAGACTTATTTCTTTGTTGTAATCAAATCATATTAATAGTGAATGGTGAATACTATTAAAGATAACCTTTTTTCATTTTAATTCTATCTTTCACCCAGCAGAATATAAAACGTTAAAATCATTGAAGTACACAAAAATTATGGCTCTAATGGCCGTTTGCACCAACATAACTTAATTTTTAAGCGTTTCTTAAATTGATAATAGGTATTACGTTTATATAAAATGTCAAATGAATTACTATGCATTGTTGTTTCGATTTGAATTTTTGCAGAATTTAACTCCTACCTTAGGTATTCTGTTTCCTGAATAGATCTCATACTAAAAATTTTAATCCGGAATAAAAATGGAATTAGTTAACTCTCAATTTAATCATTTTTATGAATCTGGTAATGAAAGTCTACTATGTGAAAAGTGAAACGTCACATCAAACCACACAGAACTTAAAAACTAAATTTTATACCTACTACATAATATATTTTGCACATGCCCGTTGAGCACGTATTTCTAGAATACATTGGCTAACGGCCGGGATAAAGATGGGGTTTGGGGTGAAGACAGGGATAGAAATAAGCCTATATCAGCGTGTAGTTTTCTTTGACTTACGCTACGCTTGTTTTCTGATTAAAATCAGACTCTTGAATTATGTTATATACTTGATCTACAATCAGTTCTTTAAGATTTTTTTCCCTTTATCATATTGAAAACTATTAACTAACTAATAGATATGATAGTTACAAGTTTAAACCGGGCCCTTTCGCTCGCCGGGCCTGTGGCGATCGTCACATCGCCACAATGGCCAGTCCGATGCTGGGTACATCTGTTCCTGTTGAGTGATTACTGATAAATAAATAAATTAATAAATTAAAGTGGTGCCCATGAAAAAGAAATTTCCTTCCAGTGATCACTTGCATGGCTCTAGGCAACGATTCCGGTTACTTTTTAACGCTACCTCGTATAAATGGAATTGGGATTTAATCGTATGGTTTTCCTGTTTTAGCTAAGTTTTTCTTACGGGCCTCCAGGAGGTAATACGACCAACGCTACCAATGTCAACCATACCATCAATAATGCTACCTTTCCTGGTTATAACTATAACTATTTTCCTGCTGGAGATTATGGTCCATACACTGGAAACGAAAAAGTCAGCATCACTTATGGTCCTCCTTTAGAAGAACCAAACTACCAACCGTTATATCAGAGACCTGAGTTTCTTAGACCTGAATACCAAACAGCTAATTTGAGGCCAATATACCAAAGACCGGCATATCAGAAACCTTTTTTGTCGTCGCCAGAAGATCCATTTTTGAACAGGTACAATGAGTTTCAGAATAATTATGACGGATTTTATAATAATCCGTCTTCTTATATGAATACGTTTAAATATAGCGATTTTTATAAAAGTTTTTATAATAATTATCCATCTCTTTATAACAACAACAATTATTTAGGAAAGAAGTAGATTCCAATATGTTAAATGTTATTTCAAGCAATTTAAACATTATATTAAAATGAAATTATTAATTACCTATTTTTAATATCAACTTTACTATTCTTTACATTAATATCAATTTATTAGTTTTTGTATATTTATCACTATTACAATAAATAAATAAATTAACATAACTTTTTCCTCTATTGTCTGTTTTTGTAATGTAACTAGATTTATTATATTAAGTGGTGGTGGTTACACTTTTATCTTTACTTAAGAGGAATGAAACCCCTACGTACTAGATACGAAGGGAAAATTCAAATAAATTGTTCTTGTACTAGAACTAATAAAAAAAATCAACATTAGGCGATTAAGTGGTAAGCCGACCTCGGTGGAGTAGCGGTAACGTACGCAGGGGTTCCATTCCTCTTAAATCAAGTTCAGTATAACATTTCATCAGTAAGTGAAAATTCATGCCTATGTCTATGGTCAGCTGCGGCGTCTGCGCATTTCCCATAGCCTTCTGTATATTGTTGTATCCTTTTCTGTTTTATATACATGTATAAATCTATCCCACTTGATCCTAAGCGTTCCTCAGAATTGCATTGTAAGGCATAGGCTTGCTCATATTCAGTTCGTAACCTATATGATCTAAGATGATAAGAATAACAAAAAATGGCACATATGATTTATAACCTTTTTACACTTTTACAAAATTTCCCCCAAATATATCGCACTTTATATTATTCTTACTGTACTGTAGAAGCATGCATTTACTAAACGGTCTATTTCAAAAGTCGTCTTGTCCACCTAACCATAACTTGAGTAGATTAAAAAAACAACGCTTAGCGACTTAATAAAAAATATTATCCATTATTGTCAGTTGTTACGATAAAAAAATAATTTAAATTCGATTTATATAGGGTCATTCAAATCTGTTCGGTTTATTCAGAAAAACAAAATATAATTTGGACAAGTTTTGGAATTGCTAATTAAATAAGGCAAGTTTTGGAACAACAAAACAAAAATATATGATAATTCATAGGCGACGACTTTGTAAAATTTTGTCGGGAGCACTCACCGAACAAAAATTGAGGTTATACATACCGTGAGTTTTTTTTAACAGTGGACATGGGCGTATGACACTACCATAGTTACACTTAAAATGATTGACAGCAATGTATTATCGCGTTTTTTTTAAACTGGATATAGGGAGTTCATCAAACTGTTATATTCCAAAATGATGTATAAAGAAAACATACATATCATAACATTTACTGAGTTTACATGCAGTTTTGAAACCGTTTTCAGAACGTTTTTAGTTTTGAAAACGTCATGTATACAGTTTCAAAACGGTTTTGATTGATCTCAAACCAAAACTAAAATTCATAGGTTTGACTTGAAAACTAGTTTCAAAACTACTCATATAAACACCTAAAATTCAGTTTCGATACTGCGCATGCATATAGAGCATAACGTTTCTGTAGCTTTGTGTTACTAGCCTACAAATAAACTGACAGTTGTGTAGTTTTAGTGCGTAGAGGTACGAAGTATAAAAAAATAATTAGAATAATGGCAAAACAAAGTATTTGGAGTGATGAGAATCTGTCACTTACATCAGCTAAATGCGCATGCGCCGAAATTGATTTCAAATCAATTTTTAAACTTGTTTTGAAAACTGCATGTAAACAGTTTTGCGTAATTTTGACTGAAAACTGAAATCATTTTCAAAACTACATGTAAACGTAGTAATTGTATAAGTCCAATATGAGTTTAAGGCAAGTTTCCGATTTATTTGCTGCTACTTTTAATAAGCGACTCAGGCCAGCAACTACTATGGAGTTATCAAAGTCATCAAACAATCATGTGTCAATTTCAGAAATTCTTTTTTATCGAAAGGGTATTGTCTTTTTCATTTAACTGTATAATTTAATGTTTCTTATTATTTACTTTACTTGTTCTAATTTTCTTTTAATGCTGTCCATTGATGCATCTTGTAGTTCTATAATTATTATAGAGTTTTCTAATAGTTGGGCCTGGGTCGCTTTTAAAAGTACCAGCAAATAAATCGAAAACTTGCCTTAGACTCATATCACAGTTTGATGACTTTGACAACTCCCTATGTCCAGTTTTAAAACTTTATTGCAACTTTATTTGTGAAATTATTATTTATTACTCTACTTATAATAATAGTAATAATAATAATAATAAATATTTATTTGCTTAGAAAATAGAAATTCCATACAAATATAAAGTTAACTTATTCATATTTGTAATACATTTGAAAAATAAAACAATATTAATGCGAATTAAGATACAGTATTTATAAATTAAGTTTACAAATTCATTATGAAGGACCTTGTTCTTAGCGCATTCTGGAGGTAATTTGAAGTGTCGAAAATCTTCTCCTTGGTAGGTTCTGCAAATAGCGCCTCGCATACATTCTCTGCACAGCTGTAGGAGATGTGTTTTTTGACGAATTTATCTCGGATAGGGTTATAGATAGGACATTTGAAGATGAAATGGGAGATGGTGTTTTCTTCGAATCTGTTACAGATATCATAGATTTCTTCTTCTTGAAATTTATAACAGAATCCATGTTGGAAAATGAAAAATAACTTATTGCTGGATAATCTGAGTTGTCCAAATAATTTTAGGAATTTTAACGGAATATCAAATGAAAGATAGCTAAGGGAGGTTATGTACAGAGCTAGGCAAAGTACCAAATAAAAATACTCGAGTAACGAGTAAAAGTATTTAATACTCATACTCAAATGTACTTTAAAAGTAAAGTACTAGTATTTTAAATATTTTTATAAAATTATGTAATAAATCGCTTCTAGATTGTTTTTTATGAAACACTTTCATAAAAAAATATAATTGTATGGTAAAAATATGGAAATTAAATACCGTTTTATTCCAAAATTATGTAGATTAACTGCGCTAAAATATGTCACCACTCTTTTACTAATAAATATTTAAAAAATATCGTTTATGTATTTGTTTCCACCTTAAAATATTTAAGTAGTTAATTGTAAAACGTATGTTCTTCTAAATATCAAGTAATAATAGAATAGCTATTTGTTTGTGCAGTATGTAAGAAAGAGTACTTTTCCTACTTACTATACACAAGATTTTTTTCTATTACCGTTTCTAAGAGGTAGTTTTCAAATAATTTTTTTTAAAATTTAACATTTAACAGTCAATAAATAAAGTATCCTTGGTAATTTACATTTCCGCACTTGTGTAATATGGAAATCAAAGACATTTCTAAACAATAGTAGAATAATATATAAACTGCATTTTGTTTTGCATTTGGTAATAGAATGACGAACCTGCAAAACTCTACGGTACACAGATTTGATCTTTTATGAACGATTAACTGGTGCACAAGCATGTTCGTTGTACTCGTAGACACAAAATAATAATTTAAAATATTAACTTGAAGTACTCTAAGTATTTAAAAATACTCAAGAGTATTTATAAGTATTCAGAGTATTTTTCATATACTCTAAATACTTTTTAGAGTATTGAGTACGAGTATTTAATGAAATGTCGCAAGTACGAGTAAAAGTAACAGATTTTAAAATGTACAGAGTACAAAACTTGGATTCTAAACAGTACTTTCGAGTAAATGTACTCAAGTACGCCCAGCTCTGGTTATGTATTTATTAAAATGCGGATTGTAGGAAGAGTGTATTATTCTTTCTGTGTCTGATATGAGAGCTCGTTATATGCAATTATTATATTGGGCATTTCATTTTTGAGAGTCAGACAACTTTGTTTTTCCCAGACCCAATAAAAGTTGACCTTAGTAAGTATAGTTTGAACTTTTCTGATCCAGTTGTATTTGTTATGTTTGTTGCACTTGATTTTTCGTTCAATGCTAATAAATTATTGTAGCATAATTTGACATATCTGTTTTCTGGCATTATTAGAATCTTGTACCAGAAGCGAAGCGTTTTTTCCAGGATTGCAAGGTCTAAACCTCTTGTTACGATACCAATAAATCAAAACAATACACCATATCAAACAAAATGTGAAGAATAATTCAATGATTCAATTCTGAAACATTTAAATTTGTATGATGATCATATGAGGTGCCCCGTTTTCGCATACGCCATTGGATGATTTTGGATAAGTTTTGTTGTGCTACAGTGAATGGATAAGGTAAGTTTTGGAATGAAATACATTTTTCAAGCTTAATTTACGTAGTAGTTATGCAGTTTTGGAGACTCAAATTTATTTCAAAAAAACATAAAGCTTCATGTAACGAATACTTTGATATTTATAACTTGATTTTTTATTTTAAAAGTGAAGAAGACGACTTTTGTGGAGAAAACTAGTCATAAACTAGGACTTTCGCAGAAATGATTATAATAAATTATTGCATGAAACAAATGGTATAAATGGCGTGAACTTGTGTACGTGATTACACTACGATTTTAATAATTTATTTTCTTTGTTAATTGTCCTATAACACATGAAAGAAATTTATTTTAAACTTCGTTGTCTTTACGGTAAATTACCATTTAGTATGATTCATTTTATAGTATATAATAATAAAAATACAATTAATTTTCAACACACCAAGAATTTTGGCAACATAGGTATTGTTATTCGTATATCAATTTTGTTCCTATATTGCCAAATTCTAGACATTTTTAGACACCAGGCTTAAAAATAGATTGAGAAACACAAAGATTAATATGTATTCAAAAATTTTACTTCCACTAAACTTATATTTATATATATTTTATATATAATTTATATATATATATATATATATATATATATATATATATATATATATATATATATACCGTGTGTCTGTTTTAAAGGTGTACATAGGAGATTAACATGGGAAATTAGTTTTTTGCAATTTCCTTCTCGCCTAATTAGTTTAAGCAAAAACGCTTCAAATAAAAGTTTTAGGGCATAAAATTCTTCATCTACGTCAATAAACAGAATTACCTTTACATGGTTTATAACGACAGAAATTAATTATGAAAATGTCGAAAATTACGTTGAAAATATCGACAGCCATGGAATTGAACAAAAAATAAATAATTGCTTGACGTTTTATGAAATTGTCAGAAACGTCAAATAAGTTAACTTACGTTGTGACAGATAAAACGGCAAGCATTTATTTAATTTTTGTTCAATTCCATGGCTGTCGATATTTTCAACGTGATTTTCGACATTTTCATAATTAGATTCTGTCGTTACAAAGCATGTGACGGTAATTATGTTTATTTATTTAGATGCAGAATTTTATGCCCTAAAACTTTTATTTGAAGCGTTTTTGCTTAAAATAATTAGGCGAGCAGGAAATTGCAAAAAACTAATTTCCCATGTTAATCTCCTATGTACACCTTTAAAACAGACACACGGTATATATATATATATATATATATATATATATATATATATATATATATATATATATATATATATATATATATATCATTTTGATTGACAATATTTTTAATTGTGTATTAATAATTGTTGGAGTTTTGGTTATATTCATTGAAACTTAGATGCACTAGTAACAAAATAGTGTAGTAAGAGAGCAAAATGGGACATTGTCGGAATCAACAATGTCCATTTGCGCTCGAAACACACACACAAGATTTTTTCTACAGTCACCACAATGGGGTCCTCCACCATAACAAAAAATAATAAATGTACACTTTGTACTTACAGTACTACTCAATAGTTTTGCAGTGAAGATAAGAACGTATTCAAATATGATTTCCAGATATTGTTTTGGCTTTTGTTTTTTCAGAAAATTATTGCCAATTTTGTAATGATTATTATAAGTTTTTTTGTATAATTTATTTGTTTCAAGTACATTAAACTAGTGCAGTGAAAAAGTCGATGTCCATTGGAAGCGTCCACGCCAAACTTTTGCAGGTGGCAGCATAACTGTTCACACAATTTATTTTATATTTAATTTTAATTTATCGTTATTTTCCATTCTTCTTGAGCTATTGTTTCAATCTAATCTACGCATTTTATACTTTCGTTTTTGTAAATGAATGCCCTATTTTATTTTCACAGCAGTGCGGCATTTTGTTTGGTTATGTAATATACCGACAGATCAGTTATATGTCAGATTGACTTGTGAAGTGGTAAATGTGTAACTACAGTGCCATTAGTTCCTGACTAAACGTTTCTAAGAATTTAGATAAGTGACATTTCTCAACATTGTATAGTTAGAAATTTGGACAGCGAGCGTTTTTCTACTTTATTGTCGCTCATGAGCGGCAAAGTGACATTTTGCGTTGACAAAGGAGAGCGCAAATGGCTACTTTGTATATAGACTGTAGAAAAAATAAATTTTGTGATTAAACTTATGTTTGTGATAAATATTAAATTACTATTTAAGCGATGAGATGTAGAAGGAGAAGGTCCCGTTAATGGTAGTTTTGGAGAAATCAATAAAAACTGATTAAATAGTAAAGTAAGTATTTTATATGAAAACTTACAATTACCAATTTGTAAATCTAAGTGAACTAAACAATTCCTTACATGGTTTTAGTAATTTATAATATACTATAAGTATGTTATACTGAAACAAAGTTGGCGGTATCTTTTCCTTTTATATCTCAACTAGGATAATGATTGAAAATAAAAAATATTATATAATCTGTTTATTTTCTCGAAGCTACATCGTTAACAATAAGGAAGCTAAATAGTTCTTTCTTTGATTATCACAAATTAAAAAAAAATTAACTAATGTTTTTGCAAAGAGTTCCTCAATTTAATATCGCTCATAACTCATCTAATTCTGAAATTCGAATATAAATGTATATGGTATTTTTGACATAAAATTACCCAAGGAACACACATTTAAGCTATGGCAATCAAGTCGCGGGGCAGCCTGTATAAATTTGGCTTGGTTATAGACATTTGCCATGTAGGAATATTTTTCTTTTAGAAGTCATCTGACGCGGCTTTGAGAGTAATATAAAATAGCTATCTCAGTTTGAAATGCGCAATATGTGGAATCTTTTTCTTATACATCTCATTGCTTCAGTTAAAGTTTGTATCGTTTTCAAACTTAGTGACGCCGCAAATGACGTTACATTTCACATCAATATGATGAGACACAACGAGATAGCAAAGTAGTAACCTAAATAAAACCGACACTGCTGACACTCAAATATCCAGTGGAGAGTCCACCACAAAGATCATTTTATAGGATAAATGGAAATCAAGTTGATCAACAGTTTATTATTGATCTATTTTATATAAAAATAAATAATAAATAAATATATCATCACGGCACATTACCCATTGCTGGGTGTGCCAGTCTGTTTTGTACGCAGATATCGGTAATGATGATGACATATTCGTACCGTGAGGGCGTTTACCAGGCGTCACCTCACGGGCACTCATTGCTGGCGTGGAGAGTGCACCACAAAGGTCAATTTTGTGCCATTTCAAATTCGAAATATTTGGTGTCGTCGGGATCGAATCCGGTTCCCCAGATTGGCGACCAGACACTCAGGCACGTGGCCACGCGACCCGGTAAAATAAATAATATAAAATACATAACATGTAAAACATAATCATTATTTTTATACGTAACTACTTTGACCTACATTATAATGTCGTATTGTCTTACGTACATAACTTCGTCATTATTTTTATTCTACTTTTTATTTATATACAGGTACTTAAATGCGTTAGGTGTACATCATAAAATTTACTCTATATCGAGTTTAAAAGTTTTATAGAATAAATGAAAAGTTTATGTATTAGTTGATGATAAAATCCAGTAATGGATTAAACATTTTGTTGTAAAAGTTCTTCTACCTTGCTTTTAGTCCAGTATCTCTAGCAGGATCGACACTGTTTCATACGAATTAAAAATAAAATACAAAAGTGATAAAACACGGGCCATTCAACTGATTTGGCAATGTGCGACTATCGGCTGTTTTGTGAATTTATTTAAAATTTACGGGGTAGAAGGTTTTCGTCTCAAGAAGAGATTGATGCAGTAATAATTCATATTTTAAAAGCATTCAAAATTATATTGGTTGGTGGATTTTAGGAAGTGGTAGTAAAGAATGGCGATATTGTATTATTGCAGAAGAGAACTACTTTTAGCATATTTAAAATAAAATTCTGAAAAATACGAACTGTGTCTTATTCTCAAAAATTCTAGCGTGACCCTCGTATTAATTAAATACGTATTCGAAAAGGCTCTATATCGCTGACTTACTACAGTTAGTCTAGGACTTGTAGTGACTATACAAAAATTTTCTAAATTAAACAATGTAGTCTGTCCAAAAACTAAAGTGAATCAATTTTTTAAACTATCGCTGGTAGTGTAAAATACAAAAAAATAGATTTAGTTTTAATGAACAAGCCAGACTTTTGCTACAATTTACTTCCAATATAAAGAATTAGAACACAAAAAAATAATTCGCTAAAATTATTGAAGTTAGCTGCGAAACACATCAGCATAGTGAAACAAATTTAAAATAAAACATTAAAATGAGGAGTGTTCATTCAAAAAGAGACATGTCCACAAAAGTTAATTTTTCAGAAATCGCAAAAAACTGATAGCACATACGCCCTGCAAGTTAAAATTATAAATAAAATATGCAACGTACAGCTCAATGAGATGATAATAATAGGCAGACTAGTTTGGTAATTAAACTCTTGGGTTCGATAAAATCACAACAAAACTTTTGGATATGTCTGATTTTGCATGAACAATTCAAAAATGTCTGGTTTTGTTTGAACATGTGCTGGACATGTCTGGTTTTGTTTGAACATGTGCTGGATATGTCTGCATTTGTTTAGATATTCATAAGTTCAGAAGAGTACATAATTAAAATAACTTTATTTAAACAAAATTACATTATTGCAATGAAAAAAAGAGAACAAGAAAAAAATTAAAAACAAGCTTAGATATGTAAAGCACGATCAGTTTCTAAGCATTTCATTTGCTTCATCTTCATTTACTTCCTATACTTGTTCTTCAGAATTTTTATTTCTATCTTCTCTAAATCAGTTGAAAATGGTTTATTTGTAAATCGCTAATCTGGGCAAGTCATCCTAATAGAATAGCATCTCCACTATTAAATTACTCTTCCAATAGGTTTCTAACATCAGTTTTCTTTGCAGTTAATATAGAATTTTCAAGAGGCACAGAGGTTAGTTCAAAGTTTTCATCAGTGCTTTTTCTTTTAAGCAAATGAATAAAACTATTACATGCATCAAATCGGAAAAATGGATTTTCTTTATATAGTATTCAATTTTTGCGGTCATTCTTTAGAAGAATTTTTAAATTCCTGTCATTCATCTATTTTTTTTATAAATTTCTAATAGTCCTTTTACGTCATATTGCTCCCAGTCCTGGCCTAACTTTTTAACAGTTCCTACTTCTGCATAAAATTGATTGTATTACCGAGCAAGTTTTTCTTTGCAACGTTTTGTTAATCCAGTCGTCTTCTTTCTCGAGCCACTGAAAAGAGTGCCTACAGTCCGCTCCATTGTTATTAATAATAAAAAACAATAGCATACAAATTATACGAACACTGTCTTATAACCACAAACATATACTGGTATTATGATGGTAAAGTAGAAACCTGTAATACCACTAAAATAGAATATACCGCATAGAGGATATGTCTTATTTTGTTTTAGATAGTATATGCTATAATGGTAAAGTTATTGGATATGTCTGGTTTTGCAAAATTTGAAATTATTCTTGGATATGTCTGGTTTTGTGCGAACACCTCACTTTACCTATTAAATTACTATTGGTTGTGTATGGTTTTGAAAGATTATGAGTTCATGAAACGATGTAAACCAACAAAAAGATGCTGAAACCATATAAAAATCATATTGCATGAAAAATGGACATGTCCCTTTTGAATGAACACTCCTCAAATAAGCACTGTACAACTTACAAGACGTAACAAGTACTAATAACAATTATATTTCTTTCATCTGTGCCTCTTAAAGAGCCTAAAATTTGAAAAACGAAAAATTTCCCACTTTCGCGGTCAATTTTAAATAACATAGCAACCGTTACTAAGGCGGCAGCCATTTTCTTGTTTGGAAGACTGGCCTACGTCATCACTAAACGGGTCTATTGCCATCATTAGACCCTCGCAATAATTTCCAAATAGGCTAATACATAACTAGGTTTAGGTAATAGTATTAGTAAAGTTATTTTTATTAATTTTTAAACCATTTTTTTCGAAATAATTACTACACAACCATATACAATATTTATATCGTTGAAATCAGAAAAAAATTCTCTGTCTAATGGACTAAACAATTATGTATGTAGGATACCATTTAAAAAAAATATAATTTTGTTCTACCGTTTGAGAACCACTAGTTGAATTTTAGATTTGATATTACTAATAAATTAGCTCCATATTCTTCATAATTTTTTGTATAAAACATTTTTCTCTAAAGTCATTAGTTCGCCCAAAAAAACAGTGGTTGTTTGAAAAGAAACACCTCGTATAATATTTTCAAGGAATTCCACAAAAAATAATGTCTGGGCAATGCTCGCCGTGTGGCCAATAATCTTTAGTTGTTTCTGATGTATGCACGTATTTTATTACCTCTGATACTTTTTAACGACATTTTCATCCTTACATTTTTGATTTTGTAATGTAAAGATCTTATTTTCCAACTGTACTTTAACTATCCCTGATGATGATTCATTTGGAAAAGAAACGTAGGAAAGTTAATTAAATTACTATTTAATAAACACTGTTTACCACGACTGCATCTCCAATTATTTCTCATCATCCCTACAATCATACTAACAGTCAAGTAATACCAATAAATTTAATAAAAATAATTTTTAATTGATTGTATATCTACTTATTTTTTGATTTTCTATTTAAAATATTGTTGAATACCCCTCTGTGTATAATAACGCATAGCCATAACGATAATAAACTTCATCAAGGCCACTTTGATAAATGAAATATGTAGTATGTAGTTGTGCAATAATAATTTTTATGTATGTAACATTTTGTGGAAAGTGGCATTAGAATTTTCAATTCAAAGTTCCCAATCAAATAATTTAACGAACATTTAATTGCATTGCGTGTGTTACAGGTATCAGATTGAATGAATATTTAAGTATATTAATTAGAGCAGTATATTTAGAATGCATTAGGAATAGCGAGTAGGACATATGAATACGAGTAATTAGTAATTACAAATAGGTACAACAATTACAATTTATATGCCAGGCGAAGTGCAAATGTTAAAATGTAAATTTTAATAAGCACTTTGAAATTGTTTACGAGATCTGTTACAAAAGTATCCGCCCTTTGGCCGGGGGAAAAAAACTGGCATGGCATACCTGGAGCGTTGGAAACCTAATCACCTTCGAAGTTGTCTCCTTGGGACTCCACACACTTCTCTTAGCGGTGCCGCCATTGTTGGAAGCATTCCGAAAAAGTCTCCTTCGGAATGGAACTTAGCTCGGCTGTCTTTTCAGCCATAATGTCCTCTTTTGTCTGAAATCGCGTTCCTCTCAATGGCCTCTTGAGTTTGGGGAACAGCTAGAAGTCGCAGGGGGCCATATCGGGAGAGTAAGGAGCCTGTTAAACCACAGGAGTATTGTTTTTCGCCAAAAAACTCTGAATCAAGTGCAATGAATGTGCTGGAGCATTTCGCCGCCACTCTCTTCATGGCCAAATCTTCGATCATAATGGAATGTGCCGAAAAAGTGTTGATCCCCACCTCTTCCGTAATTTCTCGGATACTCACATGACGGTCCCGCATCACCACAGCGTTCACTTTGGCAATGACCTGGTCATTTCTGTATTTTGATGGCCGACCGGAGCATGGCTCACCCTCCACCGATGTGCGGCTGTCTTTAAACCGGTTGTACCACTCCTTAATCTGTGTGATGCCTATAGCATCGTCACCGAAAGCCGTCTGAATCTTCCGAATGGTTTCCACCTGGCTGTCGCCCAGTTTCAAGCAAAATTTGATGTCATTTTCCTTGCAATGAAAAACCGACGAGAGCACTACACACTACCTCACTCAAATGCTGCTTGCTAGCAACAGACGCTATCGACAGGCGGGAAAAAATTTACGCATGCGCACGAAGGTTCAAGGTCCGTTCATGCAAACGCGCTTGATTCAAATCATTCAGGTTTTTGCAACAAAATAAGGTCGGATACTTTTCTAACAGACCTCGTAGAATTCATCTAAAAAAAATTCATTCACTCTATCGTATGAATGAAATACAAACAAATGAGTAATGATATTTTAAGTAGAAGTAAAAGAAATATAAAATTTTGAAAACTGTTAAAAACATTTATTTCTTTAAAATAGTTATAAACAAAAACGTAAATACGAGAGTTACGCTAGAATTTTGAGAATGAGACATGGTTCATATGTTTGAATTTTACATTAAATACTCTGTTCAAAGTAGTTCCTTCAACAATAATACACAACTATTCTTTGCTTCCCATTCTTAAAAGCTTCTATCCAATTTTTTTATTTTTTTTTTAATAAATACATACTTTCATTCAAACAATTAATGGGAATTAAAAATTGGGAAAACTGTCAAATTAATGACTGTGAGGGACTTAAAACTGTCAAATTAATTTCATGCTGATTGAAAAACTACAAATGTTGTTAATTATAAATTATTATTTGAAAATGCTCTCTGGTTAATTCCAAATTTTGACTCACAACAATACTTTTAAAAAATTAATATTATATGACAGATAAATAAATGTTTAAAAAGACAGTACTGATTTTGTTTTCTGCGGTCTACCTGTTTTTTCTTTCACTACAATTTTAGCGTTACCCTTTCATAGTCTTATATACAAATACATCACTAATCTAGACTTTTAATTGGGAAGTTTTTGTCTAAATTAATCGAGACTTCCACCTTCATATTTTTTATAGCTCTCGAGATCCAATTTGTATAAAAAAAGCAGAACGACTGCTTCCATCTAATTTGGAACAACGAATGTCGATTCCATAGTAATTACTACATAATTTAAAGCCATCGCTTAGAAAAAACAAAATCAAACGAAAGGGAGGTCTGTCTATGGACTGAGGGAAAACAATGGACTACGCTCTAGTTCGTGATTATCCTGGACTTCGCACTTACGGTAGCGTGCATATATCACCTTATCACACAGGCCAGGAATCAGGAGGATTTCACATTTTTTTAACATAAGTTTTTAAATTTTTTGTTTAATTATTATTTGCAGTTTAATAATAAATAATGGGGGACACGAAAGAAGCCTCCCCGAAAAATGCAAGTTAAAGCATTGGGGCGTCCTCCGGTCAACGGCTTAGCTGGCAAATGCTTTCATACCAGAAGCATACAGCGTGTGACCCGAAATGTTTATACCAAAAAGGAACTTTGCCAAAAACAAAATTTAACGACAAGAGACCCATAGATTGTACCCAGACAGAGAAGATCAAAAGTTCAAGAAATGCGTTTGGTTAGTGAGAGACTACGTCAGCAATATGGAAGTGCTGTCTTAATAAAACATTCTTTTTATTTTGTTTTGTGTACTAAATGATAAATTATGATGTATTGTTCCTGACACGAATAAATAAATAAATAAATAATAAATAATTGTTTATAATAACTTACCAACCGTTAAAGGAGATTTGGAACGCCCGTTCCCTAGAAATAAATAAATTATTAGCGAATGAACATCAAAATTAAATACTTTGAGAGTATTGGTAGTCGGTACTTGGTGGAACATATTATAATATTAGATGAAAAATTAAAATTAAAACACAGATTCTTCGTTTGATGTCCGAAAGGACGAATCGGCCGTTACAAGTTTGAAATAAAGTGGAAAAACCAAGAATCTGTGTTTTAATTTTAATTTTTCATCTAATATCAAAATTTATTGCATTATAAAAAGGGCGAGAAACCACTTTTAAACCGGATTTAAAAATCGGTAAACTTGTAAGGGCCATTTTCACCAAGCCTTATTAAATAATTTATTTATATAAGTTTAAAATAACCAAAGAAACAAATACTAGATAATTACAGATTTTTATTTCACCAATCTCAGTTACATTTAACAACGGTATAAAAACATGGCTAAAGCTTCGATTTTGATGCGGATAAATATTTGACAAATGAATTAATTGTACGTTTGACAGATTACAATATATTGACAGTTCGTATATTTTTGTATAAATAATAAAATTTACTTTGTTATAATTGAAACGTGTGTATATCTACCTAAAAATATTTTTATCACAGGTATACTTCGGTTAGTACTTCTTAGTTAAAAATTTGGTTGGTGAAATGTAAGAGTACTGACATTTATCCTTACTTTGGTGAAAACGGTCCTAAATCCAAAAACGTGATTTTTAACCAAAACACCGATGTTCTGTCTACAAAAAACAGGTTAAACTATTAATGAAAATCTCGAGTAAAATTATATTCGACACGGTTGCATTACAATATGGCCGTGCTTATTCGCCAAACAGGTCCGATGCGGCCATGTTGCTGCTGTGTTATAAAAATTTCTTCATTTTTATTGCGGATAAATTAATATCGTTTTTTTAAACCGTTCCTGATAAAAACTGTTCTAGCTTTTTCTAAAATGTAATAAAACAAAACTACTTTTTACACTAAAATGAAAGAAAAAAACTTTTTTAACAAACTTGAAAAATAAGTTTAAAACACACATTTATTCATTAATCATTAAACAGCATGAAACAATAATAATATCTGTAATAATACAAAGGACAATGGGGTCCTCCACTCTAATTTTTTTATTATTCTAAATGAAAGTTCGTTTGATTTTGAAGCAATTCATAGTATTAAAAAGTCATAATTGTTTTTAGTGTAACTGCATTTAATTTTTAACGCAACCTATAGCTATCTTTTTCGCGCCAGTTTCTATAGTATGCTGCGCGAGAAATATAGCAATAGTTGTGACGTAGATGTATAGATGGTTAAAATCGTCCCAATCATAATTTTTTTTATCTACTTTCAATATAACTAACATTTTACTCAATTTTCTGTTATGGTAGAGGACCCAATTGACATGTTTCACAAGATTTGAGTCTCTGAATCAACCTCTCGGATATTTACCAAAAACTGGTCCACTCAACCAGAACCACAGACGCGTTTCGCTCTTATTGGAACTCATCAGTGTGGTGCACTGAAGTCTATTGGGATTTTCAAGTATCAACAGATGGCGCTGATCGCATTAAACAATGATACACTTTTTGTTGATATTTGTAAGCGTAGCATTGCTTTCAATTTGTGTGTTTCTTTAGTTTTCGTATTATTTGCTCATTTATTAGTATTTTTTATTTATAATTCAAGTATGTATAATAGAGTTTTTGTAGTCATATAGTTGTAGTTTCATGTAAATGTCAAATGTGTACCACTGTTTGCAGTTCCAATAATCGCCGCTAGTTAGCGTTTTCTTATTTGAAAATCCCAATAGGAGGCACAGAGTAAGTTGAGTGGACGAATGTTTAAACATCCCAAAATGATATGATGCCCGCAGATGTATGATTCAGTGCACCAAAATGATGAGCTCCAATAAGAGCGAAATGCGTCTGTGGTTCTGGTTGACTGGGTCAATCTCTGATAAATGCCTGAAAGGTTGATTCAGACATTGAAATCCTGTGAAACGTGTCAAGTATGCTTTTTAAAAATTAATAACAATATCTATATCTTTTATAAATGCGATACGCCAACGTATCTATATAAACCATAAGTTAAACTAGGTATTTTAGGAATTACTATCAGAATATTTTAACCCATACGTCAACGTAATATAAAATAAGATATAAGTAGATTTGTTTTTCTTGCAAAACATTTTTTTTAATAATCAAAATATAAAAATTGCAATTTTTTTTTATATTTCAGTGCTTTATAATTTTGGACGATGAGGATATACATTTACAAGTACGTTGGGTGGTTTTAAACAGTGCACACGTATTCTAAACAGACATTTTCAAGAAAATATTTTGTGTAATACAGTAAATAACTTAAATCCATTATAATATGAATGTTAATTTTTAAGAATAAATTTCCCTGAATAGTGGTCTGTCTTCATGCGCAACGAGTTTACCGCTATGGCGGTGCGACCCTCACTAATCAATATATTTACTATAAATGTGTCTTGCGTGTTATTATTTTATTGAATGTCAATTGGCCTGAGACTGAGCGAACCTTATTTCTACCTGTCATATTAGAATAATTTGTCTTTTTGATTTGCCTTAATTCCATACCTTTCCTTTCACTTAAATGTAAAACATTGAAGCACAGCTGAATACTTTTAAACATAATGGAAAATCATTTACATACTAACTCATTTGTTTATTAGGTACGTTCAATGGCCAAAAGTGCTATCTAGCTGCTAAAACTTGTATTACAGCGACAACGTTTAATTCCTGAACGGCATTTGAGATTAAAATCAAAATTCAGGCGATTGTATTAACAGAATTTTGCGACAAAACAGATTTTGTTAAAGAAATTGTTGTAGCAGTCAC
The DNA here is from genome assembly GCA_963082715.1 of Harpalus rubripes. Taxonomy (NCBI): domain Eukaryota; kingdom Metazoa; phylum Arthropoda; class Insecta; order Coleoptera; family Carabidae; genus Harpalus; species Harpalus rubripes. Next base: position 49,629,814 of record OY720458.1, on the reverse strand, counting down.
TATGTGCAGCCAGACAAATATGCAGTAAGAGCATATGCAACACAAAACGAAGATATATAATACCAAAATACAACAAGGAATATAATTATAATAAACTTAATTTGAATATTATAGACCAATTTCTGGTTCCTTTTATAAATCGTAAAATTTCCGTTTTCGTAAGTTAAAAAAACGACTTCACGCTGTTTTCTCATTTTGAATTTGGTACTTAGCACAATAGCCGCTTTCGTACGGACTGTGATTCGTGATAAAATTGAACAAAGTGAACATAATCAAGAAAAATTATGTTTCTTCGTTCGTTATTCGTCATCCCTATTCTTTCATTTTGTGATCATTTTTTGTGACCCCTTCAGAATCAGTCTTTTCTCATGATCACAACCACAGTCCGAAGGAAAATTAAAAATTCTAATTTTACAACGTTAACACCATCTAATAATAAAAATAATAACAATAAATACATAATTTCTTTAATTGTGTCAGCTTTTACATGGTGAAACTTATTATTCATTTTAATTATTAAAAATACTTGGTTTTAAGTTTCACAATTATTTTATTTGATAACTAGTTAATAATGACATATTGACATTTCATTTATATTTATTTCATATAATTTAGACATTATACGATAAGGAAGATCTGATGATGCTAATGTTGTAGCGAAACTAGTTATCAAATAAAATAATTGTGAAGCTTAAAACCAAGTATTTTTAATAATTAAAATAAATACATAACACTACGGTACGATAAAGATTCCAAAAGTTTTAAAAATCAAAATTTAACTGTAACTTAAAAATCAAATAACACCATTAAATCTTTATTAGGTAACCCTAAAGATATAGTAGATACTAACAAAAAATCCGGTATTTATAAAATTAGTTGTAATGATTGTAATAATGTTTACATCGGTCAAACTAAAAGACAAATTGACACTCGGTTTAAAGAACATTTTTATTATCTAAAAAGCGGTAATCCAGAAAATTCTAACGTAGCTCAACATATGTTCATTAATAATCACAAAGTTAACAATTCTAATATTAAACTTTTAAAACATATTAATAATGATAGATATTTGGATGCATACGAGAGATTAATAATAAACAAATATAAAAATAATTTGATTAACGCAGATCTTGGTCCCATACCAAACTCAAAACTTTTCGATTTAATACAAAGTTAAATTTTATTGGACGATTCAACATTTAATCTTAGTTTATAGGTAATCATTTACCTGTGACTCTCGTCCCTATAATCCCAATTCTCTCCCTTGTGTTTCAGAGTTGTTAGGACCTCTGGCATGGTTGACATGTTGAGTAATCCTGACTACTCTGTTGTAACTTTCCCTTAATGTACTACTGATGATGAGAACTTAGTTCTCGTTCTCGAAATACGTATTTAGATTTATTAAAATTAATTTTAAGGTTAAGGGGTAATTTTATTAGTTTTAGTTCTAATAGTATTGTTCATATTTAGAAATATTAAATTCGCTTTATAATATTAATGTAAACAAAATATTAAAATATATATGAAATCTATTTAAATCTAATTAAATAAATTGGAATAAATTAATTTAATGATTTACTTAATGAAAAAATCGAAACCATATGAAGTGGGCTTGAACACATATAATATATAATTACCTTTTGTATTATTATATGCATATAAATGGGTATCTATAATAAAATACTAGGCCATCTATGATCTATGCGACATTCAGGAAAATTAGTTCAATGTTATAATATAGATACAATCACAGGAAATATTATACTATTTGTTACAGCCAGCATCAAAAAAAGAAAAAAAAACAATAGAAAGCAAATGTTTACAAAATCATCCGAAAATTATTAAAATTTGTTCATATAAATTAAAAATAAAATTGTATCTATTTTATAAACACAGTACCGAAATTCAACTCATTTAGTGCGACTTCGAGAGGCCATCTTAGATGTGCTGTGGTTTTGCCAAAATTCTCATGTAGGTTACTTGTTACTAAATAGATAATGAACGACTGATTTAGATCAAAATTTTTATTATTAAATAACTTATTGGCAATCGAGAAAATTGTTTCAAATTAAAAAGAAAGATATTTTTTCACTAGTAATTTAGATATAATACAAAAATATATTATTTATTTTTTATACTCCCGTTGTTAAAATGTGACAACGTACTGGTTCCTTAGGTGCTAAACTAAATCTAAATCACAACTTGACAAACTGTAACTTCGATCGTATTGGACAAGGCGCGAAAATCCACTAACAAATGGCTCATTAAGTACTGGCTGAAGGTAGCTGCTGAAGCCGACAGCTGTCATCCACTAAAAATAATCTAAAACGCGTATTTTTTATTTCTGCAGTCTTGGTTGCAGTCGTAGAAAAAGTATAGTATTTGTCTAGTTTTTAGACTCTTTAGACACTCGTTTTTTGTACACTCGTGACGACGTTTATAAAACTTATTACATAATATAACTATCAAATTTCGTAACAAAGCAGGATAAATCAAAAGTTTAATAATTAGAGTGCCATCATTATTATTATTATTATTATTATTATTATTATTATTATTATTATTATTATCACCATCATCAGTGGCATGACATGATAGATGTAACTCCATTTTAATAATAATGATCGTAATAATTATAGTAGGACGTAGGTACTCATTTTGTCATTTTATGTTCTATTTCATCTAATGCAATCCCTTCAGCGACAATGAGAATATTCTTGTGCAACCAGTACCACATGTACGACTACTTGTATTTAACGCAGACAAATAATTAGATCGTAATATCCAATTATGATTAATGTATGGTGTACGGGTATTATTGGAATTTTACGACAAAACACTTAACTGGTCGGTAAATATGTATTGAAGTACCACAGATTCGATCAGGATATGCAATCCCAACGCTTTAATCCTGGACCCTGGCATACTTAATTATTTTGTAAAATACAGACTATTTTATATTATTCGAACCCGAGACACCCACCTTGTCGGAATAGTGCTCTGCCAACTAAACTATTGGCTGCTTTCCTCTCGATGGCTGAACAATCTTTCACTTTTAAAGTCGTATAACTGCTGAAGATATTATTAATCGTCACATGATAATATTATACTAATTTATAGTTATGAGTGTAATAGTAGTAACAAAAATATTGGGGGGGGGGGGTAATTTCAAGTGAAAAATATTATATAAATATAGGTCCTATTCCCGTGAGTTACCAAAATACAAGAAAACAAAGTTTTATAAATCAATTTTTAAATTTTGTAAGTCAAACTTAAAAAAAACAAGCACGGTTATATTTTATGTACGTTTTATGGATATTTGTAACGTTTTTAATTTATTTGGGTGAAATGTAAATATTAGACAATTATTATTAATTAAAATAAGTGTTTATTAAACTATAATGAAAATGACTATTACTGTTATACAATTATTAAAAAACCTAATTAAGACTAAAACTATAATTAACTAGACAACACTTACACTATTTATTTAAACAAATAACACGACTCTTTATTTATACGATCTTACTGATTATTTATTTCGACTATTTATGTCACTGTTTTATTTATATGACGTTCAACTGTCCGCCTACCGACCTGCACAGCGTCTATATACTCAACTGACTCAACAGCGTCTGTATATTCAACTGCTCGGATAGAAGTCACCGCTTTCACCTCACTGTCTGTCTATTTATGTAACTCTCTGTCTAACATCCACAGGCTCAGTAACGCCGACTGTCCGTATGCCACAATTCTTCAACACCTATGCCGAGTATTGACTTCCACTTGCCGTTACTGTCCTCGTATACCTAGTTTCTAAATACTCTTCAACACTACCGAGTATTCTCTTCCTCAGTAACTTCCCGAGTCCTCAATTCGACACCAACTGCATACGCTCACTACGATACTGCTGTACTTCTCTCTAACACTCCATGTGAATGTCTTATGACTCTGTATGTAACTAACTAACTGTGTGAATATCTCTATGTCTCTGAATGTAACTAACTAACTCCCGTGCATAGCTGCGTCCCTTTTATAAGCTGCCATTAACTTCCAGAGACCTCTAGAATGTTCGACCGCATAATAACAATGAACACGAAAGGTTCAGGCGACCGGAAGTAATTAAACACGTCGCGGCTTGTTTGTTACGTAGCCCGGCTACTAGCGCGATTGCGTCATTGCTATACTTACACGCTTGTTCAGCGTAGCAGCGGAGCTCACACGTTAGCTCTATTTTTAAATTAATTTTTCTAACAAATTAACACCTCAGAAAAAAATTAATATAGATTTGGATAATTAACTTTATTAATAAAATTTTGACTTCTTGTATTATAGTAACTAAAAAGAACAAGAAATATTTTGCCCACAATGATCTGAAGCTGTTATTAGTAATTTATGTTTTAAGAATTGTAACGCTAATCACTATGGTACTACGAGAGGAAGCTACATAGCTCATTATGGTTCTGAATACTATTAAAATTCATTACGGTACTCAGTCCCATAATAAATGTCAAATGAGTACTCAAATTTAAGTTATAATGTCATAATGACAGGGCAGCATACAGGGTGAGTCTGGGAAGACGCTCCAGCCCCTTTAACTTTTTTATTATAAGTAATAGAAAAAAATGGCTCATATAAAAGTTTTATTATTTTACATATACTATTTGATGGCAGATGTAGATATTTTTTATAAAGTCAGGTTTACAAGATACGACTATCAACTTTTATTTTTCAAATGGCAATCTATAATTATTTTAATAAAATAAAAACCGCCATTTTTTCTCTTTGAAACGATGTATTATTTTTTATTAATGTATTTGAAAAATTTCGAGAAAAATGAGATAATTTAGAAATATTAGAAATAATTTTTAAACAAATATTATAGGTGGCTATGTGAAAATAAACAAAACGTAACAGTGCTATACAACTTAGCAAACTAAAACAACAAATTTAGTAACAAAAACAACTTAAAACAAATTCAAAATTACGACCATGTTCTGTAATACAAAAATTCACCAATTATTATTAGAATCATATCAATTAATTCGTTCTTCGTAAACATTTCAAAATGTTTTCTTTGTTTACAAAATAAGTTAAATTAAGTAACAAACAAATGTATACTTTTTTGACATTAATTTAATTGTTTTACATTGTTACGTTTTGTTTATTTTCACATAGCCACCTATAATATTTGTTTAAAAATTATTTCTAATATTTCTAAATTATCTCATTTTTCTCGAAATTTTTCAAATACATTGGCGGTTTTTATTTTATTAAAATAATTATAGGTTGCCAATTGAAAAATAAAAGTTGATAGTCATATCTTGTAAACGTGACTTTATAAAAAATATCTATATCTGCCATCAAATAGTATATGTAAAATAATAAAACTTTTATATGAGCCATTTTTTCTATTACTTATAATAAAAAAGTTAAAGGGGGGGGGCGTCTTCCCACACTCACCCTGTATACACAGTTTGTTACATTCGTTGTAATTCATCTTGTATATTATTTACAACAAGGTAGGTACTATATCTATTAGGGTCAGTTGAATAATATTGTTTTATTTAATATATAGAACAAACGACTGATTGTTAATATGTAATTATTTATTTAACTTATACCTTTCTGAAAAACATATTTGTGTTAATCAGAAAGTGGTGTAAATTATAAATAAGATGAATTAATGAAATGGTACTGAAAAAGTAAGTGAATAAATATTAGCTGATGGAAAAGTGCGCTTAATATAGAAGAACAGACTAATAGATTAGATGTAGCATAATTTATTACTAAATTAATGTAAATTAATAACTCTTGAATTACAGTTGACATTAAAGAAATTAAAACTTGTTCTATTTTGGTTATAAAAAAGATCGAAGATGATATTATCAATAAGAAATAATTACAAACAAAAACATTATTTATTCCCGAACACATGAAAAATAAAATGAAAATTTTTAGCACTAGGTCCGCAATTCGCTACTAGCTTTTTATTGATTATATTATCGTCGGTGCATAATAAATAAGTAGTGACACTATGGTTTACTACCAACACGAACACCCTTACAGAGGGGTGAACGTGTCAACATACGTATGAAAACTACCACCTTAATGGCCATTTCCTTTACCACTTAAGCAGATTTATTTATGAGAATTGGTCGAGGAAAGTGGTGGAAAAGACACTTTTGCATACGGTGTTCTATTCAGAAATATTCATAATTTTTTATTCTATAAATTAAAACAGATTCTAGATTAGATTATTTATTAATGGAAATAAAATAAAATCATCCAAACAAAAGTTTAGTAGATTTATTATTCCCAATAATAAAGAAAATATCGAAAAATCGAGGTGTTGTATACAGTTTAAATCACAGAATTAGTGACATTTGTAATCAACATTAAGTAATAGTAGAGAATATAGACTACGTTTATCTCGACGTTTTAAGCCGTTTGAGTTTAGTAAATCCTTTTTCAATCTTCGAAATAAACAATCGAGATTAATATTTCGAGCCGCTTGAAAATGTCAAGTCAGGCCTATAAAACAACAGGCTTGGACTTATGAAGCGGCTTGATTTCTGTCGAAATAAGCACTGAAGCTTCAAATAACGGAACTACGCATGCGCACATCCGCAATATGTTGGAGTGTTAATAAATTCATATCATTTGGTTATTTGTATTTTACCTCATTTTATAAAAGTCGCGATATAAAACGTAATAAAATAGTCCAAAAGCGAAATATTTGCAGTGATGAAGAAACAAATATTTTTTTTATATGTTTTTGAAATAATAATCAAATAACAACATGACAATTTTTATATTTTGAGGTCATTCGGCATGAAATTAGATCATATTCCTCTCCCCGTCTGTCTACATAATCTAGTATTTAACTATCTTTTTTTAGTCGATACGAATTTAAAGATGATTGTAAATAAGTCAATCCTAATTTCAATAAGCTGATATAAACCTATAGGATTTTTCAAGTCATAATATACTTGAAGCCGCTTGAATTGTCGAGATAAACGTAATCATAGTTTCAAAAAGTGAAAATTTATTGTTCATTTTAAATTAGACATTCCTAAAATTACAAAATGTTGTTATTGGTTGTTCTAACAGTGAACCACAGAAATTTTAAACTTTCGTAAAAGCTTCAAATTTTATTAGTTTTTTAGTTAGACCTGTTAAAATTATTACATTATTCCTTCATTGGCGTTAGACATAAGGGCGTAGTTTCTGTTTTGATCGATAAAAATATTTGTAATGTACCTTTAGTTTTACCTTTATTCAAGATAATAAAATAAAAAATATATGTTCCTATTTAAAATAAAAAAGACAGATCCCATATTTTGAGAACATATAAATATATGTTTGCTGATATCAGTAGTTTTGTAATTCAAAATGGCACAATTTTTCTTATTTAACCAAACTCGTATCTCTTCAAATAAAAAAGTAACTAATAGTGAGCAAGCTTATACTATAGACGTCTTAAAGCGCATAAATTAACTTATGTGAAAAAGAACACCACTAGTTCGGTTACCAAGCGCTACTTTCCGTTGACTTATGTTATCAAAAGGTACATGAACAAGCAAATGCATTATACCAAAATTTCTGGACTGTTTAAGTTTTTTGTGTGTCTTGTAAAACATACATTTTTGACTTACATATGTGCTTAGATCCGCCGAGCCTAGATATGTCAATTGTGACAGGTGTGATATTTTTTTCCAGAGAACACATTGGTTTTTACTTTTTTTACAAAACTTCTAACTATGACGTGATTGATCAGTTTTAAGGTCCTCCATTTCTTATAGAAAGCAAGTAAAACAAAAATTATTGCCAGATTTTGTATCTATGGGATCAGTTTTACCATCGGTTAAGCGTTGTACACTTACTTAAATAACACCCTGTATATTTTTTAAAAATTTATATATAATATATTTAAATTTTACCGGGTGAAGTTAGTTTAGTATTGTATTACTATCATATACCACTTGCAAAATACTTTTTGTCTTAGTCCTGAGGTTCATTTTTTTTAAATAATCGCATACTGAATTTATTTGAATTATGTTTTACACATTATGTACAAACTTATTTTAGCTAGAAAGCAATTAGTTTTCATACAAGTTATACTTTTAGATGACATTATTACAAGAAAATATAAATAAATCATTTCACAGCTAACTATATACTTCAATACGTATTTCCAAACAAAATATTTTGATACTAGCGCTTTTAAAAATATTATATCATACCCGTAATAACGATTACTAATCGTGGTTAATCGACTAATCGCGATTTGCTGGTTTAACCGAGAAAACTAGCTAATAGAGTCAATCCGATTAACCGATGATTCGCGAAAAAACCGCTATTCATCGTATCCATATAACAACAAGTAACCGGTCACCGATTACCCGGTTAATCAGGGGCGGATTTAGGCATGGGTTTTATGGGCAGCAGCCCAGGGCTCAGCAGATAAAAAGGGCCTCTCGCTGCTGGCAATCGGTATAACCCGTGAAACAGTCAGCGACAGTCCGACAACGCGCGACACACTGTATTATACGAAAGGGGCCACAGAAAAAAAAATATTCTTGAAATTTCAACGTTTTACTTGAAATTTCACCTTTTCAAAAAGTTGAAATTCTAACTTTTTTCTTAAAATTACACCTTTTCAAGTTATATTTTCTGGTAGACATCTTAAATCTCGTACATTGTCTGTGAATAAAACTGTTTGGTGTGTGCACGTAAGGTTAGGTTAGGGTGGGTTGATCTCCACATAGATCTGCAATAAAAAAATGTTAAAATTTCAAGAAAAAAGTTGAAATTTCAACTTTTTGAAAAAGTGAAATTTCAAGAAAAACATTGAAATTTCAAGAATAAATTATTGTTTTCTATAGCCCCTCTAAGCTTTCGTAATATTAACATCCAGCATCCAGAATATCTTGCTCTTGCTCCGATAACCGGGTGAGGGGGCAATTGTCTTTATTTTTGATAAGTATTATACTAGCCATTTCCCATTTCTCTTGCAAAACGAAAATTATTTGTCGGATCGTTCTTATGTAAGAAATTAAAATTATCTACTAAGCTTGTTTTCGGTACGTATAGCATTAAAGTTGCTTTTAAAATATCAATGTAACCTTTGCTATACATAATTGTTGCAATAAAAGCTAATTTTCCTACTTTCTTCGACTAAATATACCCCAAAACACTGTACTGCATTAAAAAACATTATACAGTTTATTTAAAAACCAACGGTTAGATTGTTAATTAGTTAATAGACCTTTATTAGAAGAAAAAATAATTAACAAACAAATAAATGTATATTTTCGTCAATGGGGTATGTGACCAAATTTTTATTTTTACGTAGTGTGATATATACCCGTATTTTTTTTTCATCGATTACTAATTCGTACTTTACGAGAAAATAATTATTAAAAATTTGGGGAAGGGATTTGTAACGTAACAACGGTAGAAGCGTGAAAAAAGACGGTTAGACTGGCAGGGAAAGAAATAGTTATAACCAGATGTGACCATGCCACACCCTGCCAGAACTACCACAACATAAACGCAACGCTGATAGGCTGATTTATAACTGCCTCTTTCCTTCCCGCAGTCTATCTGTCTTCGTCCACGGTTCTAACATACTTACGGCATATATCCTTTCTCCAAAATATTAAATTGTTAATAACAAGATTATTACAAATAAATATTTAGTTTTTATTATTATAATGAGAAACTACAGTGGTTAGTTTTTATATTTCATGACATATATATTGAAATTCAAATATGTCCTGTATATTTGAGACGGACAACTGGTCAAATTATCGTGTCCGAGAACTATTTCACTTTTCTATTTTTATATATAATATAACCAGATGAAATACTTAAAATGTGTGGAGTTATTGAAATATTAATGCATCATTAAAATACTATCATCTTCCAAATGAGATGATTTATATAATACAACAAACAAATTACGTAAAAGTATAAAAATATTCCCGGAAATATTGGCGTCCATATTTCTACGTCGGGTAGGGATCTGAAAATAACTGCTCACCTAGAATTGACAAGATGTCTGGAATGAATATATGTCAGCTGAATGGTTTGGTTCGGTTCGGTTCGCAGTTCGGTAGTGTTAGTTAGTGTCGCACTCGTGCGCCTTGTATTTGGTGTTGGCTGCGATTCAACACTCTGAGCGAACAATGACGCTGCTGGATTTATTTCTATTTTCAGAAGGCCACTAACGCCACTACTAAGCTAATATGGCAGCCACCATGATATTTTAGACCCGCAAACGTAAATAACTATCTCAACAGATTATCGTTAAATTATTACTCAAACGGACAAAGATTTCGCAAGTTAATTTTGAATCCAAGTTTTACTAATTCTGTCAGAAACATGCACTTTGGTCACCCTTTGAAAATTTCAAAACACGGATATAATTATATATTTTCTCTCTCTATCTAGGAGTTGTATGTGTTACCGGCCAAACCCAATTTCGGGATAAACTATTTTTTCCTAGGCCGAACCAGTCTATCTGAAGAGCAATAGGCTACTTGCGTGGTACTGAAAATCTGATATTTATCACTAAATACCTAAAGTAAAATTGAAAACGTATGTAAAAATATAAATAAGTTGTTTTTTAATAAATTAAGAAAGAAGATTTTCTTTGACGTCATTATTTTGAACTGGAGAAAGGGATGCTTATTTAAGAATGTAACCTGTAGATGGCGAGCGAGTGCTAGTTTTAATTTGGTTTTGACATTTTTCTGTCACTCTCTCTCTTCTTTATTATTTACCTACAATTTACGTGGTTTCTGTTACTTTTATTACGTATTTCGATTTGTTAAGCAGGATTTTGAAGGATTTTAACTTAGCCTATAGGGGCTGTCCTTAAATTACGTAACGCAAAATTTGGAAATTCTTGATACCCCTCCCCCCTTTGTAACGCAAACATTTACCCTCCCCCCATATATTACGTAACGCAGTACTTGACCCCCCCCCTAATTTTTTTACTGGATATAAAAGTATATGGCCTCCTTAATATTCAGTTAAAATTTGAAACAGAAACTATTTAAATTAATGTATATAAAGATGAAAAATAACAGAACAGAACAGAAACTATTTAAATTAATGTACATAAAGATGAAAAATAATGTACTACTCTTGCCCTACGGCTTGTCACCCCAATTTCTTTACTGGATATAAAAGTATATGGCCTCCTTAACATTCAGTTAAAATTTGAAACAGAAACTATTTAAATTAATGTATATAAAGATGAAAAATAACAGAACAGAACAGAAACTTTTTAAATTAATGTTCATAAAGATGAAAAATAACAGAACAGAACAGAAACTATTTAAATTAATGTACATAAAGATAAAAAATAATGTACTACTCTTGCCCTACGGCTTGTCACCCTAATTTTTTTACTGTATATAAAAGTATATGGCCTCCTTAATATTCAGTTAAAATTTGAAACAGAAACTAATTAAATTAATGTATGTATGTACATAAAGATGAAAAATAACAGCACAGAAATTAAAAGCATATGCATTTCCATATGCTTTTAACAAACTATTGAAAAGTGTTTCCTTATCAACACTACTTGAATTCATGTTTTAACATGAATTGCACTGCACGAATGAAAGACCACTGGCCCGAATTTGAACTGTGCCCGACACATTATGTTGACTGTTATTGAAAACAAACGACTGCCTGCATATACGAATTAGCACCGCGAAATTTGAATGTTTTAAAACTATTAAAGCAAGTTTAGCAATATTTTTTATATTTTATCGTTACGTAACGCACACATTAACCCTCCCTCACCCCCTTGTAACGCTGCGTAACGCTACTCTTGACCCCCACCCCCTCCCCTTGAAGCGTTACGTAATTTAAGGACAGCCCCATACTCGTACAAGATTAAAATGACAAGCGAAAATATTGACCTCCAAACTATTATTCAAACGTCAAACAGATGATCTGTCATGTTTAAATTACCCGCACATGCCGTTGCTATTGGACGTATCGATGTTATTGCTTTACGACCATTCATTGCTTCGGCGGAATTGTACGTTTTACATGGCGGTAATTTAAATATTAAAATTTCCTTTTTTTCTGGCCAATTAATGAAAATTTTGCCAAAAGAAAAAATATGGGTAGCAAATTTTTATCGTCTCTTAAAAAATATTAAATAAAAAATGGCACGCAAGTAGTCCATTATGATTATATTATTTATTTCATAAACTTAACAAAACCTTACCTAACGCACAAAACTTATGATTGATTGATCCTATTAGGAACTAGTTTGGCTTAAACAAAACTACTTTATCCTGAAATTGGCAATATGCAACTTTTGGGTAGAAGGTTTTCGTTTGAAGAAGAGCTTGATGCTGCAATTCATGATTATTTTGAAAACATTCCACAAGAATTTTGATTTGTTAAAGATCCTAATGACAGTCATACTGCACGGGCCATCGTTTTGACCACGCTTATTTTAAAAAAAATGTTTCCGTTCAGTGTAGAATTGAACTAGTCAAGTATTGTTCAAAATTTTTTTGTAGTAAACACAATATATTTTAAATGCTGATGATGGCAGCTTCGTCTGCCGAAACATCCAAGAAACAATAAAGAAATATAATTTACATCATTTCCTTACAATTTGATCCTGATAACTAAAATTACTCACCCACAATGGAAGGAAAAATGGAGAAGTGTATTATTAAATTTTACAATGTACTATGAATATTGCTCTTCTGTTACGTAATCTATGAAAATAGGAAAGAATTGATGACGTGCATTAGCTAAAATTTTGCCGTCACTGTATTTAAAAATATAAAATTATATTTTCATTCTAGTACGTATTTTGAACAAACTTCACTAATTTTCGTCAGGTCATTTACATTAGTTTTTAAAAATAGTTGTTTAATTTCGTGTGCTTTCTAATTTTGTTTTGACTATCAGATTCTAGGAATTTGTAAGCACGGGATAATTTAATATGGCAGGTGACATTTTTTTATAAATAATAAGAGCTTTTACGTTTCTCGTAAACAATTTAAAAATAACACCATCATCATAATCAATAATCATTTAAGACAAAAATTCTTCTGAAACTTTTCTGTATATTGCAAATGATATTGACAGATATGTGCTAAATATTTCTATTTCTAATGACACCTAACACAAATGTCAACGCAATATTCAAAATAATAAATGAGAAAAATATATTTAGGTCTTAACCTCATTCTAAATTTTTATAAAACGCTTAACGATTTATATATAAACTTCAAACAAAATATAAAATAAAAACAGGTCGGTATGAATTAAAATTTAAAAAATTCAGTTATTCTTAAATTTGAGCAAGGATAAAGTTTGTTATTGATAATTTTTAGATATTTCTTCTAATAATTAAAAGTAAACTGATTTTTTTATTAATAAATAATTTGGTACTAGAACTGCATGTTCCGACCGAATACTTCGGGACATAGTAATTAAAAATACAATATTACTAAATCGTCAATTTAGCCCTTTCTACGGTCCACATAAATGTTACGGGATCAAACACATGAGAAAATAAAATTAGAATGAGAAAACGTTAAATGTGTTTGACGGTGCAAGGAACAAATTATCTACTCGTGGGCGTTATTTTCTTCATTTTTGACATGTTTATTTTCTTTAACAAAAACAAGAGTGCACGGAAATGCCACGATATTTTTAAGTACTTGGTATAGTCGTTCATAGTGTGTAAATCAAAATTTATATTTGTTTTAACAATATTCCCATAATATTGTCTTACAATAAATTTATTTTATTACTCATTCGCGCACATAAAATATATCATTTTCTTTTATTTTATCATAATTTATTTAGAGCACAACAGGCTATCAAAATCAATAAATATTTATAAAAGTTGCACTTACACAGTTAAATATCCGTTAGTGTAAAATATATTATTTAAACAATGCTCCAAAATTTAAAATTGGCTACTAATATTTTTTTCTTGATCAGTTCTGATTATCCAGTAATTAAAAAGAGACTAAAGGTGCATTCACAAATGAAAATTAGGTTTATGGTTTTTGTTTAGTTTTAAGTAAGCCATTCATAAATGTAAGTTTAAATTACCTGAAAATTAGTTTTGATATGTACAGACATCTATGTAAATTCTTCAAAAACAAGATTAAAATATCGGTAGAGCAGTACTCAACAAGACACCCGTACGCCGTGAAACTGTCATTCGCTTGACATTATTAGTTATATTTCAGGAATTAAGTTATGACAGTCTCTATGTTCTTCTTGCATTTTTTTAAAAAGCCGAATCCTCCAAGTGGATAATAAATAAAGATGGGAGTATATATCTATATCATTTCAGACTCGTTCTCATTGGTGAAGTTTGTGACGTCAAACTAAATCATAAACCTAAAGTTTGGACCTTGCAATGTTTTGCTTTATGATTTTGGTTTAGAGACCCTAAATTCGACTTAATGTCGATTTTTGTGCCGCCTTCTATACTCAGTATACTTCCCAGGTATCGAAAGTTTGTAACTTCTTCTATTTCTTCATTGCCTATGATTATTTTATTTGTGCTTTCTTCGTTGACTAGTAGCTTTGTTTTCTTTTCGTTCATCTTAAGGCCTACTTCACTGGCGATATTTATAAGCTTGTTCGTTTTTTCTTTAATATGCTTTTTATTTTCCGCTATTAGGCAAAGATCATCCGCGAATTCTAAGTCTTCAAGCTTGTTGAACGGGTTCCACGGTATTCCTGTTTTAGTGTCTGCTACCCGTCTCATTATCCAGTCCATTATAATTAGAAATAATAGCGGTGATAAAATACAGCCTTTTTTAAAACCGGTCTGGATGTTAATTTTTTTCGGTCAGTTTGCCTGCACAGTGTAGTAATTATAATATAATCTTCGATATTCTTACAAAATCAGTGAATGGATTAACTAAATATTATAAAAATAGTAGTCTTCGTCAAAATGCTACTAAAACTATGTCCAGCTTATTCCAGCTTAGAAATCGAGAGACAATTCATGCCTTTATAATTACATGGGATGGACAACCAATTGAAAATTCAGTAAAACTCCATGTTATCTGGGCGTAACTGTGGACCGAGTTCTAACGTTTAAATATCATGTTAATAAAATCCGAGGCAAACTTACAACAAGGAACAATATTCTTCGAAAATTAACCTGCACCAAGTAGGGAGCTAATCCACATACCCTCAGAACAACAGCTCTTGCCCGGTCCTAGCCATGCGCCGAGTATGCCGCTGCAGTTTGGGAGAGGTCAGCTAACGCTAAACATCTGCATTATCTGTTAAACGAAACTTGCCGTATAATAGACATTCACAATTTAACGGCTATCTCTTTCTCTCGCTGCAAATACTAAGAAAATGGCGCGAACAACTTCCAGTTGAGCTGTCAAACGAAACGTCAAATGTATTGCAGTCTTTAAAATACCTGTATTCTCGGTGAAAATTTGCATCGCTAGACATTTTAACTTCAATAAAAGCTTTTGTAACCTATTTCGATAAGACTTTTTAGAGTTATCTGACATATTTCTCACATTTTACGTCTAAATTATTTAGAAACAAACGCCATGGATCTCAGTTGTTTTTACTATGCGCAGATCTCTATTGCGTATATCTTCTATCTCTTTAAATTAAAAAGGTCTATTACCGGTTGCTTAAAACCAACACCAGTCAACCAATTATACCTACTTAGCAGCATAGCTCCACCTAAAGTTAGACGGTCCGTGGCCAGTATGGTAAAGCCCTCCAAACAGTTACATGATCCTCGACACCCAATGTTCGGCCAAGAACCAACTCGGTCACGACTAAAATGAAGACACAATTACCTCACTTCAGACATGACAGAGACCAAGACTGCAACAAGACGCTTAATGTGGGATGAGATATTAAAGCCAGAAGATAAAGCAATGGGTATCCTTCCAGATGAGAAACTACCTCCAGGTAATGACCAGAAATGGCTCATTTGGAAATCTTTAAATCGCCTACGAAGTCAAGTAGGAAAATTTGCAGTAAACAACTGAGGGTACTAAGCAGAACCCACTTTATGTCATTGTAATCAAGAACAAACAATGGTCCACTTGCTCACATGCGCCAACTTAGAAGAGGAATGCACGAGAGAAGATCTGATCAGATTGTATAAACTATGCAATTTTTTGGATGAATACTATTTAGATAGGTCACTTTTCTGCCAACATTTGCGGACGGTTTTTCCTTTGGTATGAAGGAGAGAACCTCCGAAGCAAAAAGCATCTTCTCCGTCCTAGTTAATGCCAGGCCTCGTTATATGATTTCCAAATCTGACTATTTATATGGTTTTAACAACAAGCGCTCAGCTGACTCATTCCATATGGTCCGGATGCGGTATTTCGCTATCGAAAATCAGTCACTTCAGTATGTAAGAAGTGAGAAATATTTGTTGTAATGTATTATATATTTATTGTGTATTTTTAATTATTTTATGTATATTGTATATGGTTTGGCCACGATTAATAATAACACTTTATTTGAATTTTCGCTTCATATTTTATTGCATTTGTCCAGAATGCCCTTAATTATTTTTCATAAAGTCTAATGAGACATTTTCATTAGTTAATACGGGTTTAAAAAAAACATGTTCATCTTTGGAATTTCAAAATTCAATTTTTTTATTTATATTAACAATTTTATTGCAGAAAGACGAATAATTTAAATTAAATTTCCTACTCTAATACTTCTTTTCTTGATAATAAGTATGCAGGAACTGAAAACGTCTATGCGTAAAAAGATAAGTTAAATACATCTATAAAGAAAACTAAATTTTGGCAAGTAACAGAGTCAAGGCAATAATATTCTAGTAAGGCGATAAATATTCGTTGTTATGTTCTGTCTTTTTCCGTGTTATTGTGATATTTCCTTCAAATTATAGTTGAATGTTAAGAGAGTCTCTAAGTTACAGCTAAATATAAACATACTTCAAAATGACAACTAGTGTCGCTAAATATAGCAATGCACCCTTCTAGCTAAATACTAATTAACCAAACAGAAAAACTAAATCACTTCAAATATATACTGCACACTGATTCTTCTATCTTGTGCATCAGGATAGGATATAAATATATCGCCTACCTAGAATAATAGAGAACCACAACTCAATTTTCTTTTTTAAGAAGTACGTACCAGATGTGTACATACGAGTACATTAGGATTTCGAAAACTATAGAAGATGCAAAGGCGATTAACTTAGACAAAATTTGTCCTAATAGGATGCAATTTTACTAGATTACTGTAGTATCCGGTTATAATGAACCACTACCTGTCATCAAAAATGAATAGTAATAGCCGAGGTTCGTAACAGCAGGACAAGTTATAAATTTGTCATTTATTGAATATTTGAGTAAAAAAATGAACAATAAACATAAATATGTATATCATGTAAAATTTGAGTTGCCCACTCTAAAATTTGAGTAGCCCACTCTAAAATTTTAGTTGCTCACTCTAAAATTTGGACCTGGCTACTGGTCAGCAATAATTTTTAAGGTGATTCCTTATAAGCAAGAGTTCGTTATAAGCGGGTTCGTTATAAGTGAACACCACTGTATTTGTTTTGCGGAAAAAAAGGTATAGGGCACTAGATTTAAGGGAAAATTTAAATTTAAAAATATTTATGCAACCAATTTCAACAATTATACTAGTTGTTCAAAGTTTGGAATTTTTTATTTACTAATAGTTAAGCGTGTGAACATATTTTCCATTATTTGTTTGAAATAACAACAGCTATATTTATTAATCTACTCGTACAGAAGAAATACTAATTATTAGTGATACAAAATAGATGATCAAGAAATGCTGAATAACATATTTTTAAAACAATCGTGTAGTTTGATTCGCAAATCTCACATAATAATAACGTCGTATTATTGTATATTTTGGATTGAGTTTAAATAGTAAACAAAAGTGTTTATGTAGAAGTTTCAAATAAAATTTAAATAGAATGCAAAATATATTTATATTTCATTGTATACGTTTAGTGAATCATATGTTTTAACTAAATTTAAGCCAACTCATTGTCTATCTACTATCTATCGATTTCACGAACCATTTTCCATGTGTATGAGGTGCTTATAGTATTGTCCAAAAATATGGGTATATCAGATCACTTTTCTGACACCGTTCAATAATTGCCTTAGAATTATGCTTTCTTGGTGCCAGTTTTCTTATTTTCAATTATTCTTTGTAATTTTGAATGGATTTCACTACTGTCAATAATAGACCTTTTCAATTTAACGGCTATCTCTTTCTGTCGCTGCAAATAGTAAGAAAATTGCGCGAACAACTGCCAGTTGGGCTGTCAAACGAAACGTCAAAAATATTGCCTATATACTAGGTGAAAATTTGCATCGCTAGACATTTTAACTTCAACAAAAGCTTTTGTAACTTATTTCGATAAGACTTTTTAGAGTTATCTGGCTTATTTCTCACATCTAAATTTTTAAAACTAACGCCATGGATCTCAACTGTTCTTACTATGCGCAGATCTCCATTGCGCATATCTTCTATCTCAAATTGAAAAGGTCTATTATAATAATCATAACTCGTATAAATATTTCTTAATCAAATATTGACATTGAAATAACATAACATTAATGATACACAGTGTTGTGAGTGATCTAGATCATTTGATCTAAAACACATATAGTTCATTTAATATGGTTTTTGATCTGATCTAGATCCATTTATGAATTCAGATCTTGATCTATAATCTATGATATATATATATATATATATATATATATATATATATATATATATATATATATATATATATATATATATATATATATATCATAGATTATAGATCAAGATCTGAATTCATAAATGGATCTAGATCAGATCAAAAACCATATTAAATGAACTATATGTGTTTTAGATCAAATGATCTAGATCACTCACAACACTGTGTATCATTAATGTTATGTTATTTCAATGTCAATATTTGATTAAGAAATATTTATACGAGTTATGATTATTATAATAGACCTTTTCAATTTGAGATAGAAGATATGCGCAATGGAGATCTGCGCATAGTAAGAACAGTTGAGATCCATGGCGTTAGTTTTAAAAATTTAGATGTGAGAAATAAGCCAGATAACTCTAAAAAGTCTTATCGAAATAAGTTACAAAAGCTTTTGTTGAAGTTAAAATGTCTAGCGATGCAAATTTTCACCTAGTATATAGGCAATATTTTTGACGTTTCGTTTGACAGCCCAACTGGCAGTTGTTCGCGCAATTTTCTTACTATTTGCAGCGACAGAAAGAGATAGCCGTTAAATTGAAAAGGTCTATTATTGACAGTAGTGAAATCCATTCAAAATTACAAAGAATAATTGAAAATAAGAAAACTGGCACCAAGAAAGCATAATTCTAAGGCAATTATTGAACGGTGTCAGAAAAGTGATCTGATATACCCATATTTTTGGACAATACTATAAGCACCTCATACACATGGAAAATGGTTCGTGAAATCGATAGATAGTAGATAGACAATGAGTTGGCTTAAATTTAGTTAAAACATATGATTCACTAAACGTATACAATGAAATATAAATATATTTTGCATTCTATTTAAATTTTATTTGAAACTTCTACATAAACACTTTTGTTTACTATTTAAACTCAATCCAAAATATACAATAATACGACGTTATTATTATGTGAGATTTGCGAATCAAACTACACGATTGTTTTAAAAATATGTTATTCAGCATTTCTTGATCATCTATTTTGTATCACTAATAATTAGTATTTCTTCTGTACGAGTAGATTAATAAATATAGCTGTTGTTATTTCAAACAAATAATGGAAAATATGTTCACACGCTTAACT
Source organism: Harpalus rubripes (assembly GCA_963082715.1). Classification (NCBI taxonomy): domain Eukaryota; kingdom Metazoa; phylum Arthropoda; class Insecta; order Coleoptera; family Carabidae; genus Harpalus; species Harpalus rubripes. Next base: position 49,609,927 of record OY720458.1, on the reverse strand, counting down.
ATTAGTAAATAAAAAATTCCAAACTTTGAACAACTAGTATAATTGTTGAAATTGGTTGCATAAATATTTTTAAATTTAAATTTTCCCTTAAATCTAGTGCCCTATACCTTTTTTTCCGCAAAACAAATACAGTGGTGTTCACTTATAACGAACCCGCTTATAACGAACTCTTGCTTATAAGGAATCACCTTAAAAATTATTGCTGACCAGTAGCCAGGTCCAAATTTTAGAGTGAGCAACTAAAATTTTAGAGTGGGCTACTCAAATTTTAGAGTGGGCAACTCAAATTTTACATGATATACATATTTATGTTTATTGTTCATTTTTTTACTCAAATATTCAATAAATGACAAATTTATAACTTGTCCTGCTGTTACGAACCTCGGCTATTACTATTCATTTTTGATGACAGGTAGTGGTTCATTATAACCGGATACTACAGTAATCTAGTAAAATTGCATCCTATTAGGACAAATTTTGTCTAAGTTAATCGCCTTTGCATCTTCTATAGTTTTCGAAATCCTAATGTACTCGTATGTACACATCTGGTACGTACTTCTTAAAAAAGAAAATTGAGTTGTGGTTCTCTATTATTCTAGGTAGGCGATATATTTATATCCTATCCTGATGCACAAGATAGAAGAATCAGTGTGCAGTATATATTTGAAGTGATTTAGTTTTTCTGTTTGGTTAATTAGTATTTAGCTAGAAGGGTGCATTGCTATATTTAGCGACACTAGTTGTCATTTTGAAGTATGTTTATATTTAGCTGTAACTTAGAGACTCTCTTAACATTCAACTATAATTTGAAGGAAATATCACAATAACACGGAAAAAGACAGAACATAACAACGAATATTTATCGCCTTACTAGAATATTATTGCCTTGACTCTGTTACTTGCCAAAATTTAGTTTTCTTTATAGATGTATTTAACTTATCTTTTTACGCATAGACGTTTTCAGTTCCTGCATACTTATTATCAAGAAAAGAAGTATTAGAGTAGGAAATTTAATTTAAATTATTCGTCTTTCTGCAATAAAATTGTTAATATAAATAAAAAAATTGAATTTTGAAATTCCAAAGATGAACATGTTTTTTTTAAACCCGTATTAACTAATGAAAATGTCTCATTAGACTTTATGAAAAATAATTAAGGGCATTCTGGACAAATGCAATAAAATATGAAGCGAAAATTCAAATAAAGTGTTATTATTAATCGTGGCCAAACCATATACAATATACATAAAATAATTAAAAATACACAATAAATATATAATACATTACAACAAATATTTCTCACTTCTTACATACTGAAGTGACTGATTTTCGATAGCGAAATACCGCATCCGGACCATATGGAATGAGTCAGCTGAGCGCTTGTTGTTAAAACCATATAAATAGTCAGATTTGGAAATCATATAACGAGGCCTGGCATTAACTAGGACGGAGAAGATGCTTTTTGCTTCGGAGGTTCTCTCCTTCATACCAAAGGAAAAACCGTCCGCAAATGTTGGCAGAAAAGTGACCTATCTAAATAGTATTCATCCAAAAAATTGCATAGTTTATACAATCTGATCAGATCTTCTCTCGTGCATTCCTCTTCTAAGTTGGCGCATGTGAGCAAGTGGACCATTGTTTGTTCTTGATTACAATGACATAAAGTGGGTTCTGCTTAGTACCCTCAGTTGTTTACTGCAAATTTTCCTACTTGACTTCGTAGGCGATTTAAAGATTTCCAAATGAGCCATTTCTGGTCATTACCTGGAGGTAGTTTCTCATCTGGAAGGATACCCATTGCTTTATCTTCTGGCTTTAATATCTCATCCCACATTAAGCGTCTTGTTGCAGTCTTGGTCTCTGTCATGTCTGAAGTGAGGTAATTGTGTCTTCATTTTAGTCGTGACCGAGTTGGTTCTTGGCCGAACATTGGGTGTCGAGGATCATGTAACTGTTTGGAGGGCTTTACCATACTGGCCACGGACCGTCTAACTTTAGGTGGAGCTATGCTGCTAAGTAGGTATAATTGGTTGACTGGTGTTGGTTTTAAGCAACCGGTAATAGACCTTTTTAATTTAAAGAGATAGAAGATATACGCAATAGAGATCTGCGCATAGTAAAAACAACTGAGATCCATGGCGTTTGTTTCTAAATAATTTAGACGTAAAATGTGAGAAATATGTCAGATAACTCTAAAAAGTCTTATCGAAATAGGTTACAAAAGCTTTTATTGAAGATACACAGTGTTGTGAGTGATCTAGATCATTTGATCTAAAACACATATAGTTCATTTAATATGGTTTTTGATCTGATCTAGATCCATTTATGAATTCAGATCTTGATCTATAATCTATGATATATATATATATATATATATATATATATATATATATATATATATATATATATATATATATATCAAATATATGAAAATATAAGGGAAACAGTTTAAGCCATGACAAATGAGAAAATAAATACAAAAATTTGAAACCAGAAAATTCAAGAATAAATTAAATACAAGTAGGTTGTAATTCATTTAACTCAGTTAAAAAAATCGGTGGTATATCATGATTGTCTGCCTATTGATGGTCTTTCTTAATTTATTATTTTTCAACAGTTCTAATGTTTAAAAATATTATTTTTGTTTCTGTTTCTACTTTATTCGTTAATTCAGTATTAATAAAACTAAGTATGTATCTAATGTTTCTTCCCAAGTGTAATGCATACGGCTAGGTATATTCTTTGTAATTAATTTACTTTTTGCATTGCTATTTAATTAATAAGAAAAAAAATCATTTGAAAATCGTTACTGATCTTTTTTATGATCTAAGAAAAACAGTTTCCAAATTCCTGATCTGATCTGAAAAAAATATCGGATCGCAGAAATTGACTTATGTTCTTATCTAAAACATATTAATTATAAAGATCTTGATCTTGGTCTAGATCCTCTATAAACTGATCTGTCACAACACTGATGATACGTAACCATGTGATATGTATAGAGGCTGTACACTAGAAACCGTTTAACATGAGATAACAGTTTTTGCTAAATATCTGTCCCGTAAAACGTTATGTAGTGATTTCAAAATAGAGATTTAGATAATAAAATTCTGCATTTTTGGGTGTCAAAATATTTAAATTAAAACTTTTGATGCCCGAGTAAATTTAATTTAAAGACGCGGTAAAAACAGATTTAGTATGCGTTATTTCAAGAAATGAGCGTTGACAAACTGTTCGATATTTATTTTTGACAGGCTATTTGGTTTGACGTTTACATGACGTTCCTTTTTGAAATACTGACATATTAAATCCATTTTATTACGTCTTTAAATTAAGTTTACATGACCAGCATAAATTTAAAAAAATTAGCATCTAAAAATTCTGAATTTTATTTTGAAGAGTAAAGGGTTGAAAGAATTTTATTTTCTAAATCTTTATCCATAAAGTAATGTATTTCGGGACAGATAATATTTGAGAAAAACTGTTTTCTCATGTTAAACGCCTATGTCACGGTTTCTTGTGTTCACCCTGTATGTGACTATCTGAGAAGTTCGAATAATACCGACTATAAAAATGTGAAATCTAATGTTATTGTTTCAAATTTCAATGATGAAATCATAAGTTTCCTTTTATTATGAATTATATGAGAGAAACAGTTTAAGTACATTAATTTCTTTAAGTCAGCTAGTGTACCCATATTTTTGGGACGTACAATATTTCATCGAAATGTCAAATAAATTTGTGAGAAATGCTGTGAAAATTGCGTTGGATTTTTTTTATTTGTCATTTTTAAAATTTAGAACTAACTAATAAAATCGACAATATATGTTTCAGGAAATATAGACTATTATTACATGTTTCGAAAGCAAAATATTTTTATATTGTAATTGAGAAATGCATGTTTATGGAATATTCTGAATCTAATCTTTATAATGATGCAGTTTCTGATGAACTACTAACAGCTGTTTCTATTAATGAAAAATCTACCAGGGAGGTACCAAAAATAGACTTGGTTCATGTTCGTTATTCCGTATGACATCGACGATGCCACAGCACGTATACAGGGTGCTACAAACATATAAAGTCTCTTTTCAACAATCATTACGGCAAAATACCCATTGCTGGGAGTGCTTTGTACACAGATATCTGTAATGATGATGACATATTCATACCGTGCGGGCGTTTACCAGATGTGACCTCACGGGTACTTATTGCTGGCGTGGAGAGTGCACGACAAGGGTTCTTTTAAATAAATAAATAGTTATTTGTGCAATAAAATGAAAAAAATGGTGTATCATCTTACAAAAAGTTTGAGACACGAATCTACCAATTTCTACGATTAAAAAAATACACTTAAAACAGTATCCATATAATACACAAGTTGTAAGCGAGTGTATAATATCTACATATTAAAATAATACACGCTTGAAACAATTAAATAAAAAAAAAGAATAGATATTTATGCAATAAAAATAAAAAGCAGCATTATTAGATAGGTCTGTAACACTGTACCCACATCTTTTGCTTTGATGAGGTCACTGGGACGATATTCGAATTCTCTTAATATTAATTAAAATTTAAAAAATACAGTTATACATACATACATACATACATACATACATACATACATAAAATCACGCATTTCCCACTTAGTGGGTTAGCACAAACCCGAAACAATAATAATAACATCAACCACAGTGCATGCCAACAAATTAAGTGTGACACTTTCTAGTGTCATATATCTTTTCCGTAAACTCAGAACCTTTTGCGATATATCGGTACTGCGAACTGCATACTTTGCGTTATTTCATAGTCATCTCAATTACGCGGTCATCCTATGGGGTAATTCACCGGATGCAACGAAAATCTTTAAATTACAAAAGAAAATTATAAGAATGTTAGCAAATGCTCATTATAGAGAACCATGTCAGAAACTTTTTATTAATCTAGGAATAATGCCGCTACCATGTTTGTATATTTTTGCAACATTAATTGAAATCCATAACAACAAAGAAAAGCTTACTAAAAATAGCGATGTGCACAGCTACAATACTCGTTCTGCTAATTTGCTAAGAAATGAAAGATATAGAACGTTAAATTCTAAAAGAAACTCGACAAATTTAGATTTATACAATCACTTACCTGCAGATATTAAACAATTAAATACTAAACAATTTAAATCAAAAGTTAAAGCTTATCTGTTAAAATTCTGCTTCTACAGCATTACGGAATACATGGATACTCCTCCAGGCTTTTGAATATTTATCTCTTAGGATTACATTGTAAACATGTTCATTATTATCCAATATTGACCTATCATAAATGAATTGTATTCATAACATGATCAATAAATTTTATTATTATTATTATAATCACTCTCTCTTTCAACAACATTCTTACTAACCTGACATCATACAACAAATATTCCTCACTCTTAGTCTTAACATATTAAAGTGACCGATTTTCGGTAGTTATATTATTTTGAAATCTATAATTATACTAATTAAAATAAAATTTAGTCACGTACCCCATTGTATTTAGATTATAAAAAGAGAAATGTAATCACTTACTAAGTTTATCCCGATAGTTTCAACCCGGTTAAAATTCGACCCAGTCGACAGTTTATCTCGCTGCTATTTTGGCGGGTCGAGTGAACCCGATCGAAAGCGTTGGCGAAATGTAAATTTGTTTGGTTATGTTTACTTGATTTTTGCGGACGGATATAATCGAAAATGGAAAAAAACAAGTAATGACATTACGCACATATTTTTAAAATAAAAGGTTACGAACGAAAAATAAAACACGAAGTTTTGACTGGTGGGAAAACATTGTGCTACAATTTACAAATTCAGATTGGATAGAAAATTTTAGAGTCTCCAAAAGCACTTTTAATTATATTTGCGAGATACTAAATACTAAATTGAAACCAAAATATATATTTTTAAGCGCCTCTTCTAAAATTGTAAGTTTTGAGAAAAATATTGCTCTTTCACTATATTGTCTCGTTAGCTGTTGAGAATACGGAGTATTTCCTTCATTAAGGAAAGAAAATACATTACTTCCTGATTCTGCCAAATGTTTCTTTTTGACATAATTCAATTCTAATCACATACGATTTGATTGTTCAAATGCAGCTGACAGATAACCTCTAACGATAGTGAATCATACATGTACTTCGATCGGGTTGAGCGTTTATCACGTAAAGTCAATCCGGTCGAATAAGCTTAATCCATTTGTATTTTAGAGTTGAGTTGAAAATTTCAAACACGATAAAAATGCGTTTATTCGTATCATTTCAACCCGGTAACTTCAACCTGGTCGATTCAACCTATTTTCAAGCGGGTTGAAACTATCGGGATAAACTAGGTAACTATGATTACGGCCCATATTTACCGATTATCATTTGTTGAGTTTAGGTTCAATTAAGGAACCTAATTGAACTTACACTTTCGCAGCCGCTCTTTTTTTGTTATGTACGCATAAATAGTTGTTAATATCACAAAATGACGTAACTAAGATAGACCGTCATACTTATATGAGAAATTAAAGTTTAAGGCCTATAATTATGGTCTTAGAGGTAGGGATTTATATGAAATATCAACCTACAACAAATCAAAATTTAAATGTTCTTTCTCGTATTTGGCACCGTTTTATTACAATTTTATCCCACATGAATTAAAAACATTGTCTGTAAATTCATTTAAAAATAAAATTAAGATGCTTTTCTAAAGACAAATATTATTAACTTTTGGTATTTATGCCTGTGTAGCTGTTTATTTTTTTGTATTGGGTCTCACTATATTCCACATGAATATGGGTAATGTTTTGTTATAATTTTTTGTATGAACATATATGATTCTGAATTTCGTTTTTTTGGGTTTGTATTGGCATTGTTAGCTGGTGGTTATTGTTATTATAAATGTATTGGTTGAGTGGAAGAAGAGCCTATGGCTGAACCCCGCCATTGACATAGCAGTCAATAAAGTATATTATTAATAAAATGCGAAAAATGAGATACTTCACCCGTTTGGATAAAGTGACCAGCTTTCCCATACTTTTCATAATATACAGAGTGAATCAACCGTCGTACATATATGATGTTGAAATAAATTAATAACCATCTAATGAAAATTCTGTAAAAATATTCACACTATCAAAAAGTATTTATATGTTAGTTAAAATAATATTTAAACACCCAAATTATTTGAGACAAATAAATTTTCACAATCTGTTATTATTAACAGATTAACTATTATTATTACGCTGTAGAAATATTATTATAAAATAAAATGAGATATATGTTGGACCAACCTAGCCTGCTATCAGTCCAATTTGGCCAACAGAGGCATCGCAGATCTCAGCATCTCAGGAAATCAGCTACCACTGCTATAACGAATATTCACTGCAACAAATTTCAGTTATTTCACTATTTAGTACACTGAAAACCATCACACATCGAATATTCATATCACGACAGTTAGTTTTACATTAAAAGAAACAAATATAATATATTTTAACTCCCTCACGAATATTTTTCACGAAAATTGCACATACTTCGTGTAGAACATATTTGCAGGTTACAAACAACTGACAAAAGACATCAATAATAAACAACAAACACCGGTGTTAGTATTAGCTACAACTTGTCTGTTGCGGTCGATCTGTAGTTTCAATGGTCGACACGATATTTAAATAAAAATAATAATGAATAATTTATTCACTTAACTAATGTAGAATAAAAAATAAATTATTGTTATTAAAAAATACGTGACAACCAGTGGCACTAAAAATATAAACTTTAAGAATCAAAACTTTAGACTTAAATAAAAGTAAATAAATAAATATATCTGCACGGCTTATTACCCATTGCTGGGTGTGCCAATCTGCTTTGTACACAGATGTCGGTAATGATGATGATATATTTGCACCGTGCGGGCGGTACCATGAGTCACCTCAGGTATATTCATTGCTAGCGTGGAGGGTGTACCACAAGGGTCAATTTTTTGTGCCATTTGAAATTAGAAATATTTGGGGTTCTCCAGATTCGCGACCTGACACTCAATAAACAATACATGCAATATATATATATATATATATATATATATATATATATATATATATATATATAACACAATGGCTGGTAGCATATCTGTCTGTATATCTATGCTCATTCAAATTTTGTGAAAAACTTTAAAACGATCTCCTATAAAACTATAAAAAATGAGTTACTTCAATTCGTGTTATTGACAACGAAATGTAGGCCTAATTAATTTTCTTAATTGAAACTACAATCAACAAATGGTAGTCTGTGAATACAGATCTATGTAGAGTATGCGTTTTTCGAGGCGCACCATTGGGATTTCGGAAACTATAAGAGATACGAAGTCGGGTAAATTAGGGCAAAGTTGCTCCATTAGTAGACCATTTAAAGATGTACATGTTTCTCCAGAAAAGTTTATGTCATTAGATAAATGCAAATATTCAAATTTTGCTGATTTTTATTTATACAAATAACTTCTAAATGTGAAGTAATATGAAATTTTGGTTTTTACTGTTTCGGACACTTTTTTATTTTCTTTCGTACAACGATGCTCAAATTTTTTTATCACCGTTCAATTTTGAGTTATGAGGTCAAAGTTCTGATTTTTATATGGACGCCATATTGGAACGTTACACTATTGACAAGAGTATTTTTTTTAGCATTCTTCAAGCAATTTATAACTTATTGATGTTCATTTGTTTCAGTAAAAATGTAACAATTATTAATTTTATAGGGTAAAAACAATGATTATGGCAATGAAACAAATGAAATAATCAATTAGGTATTGTTATCTGTTTATTTTTATGTTTATTTTCACTAATATTTTCAACTTAATCAGCTCTAATACATTTTTTAAATTTCGTTTTCCATGTGGTCATCGCCTACTATGACGTCCATATAAGAATATTGAAACTAATTAAACTGAATAAAATTTTTACTGAACAATGAAAATAAACAAATTATAATCTATAAATATATTTTCATTTGTTTTATTGCCGTAATCATTGTTTTTACCATATGAAATTAATAATTGTTTCAAATAAATGAACATCAATAAGTTATACATCGTTGAAAAGCTAAAAAAATCTTGTTTTCAATGATGTAACTTTTCAATATGGCGTCCATATAAAAAATCATTACTTTGACCGCATAACTCAAAATCTAACAATGATAAAAAAATTGAGCATCGTCGTTCGGAATTAAATAAAAAAGTGTCCTAAAGAAGTGCCAAAATTCCATGTTACTTCATATTTAGAAGTTATTCGTAAAAATAAAAGTCATCAAAATTTGAACTTTTGCATTTATCTAGTGACCTATGAATTTTTCGGGAAAAAGAAACACATTTTTAAAATGGTCTACTAATGGCGCAGCTTTGCCCTAATTTAACCGACTTCGTATCTCTTATAGTTTCCGAAATCGCGTGTGTAGAAGGAAAAAAAGTTTTCGAGTGCAAGGAATTTGGAAATAATTCTAAAGTTTGACGTCGGTCGGATTCGAACCAAGATCGTTATAATCACAACTCAGCTGTACGACTCCATTATGAAAAAATGAATATATGCATCTTCGTAGGTGAAATTTTCAAGAATGTAATACATAATGAGTTTTGTATTATTTGAATTTAAAATATTCATATTCTAATTTTCTTTGAGTACAGCTGCAGTGCATTTACGTCTAATATTGTCCAATAATAAATATTTGACAAAGTTTAATATTTTTATTAAGAAAATTCCTCACCTTAATATGTAATTATTTATACTTCCAATCAATAAATAACTCATTAATGAACTTTCCACTTTTCCGGCATTGACTATAATGGCGACTTGATGTCCTGAATAAAATAATAATTGATGACATTTTGTAAAAATATTCATTCATTACTATTTTATTCTTGGGTGTAACAAAAAAAATATAGGTTAGCAAGAATACAATACATATGAAACTATTTTCACATACAGTATAATACGAATATGATTATTTTTATTTGTATTCGTCAATATTTAATTTAGTCTACTGTTAAAATGGTAAACGTAATTACATGTTTCAAAATAATGAAACGATATATGTATATCGATAATAAAAAGAGTATTATTATTACTAAATATTAAATAAAGTATACTAAATTTCCGAGAGTGTAAAAAAATAATAGTTACATATAAAAGAAAATTATTGATTAATATAATATCATATTGAATATGCATATACAATACCAGGGTAAATAGAAGAATCCGTGACAAAGGCGTTTAACTTGGAAAAACAATTATGAGTGTAACAGCTAAACCAGCTACTTCAAATAATTTCCAATTATTAAAGATACAATAAAATATTATAAAATAATCTTATAAAACGCCAAGGCGGACATCCGAATAGAGAAGAAAACATTTTTTTAAACCAGTAGGTCTCAAGCTATAATACAGTTTATATTTTTTTAAATGGGATGATATATATTTTAGGCCTATTCGATAAAGTATTTTTTTGCATTCAAGTGTCTAATTATTTTATATGCAAACATATTAAAAATATTAAGAAAAGTTCAATTGAAATCGAAATAAATTTTATTTTTAGTTTTTTTTTCAAGTAGGCTGCATATAAAAAACAATTGAGCTTAAATTAAAACAAAACAAATATTTGTTAATAACTTTATAAACAAACTCTTCTGCAAATAATAAAAATTGACAAATAACAAGGTATTGTCTTTGGTCAAAAAATTCGATGATGTGTTTTCAATGAATAAGCACGTTTTAGGGTCCCTAGAGTACGATTTTACTACTTTTACGATGATGTCTGTATGTATGGATGGATGAATGTATATTATGTATGTATGTATGTATGTATGTATGTATGTATGTATGTATGTATGTATGTATGTATGTATGTGTGTGTGTGTGTGTGTGTGTGTGTGTGTGTGTGTGTGTGTGTGTGTGTGTGCGTGTGTGTGTGTGTGTGTGTGTGTGTGTGTGTGTGTGTGTGTGTGTGTGTGTGTGACGATTCTTTCTTCTCCAATACCACCTTTCCAAAAATTATAATGTTTTCGTATTTCTCTTCGTTACACCCAAATGAAGAGCTGATTAGATTTTGGTTAAAATTGGTCGACCGGAAGTACCCTAATTTGAAGTTTTTCTGGAAAAAACCCTGTTAAATATATTTTTTCATATTTAATGTTATTATAAATATTAAAGAATATTTTATTCTCTATACGATTTGATTACATTTTATACTTTATATTCAATAAATATAGAGTTAAAAAATTATAAAGAAATTAAATTTCATAAAAGAGCCAGCTTTGCTATAAACATGGAAACATCTACTATATTAAGAAAATCCTGATTGACAGATGTCAGTGTCAAGTACAAGTGACATAGTATGTTTGTGTTATAATTTTACTGGAAATATAGAAACTTTCTGTATGGAATTTGTACAAAATACATAGAACTGACTTATGGTAATGTACTGGATATAATGAATTTTTTGCAAGAAACTTTCTGTGTGGAATTTGTACAAAGTACATAGAACTGACGGAAGGTAATGTGCTGACAACATCAGATTTTTTTAATTTCAATTGAATATTTCTGAATTGTTTTGTTTTGTAAAGATATAAAATGATTACATTGTTAAATTCAGAAAAAAATACTCTATCGGATGGACCTGAAAGATATATACTCTCCTATTAAAAAAAAAATATAACTTCGTATTGTAACTTGAGAATCACTGGTTTAAAAAAATATTTTCTTCTTTAATCGGATGCCCCCCTTGGTCTTCTATAAGATTGTCTGATAGTATTTTATTGTATCTTTAATAATATAGAAATTATTTGAGGTAGGTCTATTGGAGCAGAAAATTCTGATTTATAAAATCATTTTATAGTTAGATTTGTCCCAATATAAATGAATTTTATTTGACAACGTCACTAAAATCCACAAAAATCGTCATTAAAAGTTCAGATGTCGGTACAAAAGTAACCATTATACGACAATTTCATGCAAATTCAGTGTTGCTAACTTTATGATAATTATTATACATATAAGATAATTTGGGTAGGTGTACGATGTACAAAAGTAAATTTGTACATGACAAAAAATATGTGCAAGAAGAACGAATTCAATAATTCCGATAAAGACGTTTGAGATAACATATATAATTTTGAATGTTCATTACAATAACTTCAATGTCCAGATGTTCGCAACCATAAATATAAGTTTGTTTGTTTGACTGACAGCAACTGACAGATATGTTAAAATAACTGATAACACTGATATGGTTTATTTTCCTCGGCCCTACGGCCTCGGTACCTAAATTCCACATTCGTGATGAAAAGTAGAACTTCAATACCTTGATACAAAAGTAGCTATTAAAATAATTGCATATTATAGAGAACCGAATTATTTTCTTTCAGGTTTTCAAGCCTAAAAATAATCATCAGATAATATTTATTAATAAATTTTTGTTATTTGCTTCAAAAGTTACAATAAAATACTATTTTTCTCTTTTTTCTGAATATATGATGACTTTAACACACTTTTAAAAATACTACCTACTAAATAATATTAATGAATTCGAAATGGCAGTTAGAAAATCTAGCTTAGCGCTTAGCCTCAAAACAAAAATATACATCCGCAATTTAGTTCATAAATTCGAAACAAAAAATATCTCAGGTCATAAAACCTAACTCTTCGTGAAAATAAAACAAACAAAAACATTTGTCTTCTACCCAAGCTATTATAAACTCCTGTTCCAAATTATCGCACCACTTTTAATTTTTCGTTTATTTTAAAAAGTTTATTTTCAACGTATTTTATGGTGATTTAAATTAGTCTATTGCAGGTTATTAAAAATTTGTAGAAAATAACACAACATAATATATCTTTAAATTAATAACTACAATATTATGCACAATTAGCACAATTTGAAATCATTTAGTACTTGGTATTACCACCTCTTACATTAATAATGGCTTGCATTCTTCGTCCCATGCTTTGAATTAAATTTCGAATGGCATGGTGACGGTGAGGTATATTTTCCCACTCTTGTACAGGCTGTCTCATTTTCGTTGTTTTTTTAAGGTATCTCGGGTAATATTGTTCATAGAGCAAAACCATTTGCACATTGCAGGGTCAACTTTTCGAGAAAAGTTTAATAGTCACCACAGGAATTTTCGATCTTCTTTTGTTTCTGAGCTACAGGCAAAAACTCGTTTTTCGTTCATTTTGAAAATATATCATATCTTATTTATTATGATAGTTAGAGAAAAATTGTTCTTACAAAGTTTTTACTGTTTTTTAGATGGAATAAAATGGCGTAATTATATTATTTGAAAACTAAATAATTCTGGAGATATAACACAAATTTATAATTTTTTAAATGGGAACCTATGTTGAAAATAGTCTCATCTTTTTGCTTAATTTATAAGATTTTCAATGATATATAACAAGTCTACATTCTTTTGTTTTAAACATTAATAATAGACGAATTATTAAATTATTCAGGTGAAAATATTGGAAATTATGAAGAAACAAATGAAAAAATTTATTGCAAATCATCATTTTTTTGCATCATTTATCGACGTTACAGTTGGCTTTGACACAATATGAAAAAAATGGTTTAATATGCTTTTGAAGTAAATAAATTTTAAAAAATGCGTAAATCTGAAACAAATACTATTAGAAATATGCAAATGATGATCTGTAATAGATTTTTTCATTTGTGTTTTAATAATTTTAATTTTTTTTAACCCAATAAATTAATAATTATCTCTTATTCAAGTTTAAAACAAAAGAATGTAGACTTGTTTTATATCATTGAAAAGCTTATAAAATAAGCAAAACAACGAGACTATTTTCTCCCATTTAAAAAATCATAAGTTTGTGTTATATCTCGAGAATTAAGTTTTCAAAAAATCTCATTACGCCATTTTATTCTATTTAAAAAACGGTAAAATTTTTGTAAAAACATTTTTTCAGTAACTATCATAATAAGTAAGATATGAGTTATTTTCAAAATAATAATAATAATAATAATAATAATAATAATAATAATAATAATAATAATAATAATGTATTTGCCACGAAAAAATACAATATCTATACCTATAATTGGCACGTCAATACAAAGACATATTAAAGTCAAAAATCATACATACAATTATATTAAAACTCAAGACAATAAATTTAAAAGTACATAAATAATTACAACCTAGTACGAGCTCAATGAAATCTACAAGAATAAATTAGTAGAATAAGTTTAAAATGAAGTTAAAAATTAAAGATTAAAAGTCCGGACAATTAAAATATTCTTCCAACGAATAAAATCCAATCTTTATGAGTGCTTTTTTTAAGTTTTGTTTAAAAACATTAAGGTTATTTTCTTTTTTAAATTTTATCGGCAGATGATTGAATACACGAATTGGCATGTATGATGCGTTATTATGGAACATTTGCGTTCGATGACGGGGTATATAAATATTAAAATTGGTTCTACTTGGGTAAGAACCTGTAACTTGTAAAATGAGCGAAAAACGAGTTTCTGCCTGTAGCTCCGAAACAAAAGAAGATCGAAAATTCCTGTGACTATTAAACATTTCTGGAAAAGTTGACCCTGGAATGTGCAAACGGTTTTGCTCTATCATTAATATTACCCGAGATACCTTAAAAAAACATCGAAAATGAGACATCCTGTACAGCTTCTTCCAGCTCATATAGAGTGCGTGGGATAGGTGCGAGACCTCTTTACCCTTCTTTTCAGCATATCCTGTACGTGCTGTATTGGATTTAAATCTGGACTTCTAGGTAACCATTTCATATGGTTTATATTTCTACTGTATTTAGATATTCATTTACGTCCCGAACACAGTGAAGTCTTGCATTATCATGCATAAAAATTAAATTGTCCCCAATTACCGACGCACAAGGAAAGACATGGTCTTGTATGACCTCTTCTACGTATCTCTGTGCATTTATTCATCTCCCACGAAGCACCACCATCTCTGTGCGTCCCTCAGAACAAATACGTCCCCAAAACATTATTGAACCACCAAAAAAAGGCTCTCGTGGATCCCTTCCGTTTGATGTCTTTAAACTAACCCGTGTCTCATCAGAAATCAAAACACGGTTCCAAGCCGGATTTCAGGGAATATGTTGTCTGCAAATTGCAAACGAGTTACTCGATGAGTTCTGGTGAGACACGGTTCTCTAGCTGTACGTCTACTGACCAATCCTGCTTCCTCTAATCTGCTTCTTATCGTCCGGCTAGAAATCTACACAGCCTGAACTTCAAGAATGAGATTTTTTAGCATTTCATTTGTAATTTGTTGTCTTTTCTGAGTTCATGGAGTTAGAAATATGTCGTCCCGTTCTGTCGTTGATCTCGGAAGACCTTGTCCATGTCTCCTAAAGTTGGATTCAGTCTCTTCAAACCTCCGCCTTAAAGCTCGTCCTATTAACTCAAAGGTCCCTAGCCACATGACGTTGACTAATGCCCGAATAACTTAATATTCGGACAAATATCAATCTCTTCTTTTTTCCCATGCAATTTAATGTTAATTTTATAGTAATTAAATTAAATTTAAATTATTCGTAAAAACACATTTAAACTTATCTATGCTTTTCCCTATCACAGCTGTGAAGACAGAAAAACAATAAAATACCTTTATAAATAAGAATTGATTCTTCATTGTTACTATTTTCATATGTACAAAACTCCAAATTATAAACTGCATCCTAAGAAACTGTTATATATCATTCTGTTTTGAAATAAATCTCGAAAATAGAAGTGGTGCGATAATTTTGAAAATAAAATAAATAAATATATCATCACGACTTATTACCCATTGCTGGGTGTGCCAATCTGCTTTGTACACAGATATCGGTAATGATGAAATATTTGCACCGTGCGGGTGCTTACCAGTCGTACACCTCACGGGCACTCATTGCTGACTTGGAAAGTGCACCACAGGGGTCAATTTTGTGCCATTTAAAATTGGAAATATTTGGCGTCGGTCAGGATCGAACCCGGTTCCCCAGATTCGCGACCTCAAAATTTGAAAATGAGGAAAATAAACCTGGACTAGAAGATGGCCTTTTAATTGCCGGTCGAACAATTATTACCAGTCGTTTGGCTCACTTTTTTTGTTGTAACCGAAAGAAATTTGTAGAAAATTCTAATTATTTGGTTAGGTCTTGTTTTATAATTTGTTGAAAATATAATCCGTCCGAACTATTATGAATTTGGGCTCATACATACTACGTTTACATGTAGTTTTGAAAATGGTTTCAGTTTTCAGTCAAAATTACGCGAAACTGTTTACATGCAATTTTCAAAACAGGTTTATAGATTGATTAGAACACTGTTTTGGCGCATGCGCATTTGGCTGATGTAAGTGACAGATCCTATTCACTTCAAATTCTTTGTTTTGCCATTTTTCCAATTATTTTTTCTACTTTGTACCACTACGGTCTAAAACTACGCAACTGTCAGTTTATTTGTAGGTTAGTAATACCAAGTAACACAAAACAACAGAAACATTATGCTATGTACGCATGGTACGCATGCGCAATATCGAAACTATATTTTAAGTGTTTACATGAGTAGTTTTGAAATTAGTTATCAAGTCAAACCCATGAAATTTAGTTTCGGTTTGTGAGAACTTAAAACAGTTTTGACACCGTATACATAGCGTTTTCAAAACTAAAAACGTTTTGAAAACGGTTTGAAAACTGCGTGTAAACTCGGTAACATATTTTTAAAGATGCTTACAATACGTCCCTTACGGGCACTCAAAGTTGTCATGAAGAGTGCACCAAAACTATGTCTAGATTTTTAAAGCACATACTTTTACCATTTGTAGATGCAAAACATGGATTTTGACAATAAAGGATTAAAAGTATTTGAAAAGATTAGAGATGTAGTTGTGTTAACGGTTGGAAAAGATAAAGTGGAGAGAGTGAGTTAGGATTAGAGAAGAATTTTGAGAAAGAGAAATAAGAAAGTGGACGAACAACTGGATTGAACATATTTTAAGGAAAGACTGTCTTCATAAAATTATAAATCTTTGACAGTCATAACCAAAGCTTTACTTTACACACACTAGAGTAATCATTTTTGTGTGGAAAAATAATTGACTACTAATCTCAACATTAATGTATACTAATACCGTTAGAAATAAAATTTGAAAGCAACAATTTTGTGTCCAGATTGTTCATTGTTAGAATAAATGTTTGTTATACACCCCTGTATTAACTAGGCGCTCCAAATACTCAACGACCTAAAAGACGGAAGCTAGAAACACCGATTACCGAACTCTTGTGTTAGTTACAAACTCACAGACTTCAGGGATTCTCAAACTATGTACTGCAACAATTTATACAGCAATAAGATAATCCTGCAATAAGTTTTCGTGCATTTAGAAACCTACGCTTTAATATTAAATATCTAAAATGTTTCCTCTTCGTCATAGTTAATACAGGGTCACGCATCAAGCCCAGTGTCTCGTAAAGTCAATAATTATTTAACTATTGTGTTAATGAAGGCGATTAATGATTAAAACATTTTAATTGTTGAGATAATTAATCGCCAATTAACACAATATCTAATCTAATTTTATTCCATGACAAAAAATCATGCAATAATAGGTGTTATTAATGAATGATTTATTAATATCGTTTTATAATAGAAAATCATGTAGTCATAAGAGTCATTAATGAATGAATTTTAATGCATTAACTTAACCTATCAATAAATGGTCAACGGAAAAATATGTATTTAATAGACGGGTATGCCAATACGTGAACTCTTTAGTGACGCAGAAATAAACGTAAAGAAGAAACAAAATCAGAAATTATTGAAGAAAATAGATACTTTTTCCAACCAAAAAAAAACAATATTAACTTGGATATGACTTCGTGTTCTGATTGAATAACATAAATTTTGTTAATGTACCTACTATGTACACATGTTTATATTTGTATTATTTACGATTTTCTAAAGAAAGTAAATAAATATATCATCAAGGTTCATTACTCATTTTTGGGTGTGCCAGTCTACTTCTATTTGCAAATTTTGATAATGAAGATATACAGGGTGGTGACTCGAACACCCTAACAGAGGGATTTAACATGTAAAATCATAGTTTTGCAATTTCCTGCTCTCCTAATTATTTTAGGTAAAAAAGCTTCAAATAGAAGTTGTAGAGCACAAAATTCTACATCTGAATCAATAAACAAAATTAATTTTCCAGGACGCATAGGGCACCTGCTACCTCAGAAATTAGGTATGAAAAAGACGTAAATAAATAAAAATAAATAAATATATCATCACGGCATATTACCCATTGCTGGGTGTGCCAATCTGCTTTGTACGCCAAAAATAGCGATAGCCATGGAATTTATCTGTCAAGTTACGCTGCGTTAGCTTATTTTATTATTACTTGTAATTACTGTTGAAGTGAACAATAGTACATAAATTAATTTTAAATTTTTAATAAAACAAAAAAATAAAATTGCTATATTTTTTTGTATTTTTTACCGATAATAATATAATTTATTTTTTAGAAGAAAATGATCGTTAAATCGTGATGTCAGAGTCACCACAATGGTAATTATTGTTATAGTATGAAAATGTCGCTGTCGCTATAGCCTGGACCATGCATATTTTGCCATTAAATACGGGATTATTTTTAATAATTAATAATATTGGAGTAGCTTATTACTTTTTATTAAAGGTGCATTCACAAATGAAAATTAGATTTATGGTTTTTGTTTAGATTTAAGGAAGTCATTCATAAATGCAAGTTTAATTTAACTCTAATTTAGTTTTGATTGTACTGATATCTATATCAATGTTTCAAAAACAAGATTAAAATATCTGTAAAGTAGTACTTAACAGATACCCGTGCGTCGTGAAACTGTCATTCGATTGGCATTATTGGTTTTATTTCAGCAATTAAATTTTGACAGTTCTATGTTCTCGCATTTGTTTAAAAAGCTGATTTTTACCATGTGAATAATAAATAGAGATGGGTGTAATATCTATATCGTTTCAGACTCGTTCTTATTGGTGAAGTTTGTGACGTCAAACTAAATCATAAACCTAAAGTTTGGACCTTGCAATGTTTGGCTTTATGATTTGGATTTAGAGACACTAAATTCTGAAGTGTGAATGGAGTCATTACATAATATGCGGCCAAAGTCTGTAAATCTAAAGTAAAAACCATAAATCTAAACCTAATTTTCATTTGTGAATGTACCTTAAGAGCTGAAGAAAATTTAATTCTTAAATCAATTTTTATTATAATTTATATTTTAATCAACACATAATTTTTAAGGTTATAAGACACGTAAAATTAATTTTGTTTATTGTTTTAGATGATTATTGAAAGAATGTAGAATTTTATGCTCTACAACTTTTATTTGAAGCTTTTTTACCTAAAATAATTAGAGGAGCAGGAAATTACGAAAATATTATTTTACATATTAAATCCCTAAGTTCGGGTGTTCGACTAATCACCCTGTATAACTACCGGTACCGGTACTAGGCGTCACCTCACGGACTCTCAAAGCTATCGAGTAAAGAACACCGCAGGGTCCTATATGAAAATTTGTGTCGACTCAGGGCCATTAGGACCACAAACAGTCACATGACGCACAAGTGTATGTTATTAGTTTAGAAAAATATTTTGATCTAACTTTTTTAAGTATAAATCAAAAAATTCCAATTGTTCAGTAATTATTAAATATGCTTCTTTGTGTTCTTTGTTTGGGAATTTCTGTTCGTGATGGAGGGTATTGCACCAGAGCTGGGAATAGAACGACTCCTAGCTCGTGCTAGTGCTAGTGTAACATGTAGCTCCTGTAGTCTACACTCTGACTATGTTAGATCTTGGAATGCCACAGAATGCTTCTTGTTGCTTTATTTTACACAGATAACAAGGAATTCACACCAGAGAAGAGACAAGGAAACATCTTCAAATTCAAAAGTCAAAAACAACAATTTTAATATGAAGAATTAAAATTAGAATGATGAGGCTGTTTACACATCTAAAGTAACCTAAAAAAGGATTTAAAAGTATTAAACGTTTTATTAATTGCCGTTAATTATTATTAAATTAAATTAAATTATCCTTTTTGCTTACATAGCTGTGTGCATTATGTGATTGTTTGTAAATCCGACGACCCGAGTACCATTTCCACCAAAGTCAAACTTGGAACTTAAAATTATTTTCAGTTTTCAAGAGCTTATGGATTGTAGTGCTTTCTTCATGATAGCTTTGAGAGTCCGTGAGGTGATGCCTGGTAAACAATCTCAGCGATACAGATATATCGTATCGTTATTACAAATATCTACGAATAGAAGCAAATTGTCACACCCAGAAATAGGTAAAAAGCAGAGCTGGTCATATTTTCCTCAACCTAAAAAAACCGCCCGGATTTTTTTAAATAACCGGCTTATAAACTCGTAAAAACCCTAAATTAAAAAAAACAATTAGGTCAGATATTTTCATCTCTGATTAGTTAAACCGTTTGTTAACTTAACTGATAGATAAAACGAAAAATGTAGCATCGATATTATAACATAAAATGTAAAAAATACACGTGGCAATTTTTCAATGCGAAATTTTTATTTTAACTGACAATCAGGGTCGGATTGGCCAGTCGGGATAATCGGGAATTTCCCGAGAGGCCGCGGCTTTTTGAAGCCACCGTTCGAAGATTACGAACTAAAATTTGAGTACGTAGCGTCATCTAATTAACCTCAACGGGTAACCGTTCTTGATTAGAGCGTTTTTAATATTTTCTAATTCTTGACAAAAAGTTCTTTGGGTGTTGCAGGTAGTCCGAGCTCATATATATAAGGTTTTGATAATTCCTTGCTTTGTAGATTCTGAATGATTAGAATTATATTGGTATTGTCCGGTTCGGTGTGTGTTGGTTTACGGTAGACTGATGTTATTAGTCTATGGTTCATTTTCTCTGTTAAAACATCCAAGAACGGAAGGACTCCAGACTCCATGAGATTTTTTCTCCATGTGAACGTAATAGTACATCTAATCTTATTTCAATGTTCCAGAAAAGCTTGAAATTCCGTGTAGCTGATGTTTTAAATTATAAAAGTATCATCGACATATCTAAGCCATTGTTTAAGTCTTATATTGGCTGTATTTAGTGCTAGTGATGCACGCGAGGCGAGACGAGACGAGAAATATAAAATATCGATCTCGTCTCGTTTTCGGATCTGTAATTTCGATCTCGCTCTCGTTCTCGCACATTTTTTTGGGTCTCATCTCGTTCTCGCACGAGAGTCTCGCGAGAGTCTCGCTATAAAAATAAGAGCTTGCGCACTACGTATTTACGTAACTGTTTAACTACAAAAGACAAGTTCGCACCAATAGCACCGTCTTCCATGTATTTGCAATCGTATAACTATAAAAAAGAGACGAAACACTAAATTCTGACCACCAAATTATTTCAATACGAACATAATGTTCATTCAATTTACGGTCACCAACATCTGTTAACACATTCTGTCATCAGTAAAACGAATTAAACATAAAAAAAATATTTTTTGTAACTAAAAGTACCTATACTTTTTCATTAAATATATGCCACTATTTAAGTAAGATTAAGCAATAAAAAACCGCTACACTGGTAACCCGCCGGCAACCAATCACTCCGCTTCTCTCCCTGTTGGCTCCCATCGACGTTTAATATAACATCCTTTACTTTTCAGGGGCGACAATAGTTTTATTAACCGTGGTTTTAACTGGGGTGAATTAGGGGATGAAATATTGGAGAAAACTAGTTCGATTGGATGCAATACCGATTTTGTCTTTATTTTTGCATTTCCTCGCTCTGGGAACGATACTAATGGAATCGACTCTAGATAGACTCAAAAAATATAGTGAATTCATATAATTTTCACATTTACATGTTCTATGCATGAATTAGCGTTGACTCCACTCCTTGTACGGTGCATTTTTCATTGAATTTATGAATCAAAGCTATAAAGTTACAAATACTTTTTATTGCGAGACTCGCGAGAATCTCGCGAGATTTCTCGCTTCTCGCAGGTGTTATATCGATCTCGCCTCGAATTTTAAATTGGAATCTCGCTCTCGTTCTCGTCTCGCATAATGCAATACAAAAATAAAAGAGGCCCATAAAACCCTTAGTGGTGTTTTTAATCCTGAATTTTATTGGTCGTGACGATGCATATATACATTTATTGTTGAAGATAGATAAAGTATGTTTATATTATTGTCTAATTAGGTACTAGAAAAGTGCTCCTTCCTTAATGCGCATTTGAAAGGTGTACGAAACACTCGTAAAAAGATAAAAGTCATTACGATGTTCGTCTGTTGACGAATATATGACTACTTTGAGAGCAGTAATGTAAAGTGACAGTAATAGCAAAGTTAAAACGTAGGTAGCTTCTTATTTCTTCTTTCTTCTCTTTGTCGGGGAATTTTTCTATTTCTATTTATGTCTCGTCATTGGCGTCGAGCACAAGAAAGACTTACAAAGACAATTTTACAAACGATGCAGCTGATATGATAACTCTTTCTTATTGCAAATTTTGTTTTCAAGTTTGTTCATAACGAGTATGTTATATTTTGTCTTTGACATGGGGATTTAATATGGGAACATAGTTCAAATATTATTTGTCTCGTAAAACTTTATAAAATGCTTTATACATTTTAACTAAAATTCTAAATTTTTAGTACAAATATTTCCTAATTAAAATGTCAAACCAAGTAACATACCAGACAAATGTAGTCCTTTTTAAAATATGTCATCGTCATCATATTTGCATTATCAGATATATTTTCTAGTTCATTGTTTTCATTCTATATGTTCATAATTGTTGCAGTGTCGGTGTTTAAAATAAACATGGATAAGTTATACCTACATCGTTGGAAAACATAAAATCTTTCCAATTTTACATAATTCAAATTTTACAATTTTGTTTAAGTATGTATTAATTAAAACATATTCATAGAAGCATTGGTAACAAAAATATTAATTATGTTTGTGACAAATTTCAAATTACAATAAAAGTTTGCATCATTTTAAAACGGTATATTTTAAGGCGCCGCAGAATGACGTCAGCATTTGACATTACTACAATGAGACGCTGCTAGACAATATGTAGGTACATAAGTTCGATTTGGTACAAAACAATACCTTGTACGAGGAGTACTCATTTTAAAACTTTGCAAATGGTACTAATTTCTGTTTTTTAATGTTTTCTTTTAAAAAAATAATAGGCACGTGTTTTTTTGTTTGTTCATTTCGCTGAAACACTTTTTAGTAAGTAATGACCAGTGAATGTCTACGTCATAATGACGTATGTGGGCACAAATGGCCATTACAAATAAATTATAACGGTAATTATATTACTTTTATCACAATTTAAAAAAGTAATGTGTAATTGTGAGCCTTTTTCTTAAAAATAATGTAATTGTATTGCAATGGAGTATGTGACCAAATTTTTATTTTTACATAATATCATACTAGACAAAAAAATAAAATACCCGTATTTTTTACATCGATTAATTATTCGTACTTTACGAGAAAATAATTATTAAAAATTTGGGGAAGGGATTTGTGACGTGACAATGGTAGAAGCGCGAAAAAAGACGGTTAGACTGGGAGGGAAAGATATAGTTATAGCTAGATGTGACCATGCCACACCCTGCCACACCTACCACACATGAACGCGACGCTGATAGGCTGATTTATAACTGTCTCTTTCCTTCCCGTAGTCTATCCGTCTTCGTTCACCATTCTAACATACTTACGGCATATATCCCTTCTCCAAAACATTAAATTGTTAATAACAAGATTATTACAAATTAATGTTTAGTTTTTATTATTATAATGAGAAGCTACAGTGCTTAGTTTTTATTCGAATATGGTCACATACCCCATTACAATTTGCAAATAATGTGCTCTGAATATTACTACCTATAAACGAAGAAACCGCAAGAAACATAATATGAACCCTTATTGCCTAGCTAGTTCTCTAGTACACTAATTTACATTTACAGCTTTTTGAGTTTAGAGGTTATATTAGATTGTCATTATAATTGCAAAATTTTCAAATGAATACTCGTAACTCGTGCAAAATATTGTTGTACTGTTACTTCGCCATCTAGCGGCATTTCTTCATTCCATTATACAGACCGTTTCAAAACGAAGTATCAATTAATATAACCAAAATTGTAAAATTTGATTTATGTAAAATACTCTATTACAGTGATATTTTAGTAAAACCTCGAAGCACAAAAAAGCTAGAAATGCTTAGAAATGTCAAATTGACAAGCATCTTCATTTATTTGCCATATAGTGGTATGGTATGTCTAGCGAATGAATGTTGACGTTTAGAGAATTTAATAGATGTGGTTTCCTTTGAAAACATTTCCTTATATTTGATTTGAAAGGAAACGGACCCTTGTGTTTTCCGTTTCAGAAGATTAGAATTGTACTCAATACCAGGAGGCATTTAAAATGACCTTAGCAACAGGATTCACAGATGTATCTAAAAAACTTAATACCGCAGATTCTAGTTCGTTCGTCTCAGGTGTAAGCAAACCTTGAGTTGGAATTACTGTTAGAGGAAATTAAAAATAATCGTATTTCATAAAATTGCCAAACTAAATAGTTTGAAGATCAAAATATTTTGTTGTAATCAACATAAACGAAAAATGTTTCAAATATTTTAAACGCACCCCTGTTTCGATATTCAGTTACCCTAGTCGGCCATTTATTTTCAGTCAGACATAGTAATGAACTTCTGTGCTTTCCTAGTCCTGTATTTAAATAGGTTCATGCAAAAATTTCATACCTGAATATTTCGTATAATTCTATTCTTCTCTAGGGTTTCAAAAGAAACCACATCTATAAAATAATTTAAACGTCAACTTTCATTCGCTAGTCATACCATACATTCGATCGCCACAGCATTTACAATTATTTGATTTTTTTTTTTAGAAAAAACAAAAGCACATCTAAGATGACCTCTGAAAGGTAAACAAAAAATCCCATTTAATCAAAGTCGTAACTCTTATAGTTTTCGAGATAGTAGACGTAAACCCCGTAAAAACTCATTTTTCACCGCCTCAAATCTCGGAAACTATGGAAGATCGGAACGTAAACTTTCATTCGCTAGTATTCATGGGTCATTATTTTCAGTAACAAAATGAACAAACAAAAATACGTGTTTATTAAATTTTTATTAAAAAATAACAAAAAATAAAAAATTGTTAAATATTTACCCTATTCTGAAAAATGTCTATAGGTTAAGAACGTTCACCAAACGTCACCTATTATTATTATGTCTTATCTTTCTAAATTATATTTTAAAAATAGCAAGAAATAAAATTTCCGTACAATGCCCTAGCATATTCTAGCGTCTTTTGAACTGAAAATATTTTCCAAATCTTCGCCTTAAAATCGCGGAATATATATTGCGAAGTGTTTGCGTGTTATGTTTTTCTGTAGGGAGTATGAATGTGTGCCAACAATGGTGACACAAATGATTCGACGTTGCCAAATGGCCTCGTGACGACGGACGGCGTCTTTTGCTAATTTGTTTCGAGGTGAGATAATGACGACGGTCATTTTGCGCTCAAATACGTTCATTTCGAAAGCAAATGTTTTTCAATTTACGAAATGTTTTGATGTATGTTATGAATGTTTCCTATTTTATAAACTGAATGATAGATGTGTATCATGTAAATATAAAATTTTAGCCAAAGTATTAGGCACTCTGTAAACGACACATTTATTTAGAAATACGGATGAAAGGTTGGTCAAATAATAATAGTAAATTAGAATTTTATTTGGCAAAATTCAGCCAAGATTGTTTGTACATTTGAGGAGCCTCTGGCAAAAACAACCATAGTCTAAATATTGTAAATTTGAGTTATACAGGGTATCCGGATTTCGAAAGACACCATTGGGATCTCGGAAACTATAAGAGATACAACTTGAGTTAAATGGGACATGTAGTGCGCCTTTGGGGGGCCATCTGAGATGTGCTTTTGTTTTTACAAAAATTCTCATGTTACTAGAAAATTTGGTCGAAATTTTCATTTTAAAATTACTTCTAAACTATCAGCAATCGAAAAAAATGTTTCAAATAAAAATATTAGATATTTTTCTTGTCTATACAATGGCGTACACAAATAATTTTTTTTATTAGTAAATTTTCGAGATATAACACATACTTACATTTTTTTAAATAGAACCCATATTTAATTTTTACTCTAAAAAAACTTATTTTCTTCTCTTTCGATTGATATAAGGGTTATTGTGTTTTGTTTTAAATTTATTGTACCCTCACAATCTTTTATTTTTCATTACTTTTTATGATATTTCTTTTTTTTTGTCAGTAATTTCATTAGTTTTTTAAAATAGTATTTTATTTTACTTACAGAAGAATTATTTTCGTACGCCACTGGATAAACAATAAAAATATCTAACTTTTTTATATGTAACATTTTTCTCGATCACTGATATTTTAAAAGTAATTTCAAAATGAAAATATCGACCAAATATATACAGGTGCAGCAACTTCTACTTTCAAGATAGCCTAACAGTTTGGAATTTTCTTTTAATTTCGCATGTACAAAGTGTTACAAATGAACAATTTTGTACAAATATTTTTAGGGATTTTTTAAATTGTGAAGTTGGTAACGTAGTCAAGTGTCAAATAAAGATCTTTCATTTTAGTTATCACTACCTGTCATTACTCATGGAAAATTGCTGCAATTAGATTTTTTTAAATTTAGATTCAAAGTATGTATTTGTAGGCTCATAACATTATAAATATAAATTTTAACTCCAACCAAACTTGTAAGTAACTGTTGTAAAAATGTCAATGTAAAAATAAATTATATTTCAAATGTTTACTGAAGCTGTCACTGTTACCAACCTTAATATTTTATTATTTCTTTCAATAATAATTTTGAAATAAAAGTAAATTAATGCGAAAAAAAATAGAATGACAAGCACGTATTACAATGTCCATTTGTAATACTCGTACTTTGCGTAACTCGCATACGGGTCGATTACGCAAACTGTACTGTACTATTCTCACAAAATGTATCTTACAGCGTTTTCCATTTATATGTATAGTGCGCACTATCTGAGTTTTATGTGTTTTATATATACTTATCGAGTGAACTAAAACTTACTGAGTGCGCACTTTCTTGCACTTACTACGATTATCAGTTCTTGCCAGTACAGTCAGCCAAATTCATATATTTTGAGTTGTAAAAAGTATCTGTGTAATTACTATGGATATTAAAAATTAAAGGCATTTACAATATGTTAAAAAAATTGTTTATGACTAAATTTTGTTTACCACTAACATGTAAACAAAAATTCCTTCGAACTTAAATCTTCTATTATTTGAACATCCTGACATCGAACACAACGGCATATTAAAAAAATATACCGATTTAAACAAAACAAGCAAACAAAGTAGTAACACAAATACTATCCTGACCGCGTGCTTACAAACCAAATTGACAGATGACCTGCAAAATGGCTACCTCCAGTTTGTACATCGAATATTGGATGCGCAGTCGTCGAAGCGCTGTCTCCCCACCTCTATATATCTCTGGTCAAGACTCGGCGATCGAGCTATAACCTAACCTAATCTATCTCGAACTGGAATAGAAGAATCTAGATACATTTAATGAAATATATACAAAAAAAATAACAAAACTCCTTATAATTCCACATCGAATTTTTTTTTCAAAGGAATTTTAATGCCACGGTTCCATTGTGAAAAGAAAGAAAATAATATTAAGGTTCGAGAAGCCTATGAAATAACAAAAGATTATAATGGTGAAAAAATTTTGATTGAGCACTTATGTTGATATTGTTATTGTTACAGATAATTCCCAATAAGGGTATTGCTTGTTGACAATAACGGAAATAGAACTTTTCCATTATGTACGTAAAATAAATATTTCTTTGTAATGAATATATATTAAATATTTGTATTTACGAGACCCTCGTTATAATAGTTCGCCTTAAATACGCTTTAACTTTAAAGTCGATGTTTTAAATTAAAATACGTTTCATTAACTTTTAATATAGGACAAAATCTATAATGAATTTAGTAAAGTTGTTATTCCTTATTACATTTACCAACATTTAATTTTTAACTATACGGGGTGTTCATTTAAAACAACCAGTGCTTTTTGGGCGAACTAATGACTTTAGAGAAAAATATTATAAACAAAAAATTATCAAAAATAAGGAGATAATTTATCAGTAATAACAAAAATTCAACCAGTGCTTCTCAAACGGTAGAACAAAATTTTATTTTTTTAAATGGTACCTATATAATTTTTAGTGCATTATTCCGTAACTTAATCACGGCCGTGGTTATGGTTTTCTTGTGGTTCACGTGGTCAGGTTATGGTTATTGAAAAGTGGTTGTGATTGGGAACATCTTGGTTAATTTGTGTCGGTAAAGCAGGGAACTACCGCATCATTAGAAATAAGTGACAACGTAATTCTATTTGTCTATTTTATACTACCGTAAATATTATACATTTCAGTATATATTAATAATAATTGTATGTTTATACAATTTTATTTATTATATTAAAAGAAATAAGAAAATGACCACAACAACCACAAAAAAATGTGGTCGTTGTGGTCACGAAAAAGTAACCAAAACTTTCAGAAACCACATTCCGAAATGGAACCTCGATCCTGAAATTATGTTTTGGTTACATTCCGGACAGAGCTGAACAAAGTACCGGAAAGTAGTTCTTGAAGTACAAGTACCAAGTATCTTGATGTTTCTAAATGTACTTGAAGTACAAGTACTTTTTTAGTTTCTAAAGTACTTGAAAGTACCAAGTACTTGAAAAAGTACTTGTAAATTGGGTGCAAGTACTTTTTCAGATAATTGACATTTTTCTGATTATATGGACCTTAAAAGGTGATTATTGACAAAAATTTAAATACTCGCTATTTTTTGATGGTTATTTAAAACAAGAGTTCCTCGCTGGGACTGCCGTATCACCTAGCGATGTCATGACGTAAAATTGACGTCATATGATCGCCAAGCGATACGAGAAGCTGTACCGAGATGTTAAAATGACGTCATTTTTACGTCATGCGGTCGCTCGGCGATACGGCATAGTCTCAGCACTGTAGTTAGGTAATACAAATATTATATTTATGCCAAAAAATTTGCAAATTTATCTTTACTTTCATATTATCGCTGAAAATATATTTATTAATGAAATTTACATGATTATGTACAAGAGGAATAACACCACACCACTGTAAAAAAACACTGACAAACAAACAATTCTCATAACATTGTAAACTTTTAAATTATTCATTGAACTTCAAGTACATTTAAAGTAATTCAAGTACATTTAAAATACTTCAAGTACATTTAAAATACTTCAAGTACATTTAAAGTACTTCAAGTATTTAAAAATACTTCAAGTACTTTTCATTGTACTTCAAGTATTTTTCCAAGTATTAAGAACCAATATCCTTACTTTGTCAAGTACAAAGTACTATAAATAGAAAGTACTTCAAATACAGTACTTGAAGTACTTAAAGTATTTGCAAGCTTAATAAAGTACTTTTCTTGCAAGTATTGCTCAGCTCTGATTCCGGAACGCTTAACCAGAACCTTGGTCACTGCAGTTAAGTTACGGAATATACTATTAGATAGAGAATTTCTGATTTCAGCGATATAAATATTGTATAAGGTTAAATAACAATTATTTTGAGAAAAACGGTATTAAAAATTAGAAATCATATAATAAAAAATGGTTTTTCTACTAGTGTAACCTAGATAACAGCAACAGCCGTATCAATAGTCATGTACCTACCAATTTCAATATTGTAACATAAACCGTAGATCCATATGATGAACTTAATAAAAAAAAAAATATATATTCTGAAATTAATTTCGTATATTATAACTATAAGTCCGAGGTTTGATAAACACCCTGTATATTTTTAAAAATTCTTATTTTAAAAGGTTATGTTATAACTCCATAACGGTAATTTTCTTAGTGAATCAGCACATTTGAACACTAGCTGGAAATTTTGATAATTTATAAATAAAATAATTTGTGTATTCCGTTTCCTGCAGTGCAATATGTTTGTGCACTGGACCAGTAAATGACAACGGATATTTTAGATAAAACATCATATATGAAGCTCATATCGAAGGTGAAACTTAAATTTTATTACGGGCCTACACATATACAAAGGCGTACGGTATAAATTTTCACTTGGGGGCAAGAAAGAGATGTAATTTTTTTTGTTTTATTTTTCGTTTCCATAATAATGTTAATAATATTATAATAATAATTTTTTGTTCTTTTCTTATATTTATAGATTAGAGAAACTGTCTCATATATTGAAAAATAATTATTGTTGCAGACAGAAAATTTAGTCTTCATTTTTTTTTGCTTTATAAAAATCTGTAAAAAAATTCTATAGTGCTTTGGTAAAAGCTGATATGTCATTTATCACGAACGTACAAACAAATCTTTGGGTAATACAATATGTATTTTTTGGGACAAATTTATCCCATTTTTTCCCAATTTTCGATTCTATTTCCCGCAATTCCTAAGGACTTTTTCATAGTTTTAAAATATTTAAAAATATAATAATATATATACAGGCTGTAACAGCTAAACGAGCTACCTCAAATAATTTCTATATTATTAAAGATACAATAAAATACTATAAGACAATCTTATAGAAGACCAAGGGGGACATCCGAATACAGAATAAAATATTTTTCCTGCAACCGTGCGTGAAAAGTACTTTTCACGCCCTCATTACAGTGTGTCAAGTGTCACTTTTCAAGCACTAGTGCGTGAAAAGTACTTTTCACGCACTAGTGCTTGAAAAGTAAATAGGCGTTGCTAGGAAACATTAAAATTTGGTTAATTTACCTGTCAAGTATATAATTAGGTAGTAAATAACAATGAAAGTAATAAAATTTATTGAGAAATATGAATATACATATAAATGAAACAAATCTAATATTTTTTTAAGAGATTGAGTAGTAATCTAATTTTTAAGAACATTAACATTTTTTTGACATGTATTCTAACCTAACCTAATTTTTAATATTAATATTCAATGTACAATTTGTACATTATAAAAGACTAATCATCGTCTGTCTGAGATTCTTCCAAGTGTTTAAGTTGCATTTTGTACAGTGTTATGAGAAAGAGCACTAACAGTATTTGAAGCTGCTGAATGCCTGTACACTCAGTATTATGAGAAACATCAATACCATTTCGGTTGTAGGAAAAATGTTGTATGCAACACGTGTGTAAAATAGTATTTTTTGCCTCGTGCTACATTTCCGCATTCGGCTGCGCCTCATGCGTAAAACATCGCACTCGACCAAAAAAGTACTACTTTACACACTTGTTACATAAATAACTATTTTTAAACCAGTAGTTTTCAAGTTATATTTTTTTAAATGGAATGGTGTATATATATAACGCCCATTCGATAGAGTATTTTTTCTGAATTTGATTTGATTTCCAACGTAAATAATTCAAATTGATAAATAGCAGTTATTATTTTTCGTACATAGCCTACTGAAAAATAGCTATAAAAATCAAATTTATTTAAATTTCAATTGAATATATATATATATATATATATATATATATATATATATATATATATATATATATATATAACGATTGTGGATAGATGCCATAAAAAGAAAAAATTTCACACCTAGAAAAGCATCAAAAATTCGCAGTGATCATTTTCTTGAAACTGATTATTTGAGAAGACCTGGAACATATATAAGAAGGTTAAAACCAGATTCAGCATCTTCTATATTTCCAAATTTTTCACCACATATGCAAAAGGCATCTGTTATTAAGCAAATATTATTTTTAAATTCATAGTCCTATTTTATTGTGAATTTGCTATATACGAGTATGTAATAAATGTATATTATATTATTAAAATAATAACTATAATTTTTAAAATATATAATAAATATACAAAAATCTGTTAATTCATCCCAATTATAATTTGTTTCTATATGTAATTTTAAATTTGGCCCGTATTTTGCCTTTTCTGCAAATGGTTGCTTTCCAATTGCTTGCCTCACAAGTGACTATACGTGCACAACATACAAGTTAGCAATCCAGTGTATATATTAATATCCTTGAAATTAATAATTAACCTAACCCAATATACCATAATCTAACCTTTTTTTGTCGTAGAAACATTTTATTTTTTTTGTAAATCCTATTTTCCGTATATATCAACTTTATTTTTGTAATGATCATCTTTTTGTAAAAACAACTATTTTGTACGTTTTAACTTTAACTTTTTAAAGTAGGTAAGTAACTTTTTTAACTAATTATTTGTTTTTGTACAAATTCATATTTTTGTTGTACAAAACAGCCTAATGTAATACCCACACAATATATTTTAATCTTAAAATACTAATCTTTAAATAATAAATCATTGGAAATGGTATTAAGACATTAATATTTAATACTTTATGTGAAACAAGTGAAAATAATAATTTAGTAAAAGCAGAGATACACTATTTCAAATCTAAGATAAATATAACAATTAAATTTTTATTTCACAAAATACAATAATGTAAAATAATTTCCTATTTTCACATAGCATAAAAGTGATCTCTGTGGTACTCCACAACAACTTTGAGAACCAGTAAACAATGGCATTTATAAGAAGAATAAGATGTTTGAAATAAAAAATATATTTTATAACAGATATAGAAAATAATACACGAAATTTCTGTTTATAATCAGAATCTACTACGACGTACTCGTATTGTTCTCTGAAAATTCGACTAATACTGTTTACTAGTATTGGAATTATGGATATTAAATGAATTTATTACCACATACGTATGTATGAAGCCTTGTACAAAATTAATGCTGTATTATGACATATAATTCCTAATTGTATTTTGAAAAGTAATACTACGAATTCAATTATCAACATACATTTAAACTACTTTACTAACTAATATTGAACTTTAAATAGGATTATAACATCAAATCGGCTATTCTGTAAAATTTATTAAAAATTACATTTTCCACGCACAATACGTGCCTTTTCTTAAAAAAAAAAACAATAACAAAATATAAGAACATGTAAACATGGAAATTTTAGCAAAAAATAGTTATTCAGAAACTATGATATAGTCGTAGGTAAGAGACATAATATTGTTGATGAGTTTTCAGTAAATAAGCGCATATTAGATTTTTTTACGATTTTTTAAAATGATGTGTGTGTGTGTGTGTTATATCTGCTATGGGATAAATATATACAGTGTGTCCCATTTAGAGCTACCACCACTGGGTTCTCGAAAACTATAAGAGATACAATGTCAGTTAAATGGAACTTTTTGTGCACCTATATGGGACCGTCTAAGACATGCTTTTGTTTTCCCAAAAATTATCATAGGACATTAGATAATGGCGGAAAACTGAATTTGGTCGATTTTTTTATTTTGAAATTACTTCTACACTATCAGTAACACAAACTCAATTTTTTTTAAATGAAAACATATTTGATTTTTACTTTAAAAAATACTTATTTTTTTTTCTCCACTAGATAGACAATAAATATATCTCACATCTTTATTGGAAACATTTTTCTCGATTACTAATTTTTTACAAGTTATTTAAAAAGAAAAAATCAGCAAAATTCAGTTTTTCGTCATTATCTAGTGCCCTATGAGAATATTTGTAAAAACAAAAGCACATCTGAGATGGCTCCCTATAGGTGCATAAAAGTTCCATTTAACATTGTATCTCTTATAGTTTTCGAGATCCCATTGGTGGCAGCTGTAAATGGGACCTACTATATATATATATATATATATATATATATATATATATATATATATATATATATATATATATATATATATATATATATATATATATATATATATACAAAGTGTCCCAGGACGAACTTACGCTACCGTTATTTTATTTTTTATTTTAATGAATTTTTATGAATTACTATCATATTAAATGTAAAATACAAAGTTAACAGAAATAGTAAATATAACAAAGCTAAAACAAAATGTTCATAGCCACCTAACTAGACATATAAAGAAATACTAACACATGCAATTTAAATATTTGTCATTTTACTAAAAATCTATCAACTTTCAACAAAGGACATGCAACACAAACTCCCCTATTATTGTAAACAAAAGCTTCCTTTATAAAACTGTTTTACAGATTATAGAAATTCTTTTCCATTCTCAAAATATAGACTGATAAAAAAGTGGCCGTTAATAGTGAAAAAATCAAAAAAGTTTAATTACACCGGAAGTGGTTGATCATGAGTAAAACTTTTTTATATTTTCATATGTAAAATTTTCTGCTGAATTCAATGGTAAAATAAAAAATATAGCATTCTATTTAAAATAAGAAACCCTAGACACCAAATTTCGTAAAATAGTATTGAATAGTTTTTAAAATAACGATAGTGTAAGCTCGTCCTGGGACAATATATATATATATATATATATATATATATATATATATATATATATATATATATATATATATATATATATACAGGATGTAACAACGTAATATGTCACAAATACGTGGACGTGTTTTAGTAACAAAAACAAGAAAAAAAGTCCTTTAAACTTTTGCCCTACCTTGATTTGTTTTGAAGTTACACGGTGTTAAATTTTTTCGATAAAAGCGGATTGTGTTCTCGAAGCCTGCATTCAAGTGCAAGGACGTCACTTTGAACAATTGTTGTAAATATTAGATGTCAATAAAATAATAATAAAATAATAGATGTTATAAAATAAAGCCTTTTTTATCGAAAAATTTTAACAGCCTGTAACTTGAAAACGAATCAAGGTAGGGCAAAAGTTTAAAGGACTTTTTTTCTTGTTTTTGTTACTAAAACACGTCCACGTATTTGTGACTTATCATGTTGTTACAGCCTGTATATATATATTGTATATATATCCAGTAGTAATGGATAATAGCAGTGATGCTATATTATTTATATTTTTATTACTAAAATCTTGTGTATACAAAAATACGTAAAAAACCAAAGATATAGATATTTATTAATTTAATCTGTCTTTCACTGGTGTACTTTACGTTATTGGTATTACTGCCTTTAATCGTTTCATATACTAAATATAACTGATAACTAATTGTATCCCTCACATAATCTGCATCTGCTGTGCCACTGTGCGTTTGTGGCAGATTTAGTCGAGATATTGTGAACAAATTGCTTGAAATTGTTTTATTGTTAGAGTGATTAATTTGTAACATTGTGTGTTACTGTGGAGTAGACCTGGAGTTACGTTAGAAAAGCATATCGAATTAGGGGAAATATATTCGGGGACTAGGGGACGATAATATGCAATGGTCACTAGATCACTAGATAGATTAAGGTTTGTTACACGGGGTCCAATAAGAATCTACCTTCATTTCTATCTTTTGCAGATAAAGAACAACAATTATTTTTTTGTATTTATTGACAAATTAGACCGAAATAGTACCTAAATTTCTCCAGAGATATCTCAAAGGGTAACAATAACAAAATATTCCTT
This sequence comes from Harpalus rubripes, assembly GCA_963082715.1. Taxonomy (NCBI): domain Eukaryota; kingdom Metazoa; phylum Arthropoda; class Insecta; order Coleoptera; family Carabidae; genus Harpalus; species Harpalus rubripes. The sequence continues at coordinate 49,574,278 of OY720458.1, read as the reverse complement.
TATATACATTACTCTTTGTCCTTTGGAAATACAACTGAAACGTAATAAAAAAAAAACTTCTTTGTCATTGTGAAAACTAACTGGAAATAAACGAGATAATTTATTTTAGAAGTATAAATTAATAAACAATGGTAAATACATGTAAGAAGAATATCCTATATATATATATATATATATATATATATATATATATATATATATATATATATATATATATATATATATATATATATATATAATAAATAAATAAATAAATATAAATATATCATCACGGCTTATTACCCATTGCTGGGTGTGCCAATCTGCTTTGTACACAGATGCGGTAATGATGAAATATTTACACCGTGCGGGCGCTTACCAGGCGTCACCTCACGGGCACTCATTGCTGGCGTGGAGAGTGCACCACATGGGTCAATTTTGTGCCATTTATAATTCGAAATATTTGGCGTCGGTCGGGATCGAACCCGGTTCCCCAGATTCGCGACCTGACACTGAGGCACGCGGTCACGAGACCCCATATATATATATATATATATATATATATATATATATATATATATATATAAAGAGTGTCAGGTTGCGAATCTGGGGAACCGGGTTCGATCCCGACCGACGCCAAATATTTCCAATTTTAAATGGCACAAAATTGATCCCTGTGGAGCACTCTCCACACCAGCAATGAGTGCCCGTGAGGTGACGCCTGGTAAGCGCCCACACAGTGCAAATATATCATCTTTACCGATATCTGACAAAGCAGATTGGCACACCCAGCAATGGGTAATAAGCCGTGATGATATATTTATTTATTTATTTATATATAAAGATACCCTACTTATTAAGAAGACATTTTAGTGTTGTTTTTTTTTTCTGGGAAAACGCAGTCCGATCTCGAGAACTATAAGAGATACGAACTTGGTTAAATTAGCAAAGAATCTCTATTTTACATGGGTATTTCAATGCTAAACTGAAAAAAAATTCAACCAGTAGTTCTCAAAATATGGATAGGTACCAATTTTTTTATTTTAAATAGAAACATATACTTTTTATTTTCTCATTCAATAGAGCTCATTATTCTGAATCCAACGATATTCAATTTTCATACCCTTACATTTTTTTTTTACAAAATTCATGTTTTGAATTAATTCCCCCAAAATATGATATTAGTAAGAGTTGGAGCCTCCGATATTTTAACGAGTCTTGAACTGTATCCCCACTGCAGCTGCGACGTCACACTAGTGGCCCAACTTTACTACAGCGTTTAATAGGAGATACATAATTTTTTCATAATATTGCGAAAACTATGATAGGTATGAAATAATGTATACGAACAATATTATAGACAATAAAATTCTCTATCAAAATGCATTAACAGGAACTGTTCGTCATTGTTTCTAATCTATTCTCATAGTTTTCTATTATTAAATAGGCAGTATTCCATTTTATTTGAATTTATAGTGTTTTTATATATTTCTAGTTTGATGTTAATGATTAATTTTATATATTTATGCATTTTATATTTTGATCAAAATCAAACTTGTAACTTATTTCTAATTTTCAAGTTCCCTGTGGCTTATTTTGGTGAAAATAAATACTTTTTTCAATTATTTATGTTTATTTTTATTTTGTGATTACATTATAGTATCAAAAAATGCAGAGATTTACAAATTTCTAAATGAGAAAACAGAGAGTCAATATGTGCCTTTACATAAGTTATTTTATGCGGTTCCTACGGCTTAACGACAGAACACAAATATTTTCTGTTAACACATTTTGATAGAGAATTTGATGTTCTATAATATGGTTTATATACATTTTTTCATATCTGTCACAGCATTCGCAAAATATTGAAAAAAGTTAGCATGTGTCTTCACACCTTGTTATTTTATACGCATCCCACGGCTAAACGACCCAACATCAATATTTTCTGTTAATGTATTTTGATAGAGAATTTTATGTTCTATAATATTGTTTCTATACATTTTTTCATATCTGCCACAGTATTCGCAATATTTTGAAAAAATTGTGTATCTCCCATTAAAAGCTGTAGTAAAGTTGGGCCACTGTTGTGACGTCACAAAAGTTAGTTTCAGGTTCGTTAGAATATCGGAGGCCATGACTGAAAAAAGTGAATATATTTAAAAAATAACTTTATTTTCAATTAAATGATGTATTACTTTTTTAAAAAAATATATGAAGAGGATAAATTCTCATTTGACAAAAGTAGCAATAAACAAAATATTTCCCTTTTTTCAGTTATGGCACTCTTATTAATATCATATTCATTAATTCAAAATTTTATTAATTTTGTTCTCGAAAATTTTATTATGTAAGGGTATGAAAATTGTATATAGTTGGATTCAGAATAAATATCTCTATTGAATGAGAAAATAAAAAGTATGAGGTCTGTTAGAAAAGTATACGACCTTATTTTTTGCGAAAACCTGATGGATTTGTGATTTTTTTCCCGCCTGTCGATAGCGTCGGTTGCTGGCAGCAGCATTTGAGTGAGGTAGTGTGTAGTGCTCTCGTCGGAATGACTGGAGCAGCGCCATTGCATAAAATTTTGCCTGAAACTGGGCGACAGCCAGGTGGAAACCATTCGGAAGATTCAGACGGCTTTCGGTGACGATGCTATGTGCATCACACAGATTAAGGAGTGGTACAACCGGTTTAAAGATGGCCGCACATCAGTGGAGAGCGAGCCACGCTCCGGTCGGCCATCAACACGCCGAAATGACCAGGTCATTGCCAAAGTGAACGCTGTGGTGATGCGGAATCGTCGTGTGCGTATCCAAGAAATTGCGGAAGAGGTGGGCATCAGCACTTTTTCGGCACATTCCATTATGACCGAAGATTTGGCCATGAAGAGAATGACGGTGAAATTCGTGTCGAAGGTGTTGACGACGGAGTAAAAGCAACTTCGTGTTGAAGTCTCACAGGACATGCTGGACTCCATAAACAGTGACCCCGACTTCATGAACACCATAATCACTGGTGACGAGTCCTGGGTGTATGGGTACAACCCGGAAACCAAATCCCAGTCGTCACAGTGGAAGCAATGAAAAACCGACGAGAGCACTACACACTACCTCACTCAAATGCTGGTTGCCAGCAACAGACGCTATCAAGGGTACGTTCCAAAACGCAGTGAAAAGGTGAAGTAAAGGTAATGTAAATGTAGTATCACGTGATTTCTCTTCTCTTTTTCATTTAGAACGATGCAGAGTGTGAAGAGTGTACTCCTTTTGTCAGTTCAAAATGGATTTGGAAAATACAATTATTAGTAGTATTTTTTTATATATTAAGTGGAAAATTTTGTTGCTATTATTTTTAGATTTATTGGCGAAATATTCGACATGGGGAAATAATCATTCTTGTCTACTTGCTTTAGAATAGTGAAGGTTTTAAATTCAATTAAATGGCAGAAAATATTGTAAAATGCCTTGCACGATATGAAATATATCGTATTAAATGAATTTAAAAATGCGAATTAAACAGGAACTTAATAAAAAATAAACCACAGACAAAACTCAAATGCCAAACACTTCAAAACATGTGGATTTCAATAAACATTGCTACTGCGCATGACGGGTACAAATTACCGCACTGACTGAGTGAGGAAAGAAAAGGACACTCGGAGTGTACACCACATCGTTCACAAATACGATGTAATGTTACCCATCTAACTTCACTCTGTGTTTTAGAACGACTAGAGTGCACTCTTACCCCATTACTCCGCGTTTTAGAACGTACCCCAACGGGCGAGAAAAAATTCACGCATGCGCACGAAGGTTCAAGGTCAGCTCATGCAAGCGCGCTTGATTCAAATCCATCAGGTTTTCGCAAAAAAATAAGATCGGATACTTTTCTAACAGACCTCGTATATGTTTGTATTTAAAATAAAGAAGTTGGTATCCAAATTTTGAGAACCACTGGTTGATTTTTTTTTCAGTTTATCATTGAAATATTCATGTAAAATAGAGATTCTTTGCTAATTTAACCAACTTTATAAATATTACTTATACTTAATACTGTATTTCTGTGTATACTAAACAATGAACCTTTGCAAAAACCTAATCTTAATGAGCGTTTACAAGTGATAAAACAAAGCATAAACAAGATAACACATACATAAACACATACAGATACATGTCATTCACTTATACACACATATACACCATCATAGTAACTCTATAGTGTGTGTATAGTGTGTATATGTAAGCTGTAGGGGAATATGCGTATAGGACAGGCAGCATAAGGCACAAGCCAAAGAACAATAAGAGGAGTTTATCATGCACAAAGAGATTGAGCAGTGTCGTACAGAGAAAATTTCATAAGAAAAAATATTAAACTGATGAAATTTTGCCTAAAATCAGGGTTAGCTATGATCAAATGATTTAAATCAACTATTTTTTTAAATCATTGATTTAAATCAAACTTTATAAAATAATATATTTTTTGTCGAAAAAATCAAATGTTTTTCAAATTATTTAATGGTAATATAATATATATACCTATATACCGGGTTTCTACTTTTTTTATGGACCATAGAAAATACAATGGTAAAATTTTCAATATTTGTAAATTCTGCCCTATTAATATTAGAACTAAAGTGTAGATACAAAAAAATGTTCACAATTAAATACTGCATCAAATAAGCCTAAATCTATTGATATAATAGGTTCTTGTCATGAGATAAACATAAAATAAAATATCCGTTTTAAGCTTTTTACACAGTGCCATGCACGACATGTTTTGACCTGTTTTATTCAGGTAGTCATGGTTTAAGTTCAAAGTTTAAACAGGTGCACTTGAACGCGTAATATACTACGTATAAGCAAAAAATCAAATGCATTTTTTGGGGTTTTATTACAGATTTCGTTTTCGGTTATGAAATAAAACATTCATATTGCTTTTAAAACAACTAAAAAGTGCAATAACACCAACAGGTCTGTAAAAATAAAAAAATCATAAAAAAATCATGATTTTTGCCAACCCTGCCTAAAATCCTAAAAATATGTAAATAACAAAATATATAACAATACGAATTAGTTAATGACCATATAACCTTATATATTTAGAAGTGACATTTTATCATTATATGACATACGACAAATAAACGCATGATATTTTAAAACATATATTTTATCACGTGTATTTGTATCACTACTAAAAATGGTACAAGTGCAGAGACGATACCTAAGATTCGTATTTATTTTAGAAAAATAGTAAAACTTGTACGTTACTAATATTTAACTGTAGAAATTTATTATTTAAAATTTGGTTTTCTGAAATTCTGTATTTAGACACTTACACTAATCTAATCTGACCAAATAAAACCTAAAATAACCTAAGGGACAATATGCTTGTGTGTGATCTATAAAGTAAAGCAATGGTGGTCACGGTTAGTATTTGGATGGGTAAAGGTGCATTCACAAATTAGGTTTATGGTTTTTGTTTAGGTTTAAGTAAGTCATTCATAAATGTAAGTTTAAATTACCTGAAAATTAGTTTTGATATGTACAGACATCTGTGTAAATGCTTCAAAAACAAGGTTAAAATATCGGTAGAGCAGTACTCAACATGGCACCTGTGCGCCGTGAAACTGTCATTCGCTTGGCATTATTGGTTATATTTCAGCAATTATAAGTTATGACAGTTTCCATGTTCTCGAATTTATTTAAAAAGCCGAATCCACCAATTGGATACTAAATAAAGATGGGTGTATATATCTATATCATTTCAGACTCGTTCTCATTGGTGAAGTTTGTGACTTCAAACTAAATCATAAACCTAAAGTTTGGACCTTACAATGTTTAGCTTTATGATTTGGATTTAGAGACCCTAAATTCTGAAGTGTGAATGGAGTCATTACATAATATGCGGCCAAAGTCTTTAAATCTAAAGTATAAACCATAAATCTAAGCCTAATTTTCAATTGTGAATACACCTTAAAGGTAATTTGATGCACTCAATTGCGTAATCATAAAATAATCATAAAAAAACTTTAAGAAAATTGTACTCATTTTAAAAATGGCTAGTCCAAATTAAGTATTTTTTTTTTCTAAAAATTCAATCGGAAATTGAAACTAATAAATGTTCAACAGAAAAATGAAGGGTTTTTGAATTCCAGAGTAGCATTCCCATAGGTGCTGAGTTGCAAAGTTATTGAACTCATCTTCAATATAAATCGCAAAATGTGCCCTTCGTTTTTATAATTTTTTTGCGATTGACCCCTGCAGAAAAATATTTGTGCACGCCGTTGAATGTCCCATGCAAACGCACCTGGTCTACGCACTACCCCATTTCTTGTGTGCAGTTAGGGTGTAGCTAGGGTACTTTAGAAAAATTTTACATAGGAAACAATGTATAAATTTTACACAAAATTTGCAAACGAATAATGATTATTTTTGATAAAATATCATATAGATACATATAATGTGTTCTACATTTATTAGTATAAACATTAGGTAGGTATTTATAAAATAAAAATTTGATGTGTACAGCAAATTTCATATTTGGTATAATACACATACAATGCAGCCATCATTTTTTATTTATTTTAAATTTGTTCATTTATTATAAATAAATAATTTAATATGATTTATATATTATAACCTTTATAATTTTAAAGAAAAAGACTTAAAAACAATTTTTACAATGATTAATTTAAATATTTTTTGTAAAAATATTAATTTCATAACTTGAAAATTATTAAAATTATCTAATTACGATCGCAATATAGAATTATAATATCGCTAAGTTAGTAGCTCCATCCGTTTAAAATTCATTGTTCCAAAAGTAGGTATATGTAGGTAGGTGCTCAATTTTCAGTAAAAATTTCCAAATTATCAAAAGTCTATTTTTTAGATAATCTTCAACATGCTGATTCCAAAATTTGAAACCGCAAGTTAATATCTTTTTTCGTTCAAGATATTTGTGTTAAAGTTATACCCATTTTTGGGTAATTGCCAGAGATACAGGCTTGGCGATATCACCATTCGCTTCTACGGACAAAATTACATAAGTATACCAATTTTGATAATTTCACGCAACTAGATCAGTGTGTAACTATTAATAAAAAAATCTGGTGTGGCCAGCACATTCCCTTCCCTCAGTTCTATATATTTTGTACAAATTCCATACAGAAAGTTTCTAAGAATTGATTCTATATACGCAGTAAAATTATAACACAAATGTAGTATGTCAATCGCACTTGACACTGACATCTGTCTATCAGAATTTTTTAAATTATATTAGCTGTTTCCAGTGTTATTGCATAGCTGGCTGCTTTATGAGATTTAATTTCTTTATAATTTTTTAACTCAGTATCCGTTGAATATGAAGTATAAAATGTAATCAAATCGTATAGAGAATAAAATATTCTTTAATACTTATTAATAACATTAAAAGTGAAAAAAATAATATTTAACAGCATTTTGTCAAGAAAAACTGTTCTTCAAATGAGGGTACTTCCGGTCGACCAATTATAACCAAAATCTAATCAGTTCTTCATATGGATGTAACACATACACACAAACATACAGACATCATCGCAAAAATAGTAAAATCGTATTCTAGGGACTCTAAAATGTGCTTATTCATTAAAAACTCACCATCGAATTTTTTGACCTAAAGGTATGACGGAAGGTAAAAAGTTCGGAAATCCTTCAAAATGGTTAAAATCGTAAAATATCCCAAGGCTTAGCTATTTTCGAGATATTACCCAAAAATGGGTGTTGTTGAGGCGCAAATTTAAATTGAAATGTATTGGAAATGAAAAGAGATATCGATCTGTAGTTTTAATCAGCGCATTAAGAGATATATAAAAATGTAAAAAATTGGAAAATTTTGAACTTTTTACCCAAATATGAGTAGCTTACCTATACATACGTATGAGTTTTTGGGGTAATAAGTCAAAAATGTGTAAATATAGGAACAATATAGTATCGTTAGACTAGATAAAAAAGAAACTATGTAATATGTTAAATAACATTGTTTGATATAAAAAGAATTCTGTAATTAACAAATCTTTTAATAAATCAGATTAAAAATATTTGTATTTCTATTGGTTGTTGTGTCAATGTCGTATTTTCTGGACAAATAACAATAAAAAGTAGGTAAGCATTACCATTATCAAATCGATAATATATTGATTTGATTGGTGGAATGTTGTGTGAGCTAGCCAATAAGTTACTCTAATTGCCCTAACACATAAATTAGTTTCCAATGCTGGAAAAAGAAATAATCATTATATAATACAAGAAATCTCAACTATTGTTTCTTTTTTATATAGAAGACAATGAAATAAATAATATCTATAGAAATATTTAGAAGAATATAATTAAAAACAGTGGCGGATTTCCGCACAGGCGCAGGAAGCTCGCGCTTGGGGCATCTTAAATTTAGGGGGGCTCAAAATAAAATATTGTTTCATTGTATTTTATTATTATTATTATTATTATTATTATTATTATATAATTAATAATTTAATAGTATTCTCTAAATTAAATTGACAAGTGAATAACGCCATCTATGCCATGTTTTGTGGCGGCCTAGTGGTTATATTTCAAACCATATGCAAGTTTGCTCTCTGTTGACGAGATAAAGATAGAATATCCTTACTACTTACTTTAAATTTGGCGCTAGTACGGTTCTTTCACAACTCTTTCAAAATGCAGTTAAGAAACCAGAAGCCTACTTTCAACTTTTGTAATTCCCGCTCGATTTTGACGTCATCACTTTAGGAGTCTATTCTAAACGCTGTATTTGTGAAAATTATGACTTCTTCGCTTGTAAATTTTCAAAAAAATACTTTAGTGTAACGGTAACGTAAAGCAAAGAACTCAATTTGACGAAATTCGGGTATATAATGTAATGTAAATAGATATGTTATATCTTTTCGGGTGGTTACCTGCATTTCGCGATAATATGATTATTAGTTTTTTAGGCTGCATTTGTGAAAAACGTGACATTTTCGCTGGCAAATTTTCAAAAATACTGTAATGTTATAGTTATTTGTATATCAAGGCCGCGAAATAACTCTAGCGTACCGAGAGAAAAATTGTCGCCGAGGCCGCTTGCGGCCGAGGCAAGACAATCTCGAGGGCGCTAAAGGATTTCGCGGACAATATTTTTTGTGCAACCGTAAAAAATATGTAATTACAAATTTTATTAATTTTAAACTGTTTCAATGTAAATAGAAAGTTAGCTTCCAAGGTGGCTATGGGATTAACATTTGATAAAAAAAACCTTGCAATTCTCAAGTGTCAAAGTGGTTGTTTACCCAATTTCGCGGCCTGTATTGCGGCTGCGAAATGCTTATTTCGCGTCCGGTTGCACAAAAAATACATTTATTTGATAGGAATTTAACCCCACTTAAAAAAATGCCAAAATCACTATAAATTTTGCTTTCCGTTCTAATTTTTGTTTTCAAAATAAAAATGTTCAGCTTTTGAATAAAAATTATTCTCTTATTACTTTGAAAGTATTCTACTTTCAGTTTTAATTCATTTTTTTCAAAATAAAAATGTTCAGCATTAAATTTGATATCGATTGTTTTTAAAACTACTTTTAAAATTAAAGTATATTTCATGAAAGGTACTTTGTAATAAAAGTAATACTCTTTCAAAAAAATGACATTTTATTAATATAATAACCTGCAGGTTCTGCCCTTACAAAACAAGCAAATTTTTTTTTTATTGATCCAGATGTAGAATTTTACTCTCTACAACTTTTATTTGAAGTTTTATTACCTAAAATTATTACAAGAAGGAAATTACGAAAGTCTGATTTTACATGTTAAATCCCTATGTTCCGTGTTCGAGTCACCACCCTGTATATGTAATTACCACTGTTAAAAAGGACTCTTTTATTGAAATAATTTATCGAGATTGTTATGATCAAGTAGATATGTTTTTTAATGAAGATTACAATTATGATTACGATTTAAAAAAAATTTCATCTGCGGCGATCACAATGTAGAAATATAATGATAATGAAATCCGCATAAAGTAGATTGGTGCAACCAGTAATATTATAAAAAGCCGTAATATATTTATTTAAATTACAATTAAATTCTCTTACTAACACAATATTCTATTTTCTAGTATAGTAATCCCTTCTTCAATTATCTAAAGAGTTCGTAAACACACTCGAGAATTATGAACAGACACCACTTGAACATTTCAACGGTATAGTTATCAGTATAAGAAGTAATAATAATAATGATTCACAAACTAATCTTTAGAAGAGGAAGGATAAATAAATGACAGAGAGATTTAATAGAAGGAAATAGATTAGAGAAAATTATTTTCAGGTCAAATTAAAATAATAATCTAAAACTTAGCCCTTAAATAGCAAAATTCTCAAAAAAAATTGTTTTAATAAAATATAATAAATATATCTTTTAAAAATATTGTAACGTTTTTACATATTTGAGTAAAGTGTAAATATTAGACAATTATTATTAATTAAAATAAAAGTTTATTATAAAGATAATAAAAATGACTATTACTAATATTGAACAATTATTAAACACTAATTAAGGCTAAAACTACAATTAACTAGATAACACCAACACTACTTATTTATTTAACCCATTAACACTACTATTTATTTCCACGATATTACTAATTATTTATTTCACTACGCGTTCCAATCTTAGACGGGCTGTTGCACACTTTAGTAGACTGTTTACGCGATATTTATATTACTATATTTATGTCACTACATACTTATATCACGTGCAACTGTCCGCCTACCGACCTCCCCAGCGGCTATATACTCAACTGACTCAACAGCGTCGGTATATTCAACTGCTGGGACAGAAGTCACAAATTTCACCTCACTGTCTGTTTATTTATGTAACTAACTTTCTCCTTCCATACATCAGTATCACCAACTATCCGTATGCCACAATTCTTCAACACCAATGCCGCCACTTCCACCTGCCGTTACCTAGCTTCCCAATACTCTTCATTACTACAGAGTATTCACTTCCACAGTTATCTCGGTATACCAGTAACTTCCCGACTCACCGTTACTGTCCTTGTACACTATAGCTTCCCAATACTCGTCAACACTACCGAGTATTCACATCCACAGCTATCCCAGTTCACCAGTAACTACCCGAGTCCTCCACTCGACACTATACTGTATACGCTCACCACGATACTGTTGTGCTTCTCCTTACACTTTACTCTCTAACACTTCATGTGAATGTCTCTATATGACACTCCCTATGTAACTAACTAACTCCGGAACATAGCTGCGTCCCTTTTCTCCAGCTGCCATTAACTTCCAGAGAGCTCTAGAATGTTCGACTGCATAATAACAATGAACAGAACGGAACAGGCGACAGGAAGTAAATAAACACGTCGCGACTTGTTTGTACGTAGCCCGGCTGCTAGCACAATTGCGTCATCGCTATACTTAGACGCTTGTTCAGCGTACCAGCTGGGCTCACAATATATTTAGGATAAATTCGGATTATAGATAAGGTATATTTTCAAATAACACAAAAATGACCCTTGTGGTTTACTCTTCACTACAGCTTTGAGAAGCCATGAAGTAACACCTGGTACTGTATATACGACAACTGGGCGATAGTCAAGTGGGCAATGGTTAAATGGACGGTCATCTGAGAGATAGAAACTTAAAAAAAATTGCACGTCAAGCAGGGATACAATTTGGTGGATTTTTTTGAAACAGGCAAAATAGTTAAAAATGATACTCAGATTTTTCTAAACATAACTTAACGTACAATTTTGTAATCCTACACTATTATTTTGTCGCCCAGCTCAAGTCACCATCACCCAGTAATCCATGCTCGAATACTTTTTCTTTATCTAAATCCTTAATTTCATTTCTTTCTTCCTACTTACAAAATGGATTCTTCTTTGCTCACTTCCTTGGCTACAACAGCTCTCAGTTTGATGTTCCTTCAGGAGTTCCTCAGGGATCTAATCTTGGCCCTCTTCTTTTCTTTCTCTTCATTAATGATTTATCATACATATTTGATAGTAACATACTTATGTTTGCAGATGATCTCAAAATTTTCCGTGTTGTTTCAAATTACATTGACTGTTTAGAATTACAGTATGATCTTAATGCATTAAACGAGTGGTGTGATCTAAATAAACTTTATCTGAATGTTAATAAATGCAAAGTCTTAACATTTAAGCGCAAAAAGACACGTACCATTTTTAATTATAGAATTAATCAGCATACTTTGGCAAAGTGCGATACAATGCGTGGTCTTGGTGTCTTATTTGATTCTAAATTAACATTTGTGCCTCATACTCAACTAATCACTAATTCCACTAATAAAATGCTTGGATTTGTTATCCGTAACACATGCAACTTTCACAATCTACAGGCAATATTTTCATTGTACTTTTGTTTTATTAGATCTAAACTTGAGTATTGCTCAATAATTTGGAGTCCACTGTATGATATTTACCTAAACTTGATTGAGCCTATACAAAAAAAATTCTTAAAATATATCTATTTTAAAATCATCGGCTCTTATCCTGATTATAGGGTTTCGTATGAAATATTGCTAACTATATTTGATTTTAAGTCTCTTTTGCATAGAAAATATTTCAATACACTCATGTATCTTTTTAAACTTTTCACGGCATTATAGATCACCCGTATTGCCTAAATACCCTTGATTTTCTTGCTCCTACAATTCAAACCAGATCACAAAATCTTTTCTATGTGCCAGCTGCAAGAACAAATATTTTTTTACAATCTCCAATAATACGTATGAGTCAATTAAGTAATAAAGTTTCTGACAGAGTTCACACATTCTTTAATTCGTATAATGAATTTCGAAATGAATTAAATACCTGTAATTTTTAGTATATTTAATCAATATTTTTGATGTAACTAAATTTATATATTTTGTATGTATTTCTTTATTATTCCTACCCTCTCATTGGGCTACGCTTGTTGGGTAGTGTATACTTAAAATAAAAAAATAAAAAATGGACCTATTCGTATGGAATTGACAAATCTCTATATTTATTTTAAGAATATATTTATTAGTTACATTTAAAATAACGTTGGAATATAGGTAAGTTACATTTTCAAATAGTACAAACGGGACTCCTATTATGTTCTCTCCACAACAACTTTGAGAGCCCCTGACGAATGTAATGCATGGTTAATGTGGACATGGCAACATTGGCGACTGGGCGATGGTCAACAACTAAGTGGGCGCCGGACATCTGGGTGATAATAAAATAGATTTGTAGAATTACAAAATTGTGCGTTAGGTTAGGTTATGTCCAAAAAATGAGTGTGTCACATTTCACCATTTTGCCTATTGCAAAAAAATCTATCATATTTTAAGTCTATGCCTGCTAAACGTGCAAAATTTCTGTCGCCCACTTGACTATCGCCCAGTGTGACTTGTCCAATTGTCGCGTATCGTAGTAAATACACTAAACGGTATTGTGGTACAGATATATCGTTATTACTTAGACCTATGAATTAGACCAGGGCACCCAGAAATGGGCAACAAGCAAATTAAATGGTGGAGGTTGTGTGTTGAGTGTTGTCTACATCAGACTTTTAAAATCCGTTCATTTAGTATAAATTTGCGTATGTGCCATTGCCATGGGATGATATAGTATATCCAGTAGCCGAGAGCTTAGCTTAGGTAAAAAACACATGGTGACATATGGCTTTTGATTGTTATGATTCCCCCTCCCTGCCGTTTACTCGCAGCTGCTTACCCCACACGGCTGGCCAGCTCAGTCTGTTGCTGACAGTGATAGTGATGCCACCTTGTTAGTGCTGGCGTGTGTTGCGGACTCTGTTGTTTTCAAGCTGGAGGAACCGATGATGCTTATGCCCACGGCTGCGGACGCCGAGCTGGCGGGTTTGGGAGGCGTCGGCAGCGTCGGGACGCTGCTGGGTGCTGGTTCCGTCCAGCAAAAGGACACCACGTGGACCAAGCTGTTCGTAGGGGGCCTACCGTACCACACGACGGACAAGAGCTTGAGGGAGCACTTTGCGGTCTATGGGGCCATTGAGGAAGCGGTGGTCATTACAGACAGGCAGACTGGAAAAAGTCGGGGATATGGATTCGTGAGTAAAATTATTATTTCGAGCTGGAGCTTGGATTCGATGGCTGCGCGCTTCAACATTTCCTGAAATAATGCAATTGTTCCAAAATATGGTTTTCTTGGGAATAACTAAACTGCAGAACTGTGGAATAATCAATTTTTGTTAAAGTGAAATTACAATTTGGACTCTTAAGGTTGATTTCAAAAGCGCGAAAACGCCTCAACATTTTGTGCGACATAGGTACCTACATATACTGCTTTGAATAACGCATACCCAACCACAAAAGCTGTAAAAATAATCAACTTTTATCAAAATTATGAATATTTTGACTATAACAATTTATTTTGGTATACTGCTCGTATCTAACTTGCCATATCCAAATTTTACTGCAAAAATAAAAACAAATAATCGTCATTACCGAAATCTGCAAATAAAAAGCTAGTGGTACACCTAGGAATAGGAAATAAATTAATAACCACTATGTAAAACCTGTGAATATTATAAAATTTTAGTAAAATTATCAATAATTTGACTGCACCATTTCATTTTGGCCTACTCGTATAAGTTAGTGACGATTTTCAAATTCTATTACAGAACCTTTGAAATTTTTGTTTAAAGCAATATTTTGCAAAAATGCTTTTTTGCGCGGCTTAGTACATTATGTGACCGGTTGTGGTTCTAATGGCTCGAATTCGAATCTAACCGACGTCAACTTGAAAGCACAAAAGTGATTGCGGATAAAAAATCAGGGCTGGATTGCAGTTTATCCAGAATAATAAAAATTGCAATTTTTTGTTGTAATGTCTTATTTTGGGTAAAATATAATAAGGAAACATAAAATTGGAGCGCGGAAACAGGTATTTATATATTTTTTTTGGAAAAATATATTTTTTTAAAATCCCGACAAAAACAATACCTGACGCACAGTAATGTTTTAAGAAATTTTTTCAAAAATCTTAGCAACTATACCTAACGCACACGTATTTTTTAAGAAATTTTAAAAAATCCTGACAAAAACAATACCTAACGCACACCAGGCACACATTCAACATCGCTCGGCCCACTATCTTCATGTTAGTTTACAATAGTTTGACAGATGAACGCAAATTTATAAATAAAAAATGTTATAAAACAGGATACGAAGGAAAATAAGACATAATTTTGCAAATATACATTAATTGAAACAGTATTATTCGTATAAAAGCGTAAGTACCTACTTAAATATGGAAATATATGTAGTTCATCTAATCTAATTTTTTCAGAAAAAATGCCAAAATCTCTATATATATAACTTTCCGCACCCAATCTTTAGCGATATTTTGTGTTTTTAATGGTTTACCAAGTATATATAACCATTAATATAAAATTCTTGAATTCTGGATAAACTGCAATTTAGCCAAAATCAGATTGGCACACCCAAAAATGCGTAATAATGACACAAAGAAAAGTCATAAAGTTTATAGTTATATTTTTCCAATCCGCCACTCATATTTTGAAATAATTGCATTATTCAGAGTACCTAACGCTTTTGCTGAAGGTTTTAATTCTCGTACCCATGGAATACCATATATACTTTGTATTACTTGATAATGCTTTAGGTATTCCTGCATTTTCCTACCTAGAATCTAAATATCTCTAGTAATACCTACCAGGAATTCCTGCGGTAATATAATACTTCCTTGTGTACAGTATATTTCCTTCCCGAGTTACCCTTTCCAAACTATTAATTCTGAAGTTGAATTGTTTAAAATAATAAAACCTCAACAATTGTGCGGATTTCTGTCATAAAAACTACTTGGATACTTTAGTGATAGTGCGAACTTTGTTCACCAAATACATTTAGTCTAATGTTAACGCCAAAATTCTGTCAAATCCGTCAAAAATTATGTGTACCTGTCAAACGATTCTTAAGTGTTATCTTTTTCAAGTATCAATCAAAATATATGTCATATGAATTTAAAAACAAATATCGATATGACTGGGAATTGATTGAAGATGATCCAAAGTGCGGACGGACAGGAATGAGGAAACATCAAAACGGTTGAGAATATATTTTAACAGAATGAAAGTTTCGGTGATTGCAAATAAAGTGGTGATGTCAGATGCATCTAAATAAAATATTACCTTACATTTGATTTATTTATTTCTTTCATGGATAGACATATAACATTTGAAATCATCCTCGTAATACCCAAAGTTCTTAAGTTAAAGGCAGATTGAGAATTCAAAACGGCCCAAGATATTGTAGGTTGGGCACAAAAGTGAGAAAATTGGTATCTCAGGATGCAATATTGACCATTGTGTTTAAAAAATTATAAAAATATTACTATGATCCATTTTTTGTACCCTTCCGAACCATTGAAGACACTTATTAACGAGCTTATCAAATTTTACCTGTCATGGAGAAAGCACCACAAGGGTCCTGAAAATTGGAAATAATTTTAAAGTTTGATGTCGGTCGGATTTGAAACCGGTCCATCGAAATCACAACCGGTCACGTAGCACACTCAACCACTCGACCCCTTTAATACTTCTTCAACTATAAATTTACAAATAACTGGATTGATTTTATGTTAAATATTTAATAACTACTATACTGCATATATTAAAGTACTTACCTTTAATTCTATTCTGTTAAATTTATTAAGTTTTTTGAAAGAAGTTTTGATATATTCGACAAAAAAATATGTTTTTAGTTATTTCTAAGATTAGATCATTCCACACGATACTATATCCTTTATTTAATTTGAAATTGAAATAGAGGGACTGAATTCAAAAGTCAGATTTACAGTACCAAAAAAATGTTTACATCAAATGTAAATGATTGAACTTTCAATCCCTACAAAGCAATATAGTGTAGTACAATTAGTTTTTGCAAGAAATGTCAATTTTTATTTTGTAAATATCACAAAAAACACAAATATTTTTTTAAATGATGTTACGCCAAATGACTAAATGTCAAAATAAAAAAATCATAAACTTAGATCTTATACTGTATTTCAGATAAGAATAGACTTAGGAGTAAGATAGGGCTTACGATTCTAACTTTCTGATTGGTCTAAAAGCAAGCCAAGTTTACAATGACAATATGTAAAGCAGGTATATTATTTATTCCATTTTGACTTTGTAATCTACTTAACAACTTTAAGTAATTGTTTATTTACTAAATAATTTAAAATTATCAAATTTTGACGTTTCGAGCTGTCAAGTATGTTATAAACGAAACAAAACTAATCCATAAGTTTTATGTGTGTAAAATAGGCTAGCACAGCAGCGCCATCAAGTCTATTCTTATCTGAAATACAGTATAGATCCATGCTTCGACAATTATTGTCGAAAATCTTAGATAAACACGTATACATTTGTAATTTGAAATTACAATTAGAATATTTTAAAACTGAAAGCGAATTTAAAATAAATTTGCCGCAAAAAATCTTTCGTAAAAAATTGTATTGTGTACGCTTGACAATGTCAAGATGACATGTACTTGTATCAGTTAAAAATAAATTGATCTGTCTTATTTTCGCTAATATATCAGTAAATAATTAATTTATGTATTCATAATAATAAATAAATATAAATATATCATCACGGCGTATAACCCATTTTTGGGTATGCCAATCTGAGTACATATTCGTATTCGCAAAATCCGACAATGATGATATATCTGCAAAATTGCGATGGAGAGAGCACCACAGGGCTATTTGAAAATTACATATCAGAACCTAAAGGGCTTGTTGTTGTTAGGACTTGGGATCAGGGAATCGAACTCGCCAAAAACTGGTTAATCTTTTTTTGAAAGATGGGTTCGTGCGCGTTTTTGGTTCAAACATCAATAAAATTTGCGGTTTTGTTCCGGGTTCAGCTTTTGGGATCAGGTTCTGTTCCATGTAATGAAAACTGAATTAAGGTTTTTCATAACAATCTTTATATAGAAATCATTTAAAATGTAATTTATAATTCAACGCAAGAAGTAGAGTGCGTACACTATCAGTGCCGGCCCGAGACTTTTGAGCGCCCCAGGCGAAAATTGTAAATTGCGTCCCTCATTTATTACAATTTTGTTTAAATTATATATGTACAAAAATTAGAAAAGAGGCGATTTGCGAGGCGATTTGTGTCCATAACTCGCAAACAATCACAGAATCTTAATCTAAATGAATTTTTTTGGAAAATATTTTGGATATTTAAAATACAGACATTTTTTTTCTTTTGGGTTCTACAAAGTCGCTTTATTTTTGTCTAATACCATATACAGGATTATTCACGGAAGAGTTACTTTCAAAGTTCTTTTGTGTGCAACTCGAAATACAATTTACAACGTCTAGCTTCCTCTCTTAAAAAATAGAATATTTATTTAAAGATTGCTTTGATGCTTGATGGTTCTGTCATTTTAACATTAAACAATTAAATATGGTCTGTTGTCATTAGTATTTTGGGTTGCAAACAAACTGATTTTCCAAATAACTCTTCCGTGACTAACCCTCTATATAGAGAAAGAAAAAATATTTCTCACTGTAGGTATAAGTCTCGGTATAAATACTTTTCGTTATTTTGCATTTCGGAAAATCTAATTTAACTCTTTAACGGTTCATGCTAGGATTACGGATTACCGTTTTCAAAAAAATGTCGAAAACCAAAACATGTCGCCTTTTTCCAAATTGGTTAGGGGCTGTTGTATCAGTGAATTTTTCTGTACAGGATCCCGTATAAAAGCTTTTGTTGTAATTTTTTGATGTTGGGGGTATTTTTCAGTAAATTTCTTGAACAACAATTACCTCTTTAGTATTTGATATGACAATGTTTTTAATTGATATAATCGCCAACGAATTTAACCTTTCTTCTTTCTTAGTATAACGTAAAAAAATATAAATAGGATTTAATTAATATAAGTTTGCTGGAACTGCAATTATCAGCATTATGATTAAAGCTACACACTGGACGAGTCAATAAACTTATAATTTGATTTTTAATTTATTTTGCAAAAAAATGTCGCCCTAAAACCAATTTCGCCCCAGGCGATCGCCTGGCTTGCCTGTAGCTTGAGCCGGCCTTGTACACGATAAGTACAAGGCAATTGCGTCTATCACTGTAGGTATTACGATTACGCTTACGTTTCGAACCAGAAATTAACCTGAACCGAAACAGAACCCGAATTTTAATACCCGGTTTGGTTCCAACTCGGGTTCCATTGAAAAATATATCTGAAGTTCGGTTCTAGGTTCGCTCAAATGTTACAGTTTGGTTCCGGTTTTGATTCGGTTCGAGTTGAATTAGTGTTGCACGCGAGGCGAGACGAGACGAGAAATATAAAATATCGATCTCGTCTCGTTTTCGGATCTGTAATATCGATCTCGCTCTTGTTCTCGCACATTTTTTTGGGTCTCGTCTCGTTCTCGCACGAGAGTCTCGCTATATAAATAAGCGCTTGCGCACTACGTATTTACGTAACAGTTAACTATAACAGACAAGTTCGCACCAATCGGTTGTCTTCCGTATATTTGCAGTCGTATAAGTATAAATATAATAAAGAGGCGAAACACTAAATTCTGGGCACCAAATTATTTCAATACGTACAATACAATAAAATGTGATAAGTAGGTAAATAATTTAATTTACCTGTAAAATATCCAGTTTATCACCGAATTGTGATCTCTAAACTATTTCAATACGAACCTTTGTTATCTGTCATCGGTAAAACGAATTAAAACATTAAACAATTCTTTGTAAACTGCTACATTGGTAACCCGCCGGCAACCAATCACTCCGCTTCTCTCCGTTTTGGCTCCCATCGACGCTTAATAAAACATCATGTACTTTTCAGGGGCGGCAAGAAAATGTTAACCGTGGTTTTAACTGGAGTGAATTAGGGACTGAAATATTGGAGAAAACTACTTCTATTGAATGCAAAACCGATTTTGTCTTTATTTTGCATTTCCTTGCTCTAGGACCGATGTCAATCGACTCTAGATAGACTCAATACTCGACTCAATAATATAGTGAATTCATATAATTTTCACATTTACGTATTCTATGCACGAATTAGCGTTGACTCCACTTCTTGTACGGTGTACTTTTCATTGAATTTATGACTCAAAGCTATAAAGTTACAAATACTTTTTTATTGCGAGACTAGATTTCTCGCTTCTCGCAGTTGTTATATCGATCTCACCTCGAATTTTAAACTGCGATCTCGCTCTCGTTCTGGTCTCGCATAATGCAACGAGATGAGACGAGATACGAGAGTACTCTCGCCTCGTCGTGCATCACTAGGTTGAATGCCCTGTTTAGGACCTCTGACATGGTTGACATGTAGAGTAATCCTAATTTCTTTTTGCCTTTAACATTGTTCTCGAAATACGTACCTATATTGTTTTTATTATCACTTAATTTTAAGGTTAGGGGTAATTTTAAATTATATTCGCAATTAACCGGTCACCTAACGCACACAGTCACGCTACCTCACAGAGCTGGGCAAAGTACCAAATAAAAATACTCGAGTAACGAAGAAAAGTATTCAATACTCAAATGTACTCTTAAAGTAAAGTATTAGTACTTTGAACATTTTTTTGGGAAAAGTACAGAGTACTTTCTAAGTACTTTAAAGTACTTTATAAAGTACTTCTATACGTAATATAAAATTATGTAACAAATCGTTTCTAATTGTATGGTAAAAATTGGAAATTTCATATAAAATTAAATATTTTAGAATTAAATTTCAGTTTTATTCCGAAATTATGTAGATTAGCTTTTTTAAAATATGTCATCACTCTTTTACTAATTAATATTTAAAGGAATATCATTTAAGTATCCACCTTAAAATATTTAAATATTTAATTATAAAACGTAACAGAATAGCTATTTGTTTGTGCAGTTTGTAAGAAAAAGTACTTTTCCTACTTACGGTACACAAGATTTTTTTATTACCATTTCTAAGAAATATTTTTCAAATAAAATTTTTTATATTTAACATTTGTCATTCAATAAATAAAGTATCGTTAGTAATTTACATTTCCGCACTTGTGTGGAAATTTAGAACATTAATTAACTCAAATGAATATGGAAATCAAATACATTTTTAATCGATAGTAGAAAAATATATAAACTGCATTCTGTTTTGCATTTGGTAACAGAATGACGAATCTGGGAACCTGCAAAGATCTATGGTACACAGATTTGATCTTTTATGAACGAATAACTGGTGCTCAAGCATATTCGTTGTACTCGCAGACATAAAATAATAATTTAAAATATTAATTAGAAGTACTCTTAAGTGTTTAGAAATACTCAGAGTATTTATAAGTACTCAGAGTACTTTTCATGTACTATATGTACTTTTTAGAGTATTGAGTACGAGTATTTAGATGAAATATCGCAAGTACAAGTCAAAGTAACAGATTTTAAAATGTACTCGAGTACGAGTACAAAGTACAAAACTTGGACTTAAAACAGTACTTTCGAGTAAATGTACTCGAGTACGCCCAGCTCTGCTACCTCATAACAATAAACTGTGTTAATAGTATTTTAACTAACAAAATATGTTTTTGTTGTTTTATGCAATTTTATTTAAATCATTTGGTTTATAAATTATTCGTATGTTGTAATAATAAAGTGTAATATTAAATTAAAGTATAAATATCATCCGCTTGTAAAATATATCAAATTTAATGTACAGTTTTGTGCGTAAATTATCATAAATTCAATAGAACAGAGTATCAACTAAAATATTATGATACTAAAACTTAATATTACTAATAAAATGTTTAATATACAACAATAGTTATTACATTTGAAGTTAACTACAATGTTCTAATCTTTGAAAGCACAAAGGAAGTAACATACGCTACGGCTATACAAACTGAAAATATTTATTCTCCGTTTCTTGGAATTCGCAAGTTCATGTGACTTAACCTCAAACTGAACTGTTACTGAATTAAACATCGCTGTGCTTATGTTATTGAGACTTCAAACAATTGCCCAACCATCGAATATTTATTGTACCTCAATCATTTATGAGCTCTTTTTCATGATCGAAATCTATAAATAGAACGACCAATTGGATTTACAAAACAGCGGGAGCGGGAATAATAAAGTCATTCTGAATCACATGCAAAAATAATATACAAACATATCTTATGACACTTATGCAAATTGCAGAAGACAGTAGTCTTCGCTAAAAGCATTAGGAACTCTTTGAATAAAACAGTCGGGTCCTCCACCGTATAGCAACAAATCATTTATATTAAAACTAAACCTTAAAACTGTATGTTAAGGACTCAAAATTTTAAAAAAAGTTAATAGTTTTTAAAATAATAGTTTTAATACCATAGACATTTACTCCAAAGGTGCATTCACAAATGAAAATTAGGTTTATGGTTTTTGTTTAGATTCAAGTAAGTCATTCATAAATGCAAGTTTAATTTAATTCTAATTTAGTTTTGATTATACTGACATCTACGTACATGCTTCAAAAACAAGATTAAAATATGGGTAGAGCAATACTTAATAGAGACCCGTGCGCTGTGAAACTGTCATTCGCTTGGCATTATTTGTTATATTTCAGCAATTAAGTTTTGCCAGCCTCCTTGTTCTCGCATTTGGTTTAAAGGCCTAATCTACCATATGAACACTAATAAAGATGGATGTACATTTCTATATCGTTTTAGACTCGTTCTCATTGGTGAAGTTTGTGACGTCAAACTAAATCATAAAGCTGAAGTTTGGTCCTTCAAATGTTTAGCTTTATGATTTGGATTTAGAGACCCTTAATTTTGAAGTGTGAATGGAGTCATAACATATAAAACATAAATCTAAACCTAATTTTCATTTGTGAATGTACCTTAACTATTCCAAATTATCATTCCTTTCAAATCTTTTGCTATCGCTTTTTTAAATACGGAATCCATTTTCAAATACATAAATGCACAAAATAACAACAGAAAAACAACGGAAGTAAACCAGATAACTCCGTGCGTTGGTATGAAAGTGTAAGATATGTTGAATGGCATAGGCTATCGGTCGCACTATTGCTTGTACCCAAACCTTGATCTAACGATATACGAAGTTTTTAATTAATTGTTTTATTAAATTGCTTATTATCCATGCATGTTTTCAATTATTGACCACAAAAGTTATTTTAACATATTTATAAAATATATTTATTTTTTATAAGTGCTGAAAAATATTAATTTAGCGAAGCCCGCTATTTAAGAACAAAATCATCTCTATCTACGTCACAGAATATTTTTATTATACAGAATTATAATGCCCTGATCGAAAGAAGGGATTGTTTTGTTCTTGTAAGTGATCATAAATGTCAAGGTAAACAAAATATTCACGTATTTTTTCCATGGAATTCTAATTCTATGTACAAAAAATTAGAACATATTCGTTTTTTTGATTCATGATACTCTTATTATATCATACGTAATATAACAAGTGATATGATTATCATCGATGATATTCTCGAGTGAAATGTGCTGCTTCGGTTTCACGAGCAATATCTTCGATTATTAATCATATCACGAGCTTATATTTAATGAGAGAATGTAATGAATTTTTGTGACACATTTTGTGTGCTGCTAACCTAACTTTTAATATATTGTATTACAACATGGTTAATTTGACAATTGCCTTATTATTTTCATCGTTGTTGATATCAACCCAACGATTATTGTACATTTTTGTACTCAAAATTAACTGCCAATGTCATATAAAGAAAACAAATCCCTTAGTAACGAAGATAAATAAGGTGATAATTTCTTTGTTTTTTATCATCGCTGTGATAGATTTGTAACTAGGGAGATTCTGAATGTTGATTGGCGGAAAACATGTCACGTGACTCATGAATTATATTCTCAAATTAATATGAAATTATACGTGCATTTTTCTCAAAAAATTCGTTATGTAGGGGAAAAAATATTATATCACTGAATTCAGAATTATATTCTGTAACGGATGAGCAAATAAAAAATACACGATCTCATTTAAAATTAAAAAATTAGGTCCCGTATTTTGATAACCACTGGTCCAAAAAAATCATTTTTATTTTCTTTAAATTTGTATTGTGAAATAGAAATTGTTTGCCTATTTAACCGTCTTTGTAGCTCTTATAGTTCTCGAGATAGCAATGGTGGTCCATTTAAAATGAACACCCTGTATAATATGTATTTTTTTGTGTGAAAAAAATAATCTCAAAGCAAAGTGGTTAGGTTATGTATGTATAAATAACACAATACATTTAGAATAGAACATATTTATCATTTTCAAATATTTATTTATAAACAAACACAAGTACCTATACGCAAAATTAATATTTTGTTACCTATGTTCAATTTCAGAATATAATAGATTCATATATCCGTATTTGAAATGTAACAATACTCATCGATATTGGGTATGGTATATTTTAGTTCTGAATTATATTTGACCGAGTATTTTACCATTGTATAAAATAGGGTACACGTAATAATTTTATAAACAAATATGTAATTGATTTTAATAATTACTACACGTCGATATTGTCTAGTTTATAACTATAATATATAATATACTACCTTGTTTTCCAAATTGGTGTTAAAATATTTAATAAGCTGGAGCTTACAGTGCATATTTGATCAAATAAATATATTACCATAGGTTTTTACCCATTACTGGAAATTGCAATCGGCTTTACACATATATTCCTAATTTTATATTACATTACATAATACAAAAAATTTTATTGGAAGATTAGGAAGGTATATAAAAAACGGACTAAACTGAATAATAATTTAATAGGTTTGAGAAAACAATTTTCATATTTTAACCTCAAAATATAAATTGTTTACCCATGTTCGACTGATTGTAAGACGGTTAAACTAACAAAATTAGATTTTTCATATCCATCAAATTGGCCTCGTGTGACTAACGATACGAATATCGCTAATCTAATAACGCAAATAAATTTTCTACATTATTTTGAGCCTTTCGACTCTTGGCTCCAAAAATATTGCTGAAACTGTAACTAGATGGGATAAGGCCTTAAGGTGCATTCACAATGAGATAACACTACCAATGCCGATACTGATAATCTTACCACTAATTCTACCACTAACTGATTTTGTTGCCGTTACCTTTTGCCATTCACAATAAGGAAGACTTACCGATGGCGTTACTATTAAACATAACCTTTCTAGTGCGTAATTCATTTACTATCACAAAAAATATATAAAGTTTTACTAATGAATCCATTAATAGCTGGAACTATAGGACTTGCGCTTGGTATCTTATACTAAAGAAGTAAAAATCGTCGACCTTTGTGGACAAAACCAATAAACTTGAACAGAGAACAGCAAGGAGATTATGAACATCTTATTCAAGAGATGAGGTTGTCAGACACATATGTTTTTCAATTATACTCGAATGAGTACAATTTCATTCGAAGATTCATATTTTTTGCAATGGTTTTCCAAGCTTTAATATTCAGGTTTCTAAAGCCAGTTATCCTTTTGTCCCATATTACAGGTTGTGATTCTATTAATATTATTAACTTTTCGTCCATTTACAAAGCAAAATTCAGTACGCCACCGTCACAATGCATAAACATAAAATATAACCTAGAAGAATATAACCCTAAATACACGCTGTTCGCTGTCTATTCAAATCCGACTATGCCCGAGTAGTAGTGCGGAAACCCGAAGTAGAGGTAAAAGTTTGGCTGTGCCAAACATTTGTCTCTTTGCCGATACTCTTACCACTGCCACTCCCGATACCTCTTCATTGTGAATAGCATCATATAAAATGTGTTAAATAAATAAGTAGAAAAATTATCAGCAAGAATTAGTGGCATCGGTAATGAAACCTCATTGTGAATGAGGCTTTAGAGGCGTCCAGGCATAATTCCACGGATGGAAGTTTCGCACCACTGCTGGAGCGAGTGCGTGGACCAAATGTCCGAACATGCGGTTCCTCTCGTATAGTGAGCAGGATTACTAACGCAATTATGATTGTCATCAGGGGTGCGTTCCAAAACAAAAATACAAAGTAAGTGGATCCCTACTTCGAGTACGGTCACGTGACTATAGTTGCCGGAGGATTTGTGAGCGGCTTTGAGTAATTAAATAACCTTAAAAATATGAAAATTATTTATTGTGATTGTGTGTACTTCCTGTTTTATCAAGACATTTTTTACAATTATTACAGGTATTACTATTATGTTTTTCAAATTACTATTTTTATAAGTTAAATAATCATCAATTATTCCAATATATTGATAATCTTCAATATTGATTTCCATTTCAAACTCGATAAATAAGTTTCGTGGAAAAGTTTGTGTATGACGCGAAAAATCTCACTGGAGTATTCCGTACCCTACTAGGGTGCGTTCCAAAACCTTACTCTGGGGTATTGGGTATGATAAATTCCGTTCCAAAATTGTTGCGCTTACTCTGAGAGTTTACGCTATAAACGTTTCAAAATTCGGAGTACGCACTCTAGAGTTTGTTTACTCCTCGTACTCTGCTACGCTAGTAGGGTACGAAATACAATGAGAATTTGCGTATCTTACGCAAATTTTAACAACGAAACGTACAGAAATCGAGGTTGAAATAAAAAATAAATCTTGAAAATTATCAATATATTGGAGTCATTGATGATTATTTATCGTATAAAAAAAGTCATTTGAAAAACATAATAGTAAAACCCGTATTAATTGTAAAAAATGTCTTGATAAAACAGGAAGTGCACACAATAAATAATTTTTGGTAGTCAAAATGTTGTACCAAAAAGATATATTCTTATTTTTAAGGTTATGTTATTTTATTTACTCAAAGCCGTTCATAAATATGGTCATGTGACCGTACTCCAAGTAGGAAATCCACTTACTCTGTATCTTTGTTTTGGAACGCACCCCTAGTGTAGCAGAATACAAAGTAAACTCTAGAGTGCGTACTCCGAATTTTGGAATGTCTATAGCGTAAATCTCAGAGTAAGCGCAATAGTTTTAGAACGGAATTTGTCGTACTCGATACCCCGGAGTAACGTTTTGTAACGCACATCAGTATCATGGCGATCTATACAATATATTATACCGACAAAATAGGACAATTTTCTTCTTTTAGAAGACTAAAACATATTTACAATTATTAACCCTTTCTTTTCTTGTACTTTTTATTTATTCTTCAACTCAACCGTGTTTTCTAAATAATAAGAAAATATTACAAATAGCCTACTTATTGCAAAAAAAAATCATAATTTGTAGATTAATGAGCTAATAACTGAATAAACAATATATAAACATTGAGAATTTCATTACGAAAGTCTGTAAATTGTAAATATGTAAGTTAATATTGTATTAATACAATTAAAATGATTTTTACGTTTATTTTGAAAAATGGTTAATTTATAATGTTGATATTAATATTAAGTTATACCGGGTGTCTTCTTATTTTGTGGACCATATGAAATACAGTGATAAAATTTTCCTATTGCTGTAAATTCTGCCCTATTAATTTTAAAACAAAAGTGTGAAACTTAAAAACAGCTATTTTATTTTATGTTTATCTCATGACAAGAACCTATTACATCAGTATTTTATTCTGGGCATTTTTTTGTATTAACACTTTAGTAAAAAAATTAAGAATGCATAATTTCCAGTTATATTGTATTTCCTATGGTGCTTAAAGAAGTAGACACCGGTATAGTGAAAAACACAGTACCTATTACTCGATAAAACAAACAAAAAACCAAGAAAACTCAATAAAGCCCAGTTTCTATAAAAGCTCTGCGTTTTTGCCAAATCTGTGTTCAAGATTAAGATTTTGAGATAAGAGACACAAGTCGGTGTAAAAAGTTAATTTTCATATTTTCTTTTTTGCTGATTATTTTTTGACATTTCTTACAACCAATGAAATGTACCATTTTGTGTCGCGTCTCTGCGTTTTAACCAATTCTTTCATTATTTTACTTAGAATAAAGCTCTAGAGATTACTCCCGGGAATAATCTCTGTAGCTTTTGTTTTTGTTGACATATGTCAGAAAGTAATCAACACATAAGTAAAATGAGCGAAAAAGACCAATTTTGTGCCATTTCTTATCATGAAATAAACCAAAAAATTATAGAAACCACTTCTAAAAATACCATAATTAGTAATAAACCAGAAAAGGGTAACGGTCAAATTTAGGCGCCAAATTCAAACTCAGTTCATAACGCTGAGAACATAGTTTTCATCGCACGGAAATTTTATCTCAACTTTAAAGACAGAGAAATCACGTAAAAGTAAATCTCTTATGCAAAACATTATATGTACCACCTAGAATGATCCTTTATCTCCAGATTCGTATAATAATATTCACATGAACTGTGCACAGTTTTTAATTATTTAAATAAAAATACAACAATTCAATGAACGTATATCTCGATTGATCCTACAACTTTGGTACGCAGCCAGTCGCAGCATAGCTTGTGTTGCACTTGACGTATTTACAGGCGGGTGAGGGACTATCCACGACATACGGAATTTTAACTTACACGTAACATTTTATTTTCTAATAATTTTCTTAGTCTACCTTTTCAAGAATTTTAAACAGTTGCTATCTATTACTGAATAAACAAACTATCAAATCCTTAACAAGAGCTGCTTAATTTCTTTTACAAAATACCTTTTTTTTGGCAGTAAAATCACACTTCCATAAGAAACCTATACTAGGGAATTCAAACTATGAACTCGCGCTAAAAGCAAATTCTAACCTTACTTTTTTGGTCTGTTATATCTTTTGATTATTTATTTTGCAATGTCAAAGTGTGTTCTAGTTGTCAAAACAGACTTACCAACTGAGCCATGTAAATGAATGAAGCTAGTTAATTACGACAGTAGATAGCGTTACAATAGCATGACATCCTGATTCCGTTGTTTGAAACTTGTAGATCAGAAAATCTAATTAAATATAATTCGAGAGTTCGATAAATTAGAAAATAATTTTCCAGATTTTACTCAAACTTGTTGCCATTTGGCAATAGCCACTCAAGCCCTACGACCTTGGCAACAAGTTTTCGAAAAATCTGTCAAATTATTTTCAATTTATTCTCATTCTCTTGTCATATTATTACTGATAATTTCTTTCTTTGAAATTTTTCCGTAATACCTTCATTTCATACAGTAATGTAATACCTCCTTTTATCACGAATGATCTACCCCTCGCAATCTATTAAGAAATTCGTAAGTGAATAGAGACGTAATATTAGTTGAAGTGCATGTAATTGATAATAATTTGTTTGGTTCCCAGGTGATTATGGGGGATCGGCCGTCAGCTGAACGAGCATGCAAGGACCCTAACCCCATCATCGACGGTAGGAAAGCCAACGTGAACCTAGCCATTCTGGGGGCTAAACCTCGCGGTAACGTGCAAGCCAGTAAGTTACAAATTGCTTCTGTGGAATAATGCAAAAACGAGCAACATCAACTTTTGTCCAAAATACAACGATAGGATGAGCTAAAACACTTTATTTGAATATACAAGAACAACCACAGTCTAACGGTACAGGAAAATGAATAGAAATCGGGAGCATTGAATCAATGTCGTCACCAAAAAAAATCTTATCAATAAAATCTTTAAGGGCTTTGGTACAGAAATAGTGCCAATTCTAATCAACATTGAAAGTTTTTTGTTTGTAAATCAACAATTCTCAAAGTTGTTAACATTGGTTGTTTTTGCATTAAGCCACAGACTTTACACTCACTATATATACTTTATATTTGTCATATATGCAAAAAAATAAGTGACCATTTGATGCATGTTTGTTATCATCAATGACTCGACAATCCTTGCAGGATCAAAGCAATTGAGAATCCTCAACCCGTGCGACAACCATTTGTTACTAAAAACGACAAAAAGGATACTCTAATTCTAATACAACTAGTATTATTTATTGGCATTCATTACGACTATACACTTGCCGAGGTCTCTCAAATCTGATCAGAATAAATAGAAAACTAGCGATTTTATATAAATTCAGTTTTGAGTTATTGAAGAAAATATGAATCAACATTTAGACTTCGATAACTCGAAATATTTTAAATGTATAAAAAATTATAATCTAATTCAATTCTTAAATTTAAAATTGTTAGTTCAATAGTAAAAATAATTAAAACTATACGATATACTTTTATCAGTGTGATTTAGAATATTTTCATTTAGGGATGAAAGGTACAGAGCTTGAATAGTATATTATTTATAAATATAACTCTTCTCAACGTTTCCCTTCAGAAAAAAAATATTTTGAAGGTCTGCGTATTTGTCAACAGCATACATCAACCCTTCATCCTGAAGCAAAGCAAATCTTCTTCCTCTATTTTATTTTTCATATTTAAATTTAAATTAATTTTACTAATATTTTATTGTCAGTGTCTTTTTCACCAGGGATACCACAGAACTAGTCAAGCAATGATGTACTACATAATACTTAGATAGGTAACCACTATATGTCATATGCCATTTATTATTATTTCCAAATGGTATATGGAAAATAATTGAAAGATTTAAATCTAAATGGAAGAAAATATCTAATAGAAATAAATAAATTTATAAATAAATAAAATAAATATATCATCACGGCTTATTATCCATTGCTGGGTGTGCCAATCTGTTTTGTATGGTATGACTAGCGAATGAAAATTGATGTTTAAATTATTTTATAAATGTGGTTTCTTTTGAAACCCCAGAGAAGAATAGAATTGTACGAAATATTCAGGTATGAAATTTTTGCATGAACCAATAAAAATACTGAATTAGGAAAGCACAGAAATACATTACTATGTCTGGCTGAAAATAGATGGCTGACTAGGGTAAGTGAATACCAAAACAGGGGTGCGTTAAAATATTTTAAACATTTTTCGTTTATCTTGATTATAACAAAATATTTTGATCTTTAAACTATTTACTTTGGTAATTCTATGAAATAGGATTATTTTTAATTTCCTCTAACAGTAATTCCGAGTCGAGGGTTGCTTACACCTGAGACGAACGAACTGGAATTTGCGGTATTAAATTTTTTAAATACATCCCTGAATCCTGTTGCTAAGGTCATTTTAAATGCCTCCTGGTATTGAGTACAATTCTAATCTTCTGTAACGGATTACATGAGAAAAGAAACCACATCCATTAAATAATCTAAACGTCAACCGAGACGTCAACTTTCATTCGCTAGTCATACTATACACAGATATCGGTAATGATGAAATATTTGCACCGTGCGGGCGCTTACCAGGCGTCACCTCACGGGCACTCATTGCTGGCGCGGAGAGTGCACCACAGGGGTCAATTTTGTGTCATTTAAAATTCGAAATATTTGGCGTCGGTCGGGATCGAACCCGGTTCCCCAGATTCGCGACCAGACACTCAGGCACGTTGCCACGAGACCCCATAATAAATATATCATCACGGCATATAACCAATCTGCTTTGTACACAGATTTCGGTAATGATGATGACCCCTGTAGTGCACTCTCCACGCCAGCAGTGAGGTGACGTCTGGTAAACACCCACACGGTACAAATATATTATCTAGTAGAAGGTGAAGTGTAACAATCAAAGAAATATTATTAATTAAAATAGATGTTTATTATATAAATAATAAAAATGAAGATTACTATGGTTAAACAAATATTAAATACTAATTTAAGACTAAGAATATAATTAATTATTTAAACACTAAGTTTATTTATTTATTTAAACAATTAACACTACTGTTTATTTTCTCGCTATTTATGTCACTTTATTTATATCACATTCAACTGCCCGACCTTCGACCTTCACAGCGTCTGTATACTCAACTGACTCCACATCGTTTGTATACTCAACTGCCTTAACAGAATTCACTCCTTTCAACTCTCTTTCTGAACTCTCTTCAACTCTACTAATTGACTTCAGATCCAGTATCACCGTTGGGCCGTATGCCACAACTCTTCAACACCACTGCCGAGTATCCACTCGCTGTTACTGTTCCCGTATACTCTAGCTTCCCAATACTCCTCAAAACTACCGAGTACTCACTTCCACAACTATCCCAATAAAGCAATAACTTCCCGAGTACTCCACTTGACACTATACTGCTACTAAATTCACTGACTTCCACAACTAACAGTCCTCCACAACCTCTGTATACTCAACCCCCGATCACATAACTAATATGTGAGTAAGGGCTCAAGTGAACTAACTCTCGGGCAGAGCTCCTCCCTTTATATAGCTGCCATTACCTTCTGGAGAGCTCTCGAACATTCTACCCGATAATAGCATCGAATACAAAATATTCAGGCGACCGGAAGTAATTAAGGTCGCGACTCGTTTGTTTACTTCGCCACTTGCACGCTACGATTACGTCGTCGACTAACTTAGACGCCCACACGTTACAACAAAATGTTCCATGTCATATAATTATGATCAATAAGTAAATCATTATTTTGTTTATTAGTAGAAATATATTCTACTTCAATTATATGTAAAGTACAGTATTAAAATAATTTCGTATTAGTGTTTGAATGTAGGTTATTATTATTTCTCAGTCAATAAACAAAATAAAATTCTTTTTTTATTAAATTAGAATAATGTATATCAGTAAGTAAATAAATATCCTATATGTCTAAGTGGCTAAAGAAAACACTAAATGCAAGGAAATGACCCTCATAATGATTATAGGCAATGTCGACTAACATATCAGCGATTCCCAACCTTTTTATGTGTCATTAGTTCCGTTTTTATTTCATCAATGTCAAATAAAAACCTAAATGGGAACTGGAAATGAGTTTAAAATATTCATGCTTTCATAAAGTATATAGAATTGCATTTAATGTGTATAATTAAGTATACCGCTAGTGTATGGAATAATTTTTGTTATACAGCCAGAGTAAAAATATCCTACCTTAGACAGGTGAGGGTTACATCTCATGAACCTGTGATGTTAAGAAAGAGGGCACCGGAATTAATCAGCTTGTTTCCTAGAACAAAAATAAATAAGTGAAACATATTTTTTTCTACAGTCTATATACAAAGTAGTCATTTGCGCTCTCTTTTGTAAACGCAAAATGTCACTTTGCCGCTCATGCGCGACAAAGTAGAAAAACGTTCGCTGTCCAAATTTTTAACTGTACAATATTGAGAAATGTCACTTGTCTACATTCTTAATAGAAACGTTTAGTCAGGAACTAATGGCACTGAAGTTACACATTTACCTTCACAAGTCAATCTGACATATAACTGCTCTGTCGGTAACCAAACAAAATGCCGCACTGCTGTGAAAATAAAATAGGGTATTTATTTACAAAAACCCATAGGGTCTCGTGGCCGCGTGCCTGAGTGTTAGGTCGCGAATCTGGGGAACCGGGTTCGACCCCGACCGACGCCAAATATTTCGAATTTTAAATGGCACAATATTGGCCCCTGTGATGCACTCTCCACGCCAGAAATGAGTGCCCGTGAGGTGACGCCTGGTAAGCGCCCGCACGGTGCAAATATTTCATCATTACCGATATCTGTGTACAAAGCAGATTGGCACACCTAGCAATGGGTAATAAGCCGTGATGATATATTTATTTATTTAAATTACGTACAATGGTACTAATTCTTTTGGAATTTTATGTACCTCAGATTCAGTTGCACCAACAAGGCAGGGCCGACGGTATAGTATTTGGCGCCCTTCCGCAGCCTATAAAATGCCCCCCCCCCTCCCCCCCCCCCCCATATAAACATAAAAAGTATTTTAAAAATCTCACGATTCGTATTTCGAATAATTTTATTATAAAGAATATATTCATGAATTCTTTAAATATTAACCAACTATTTTACAGAAATGATACATATAAAGGAGACCCGTTTTCGACCCTCGCTATTGGGATCTTCGTTATTATAAGAGATGAAGTCGGTAAAATTAGGTCAAAGTTGCCCCGTTTGTGTACTAGTTGTCCGAGAGAGATAGCTTACCGGGTGAGATGACTCTTTTGTCAAAATCCAAATAATAGTAGAACGAAACGATGTATTCTATTCTTTGAATTTTTGCAAAGGAATCATCTCACCTGGTAAGCCATTTTCCCAGAATTTTTTATTTTTGCATGTAACTCCTAAATATTACATAATATGGAATTTTGATTTGCTCTTCATTATTAGGAAACTTTTTCATACATTTTCGGACGATGATGATCATGCTTATGATTTATTGCATATAGAAACAAAATCGATCCTTACGAATTTATGGGGGCTAACTAATCGCCAAGATTTGTTTATAATATGTATATGTATCTATATTTATTGCCAGTTTAAAGTTAATATTTAGAATTCTAATTTAGTTTTACTTTTTAATGCAAATACTCCACCTTGTTGCATGAAAGAAAAAAGATAAATACACGAAAACAAGACAATAATAAAAAATTGAAAGTAACACTGTGTTGGGGCGTTTCAAAGTGTAAAACTGAGTTTGGGCATTTAAAATTTCGAATTGGAAAGACATACTTAACATTTCATTTGCTTTTATAAAGGTATTTTAAGAGTATCTATTAGATATACAGGCTGTCTTGGAAATAGGGGGACATGGCTTAACCACAGATTCCTGGGCCCAAAATAATACTATTTAACTTATAACTTACCTATATCCGACAGTGCACCGTTTAGCGAGTATTCTGCTTCAAAGTGCTTCTAAAAAAAATTAGTTTTGTTTATAATAACGAAATGCTTCGTTCGATTCGAATGAAATTTGGTATGACAATCCATATGGATCTAATTCATCTTTTAAGATGGTATTTGTTACTGTTAGTGACAACAAGTGTATGAAACTTGGGTGTCGCGACCATGAATAGACCATAACTTTTTTAAGGCAACGCCAGTAATGTAAATTTATTGTATTCAATAGTAAACTTTCGTGTCTGTGCGTATTTTATGATATCCGTAACGATTTAGTCAGAAAAAAAATAAAATATAAGTGATTGCGCCGTGTAATTTTTAAAATAAATTTTATCTAGCAGTCTTTGCAAATGTCAAACAACTAATTTTTAAAGACAGTAACAATTGTTTATGGGTTGTCAAAAATTTCTTTTGCCATATTTTAAAACTAGTAACATATCCGACCGATGTAGTGTAGCGGACAGCGTCTCCGCTTTATACGCTGAAGGTTGCGGGTTCGAATCCCGTGTAAGGTATGGATGTTCCAAGTATGTGTCTTTTCATCCCTCACTCCCATTAATATGCAATGTAATAACCAAATGTTATAATAATATGTAAAATATATCATAGTCATTAATTATCATCGCTTTATATACTGAATATATGTAATAAAAAAGCGTAATAAATATTATTATTATTATTAAATAAGACGATTAAATAATGTTAGCTCTCTCCTAAACAACTCTAGAAAATTGACAACTCATAAACAATTGTTTTTTTCATTAAAAATTAGTAGTTTGACATTTGGATAGACTGCGAGATAAAATTTATTGTAAAAATTACACGGCGCATGCAATTACATTTTATTTTCTTCTGACTAAATCGTTACAGATATCATAACTTACGCAGAGACACGAAAGTTTACTATTGATTGTATCTTTTTGAAAAACAGTAAATTTACATTATTGGCGTTGCCATTAAAAAATTATGGTTTAATCATGGTCGCGACACCCAAGTTTCATATACTAGTGGTTCACTAACAATAGGAAATACCATCTTAAAAGGTGAATTATATTCATATGGATTTCCATACCAAATTTCATTCAAATCGAACAAAGCGTTTTGTTATTATAAGCAATATTATTTTTTTTAGAAAGACTTTAAAGCAGAATACTGACTAAACGGTGCACAGTCGGATATAGGTAAGTTTAGTTAAATCGTCTTATTTTGGTCCCAGGAATCTGTGATTAAGCCATGTCCCCCTATTTCCAAGACAGCCTGTATATTTAAAGTATTATACGTAATTTTCTTGATAAATCTGTAAAGGCCCATTCAGAATAAAAAAAATTAGTGGTAGTGTAAGAATTAGTGGCATCGGTAACGTAAGAAATTTATAGTAAAAATTGTTTGCGTTCACAATGAAAAATTATTGAAATTATAGTTTCTAGGAATTTTTTTATTATAAATTACTAGAAATTTTAATCAGTGCAAGGTTGACAGTTATAGCTGTCATTTAATTATTGTTGTGTGGGATTAAAGATTTTAAAATTAATGCAAAAAAAGAAAATGCACGGTCCTACCAAGCTCAATATTCATTCTTTTGTAAGAAAAAAACATTTCTGTGTCGGTTAGTCTCATTTCTTCCAATAAATTGTGGTAATCGCCTTGATTTTGTCTATTTAGATTTATAGGTCGAACCCACCATCTTCTTCTATTATTTTCTTTAATTTTTAATTTATATAGCGCAACAGCTAATGCACATCAAAATAATCCTTTTTCTATTGCTCATTTTATCAGATGCAATCAGATGTCAGAAGTCAATAAACGTCAAAACCGTCAAAAAAATTAAGCGGTAGCGGTAGTGGCAACGTAGAAGTTTGGAGTATACAAACTCCTACCGCTGCCGTTGCCACTACGCTACTACTAATTTTCTTAATTTTTTGATGTGAACGTATACGTTTGCTATAACGCATTCAATCTTTTACCCAGGCCACTACTGCCACTAATTCTATCGCTACCTTAATTTTTTTGTTGTGAATGATATTTAACTATTTTTTAATTTATTAAAAATTTCGGCGACCTCTACCTTTTGGCGCTCTTCTGCCACGCTTACCGCCTAGCGCCGGCCCTGCAACAAGGCTTAAATTTTAACCAACCCTTGAACAAAAAAAATGCTAATCGAAATTTTGACATCAATGCATAATAATTCTGTCAACATTTCATTTCTATTGCCTATTTAAGGAACGCTTAAAACGTAAGCTATATTGGTGCAACCTGCCATTAAACCATTTCTGACTTTTTTTCTTTAAAAATTTTTTAAAAAATATTTTTCTTTGAACTCCAATGATTCATTATTTATTTAAATAAAATTCGCTATTGAAATCCGTCTGAGTCATATCTATTGTATTTTATTTATTTATTCTAAAATCAATTATTTCTATTTTAATCTTATCATCCAAGGTTGAGAAGCTCTGATAAGAGCTATTACCGCCGGACTTGGTATATAATTGCTTAGCTGTGCTAGCCTTCATATTCGTACCTCGTGGTAATATCTCAAATAGCTTTTGCTTTATAATAATGCACTGGGCCATTGTCTGTCCAATGGCCGGCGATATCACACCAAACGCACGCGAACTGATGATTCAACACTCGGGAAATGTCGGGAGGAGTCGGCCACGGTCGGAAAGCGCGGGGAATATGAACAGTAAGAAAGAACAATTTAGAGTAGTATTAAACGTTCTTAAGTAAAGTAATTATTACAAAATAACATGTATTAAGAAAAAGCAAACTACAAAATCAGTTTCTGTGATATTTGATGTCGATGAGAGTCGAAACTGAACCGTCAGAAACAGAACTGATCCCATAACGCACACAGCCATGTGACTCCATTATCTTTAAAAATAATTAAGTTATTAATATTACGGTATTTATTTTATTTATAACATACATACATTATAAGAGGAACAATAATAAACCATAATGACATATTTGTTTATTTATTTATAATATACATTGACTCGACCATTTTCCCTATTTTTTGACTGTGATTTACGAACACATTAAAACACTTTCAGAAAATTTATTAGCACTAAATGAATCATTTATACTTAGTCGCATATGTGAGTGCGGTGAACGTCTATTTATATCAGAGGAATTTATTTAAAAAATCATTGTACACATATGCACAACATGTATGTCTGTTTTTGATTTCTGGTCTAGACGATATTTCGCTAATTTTAACTTTAGCTGCTAGAAAGTACGAAAAATAATTTTTAGTCAAGGTTGGAAATATGTACAAAACATTAAAATTCAATAATTATTGAATAATAATCTCACTAAGAATATTTACAGTGCTTCTGATTTTGAAATATGCAAAATATTGCAAATAGTTAAAAATGATATTTGTTATAAACTAGGCGAAATTTTTTTTTTGGTATTTCTAAATATTTAGAAAAATATAAATTACTTACTGTGCACGGTGTTATTTAAGTAAGCACACAACGCTTATGGTAGAATTAACCCCATATACAGGGTTTTATATTTTAATGGACCCAGCAAATATCTCGCTTATTTATTAAGTTGGTAATTTCTTTCATATAATATGATTTATACAGCAACATGTAAGCTACTTGATGACGGATGTACATTCCTGATACCACTTCCGGTTTATTAGTAATTAATATCTACTTTGAAATTTCAAATGGAACATAATATTTTTTTTACAAATTTGAAAAGTACATAAAATTTGCTTTACAATCATGTAAAATAATCCATATGTTACATATTAAAAAGTAAAATGGCGGGCACTTTTTTATACACCTAATTGGAAAGAGAATAGTGAGCTTGAAATAAAACAATTAACTAAAACAATTGTAAATGTAAATGTCAACTTGTAAATACTCAGTAATAATAATAAATATTATTTCGTTTAATAATAATAGTTACAATTGTTTTAGTTAATTATTTTATTTCAAGCCACAGTCATAGCTCACTATTCTCTTTCTAATTAGGTGTATAAAAAAGTGCCCGCCATTTTACTTTTTAATAATGTAACATGTGGATTATTTAACATGATTGTAAAGCAAATTTGACGTACTTTTCAAATTTGTAAATGGGATCCTCTACCAAACAAAAATTAGGAATGTAGACAAGTGACATTTATCAACATTTTATAGTTAGAAACTTGTAAAGCGAGCGTTTTTTCTACTTTGTCGCGCATGAGCGGCAAAGTGACATTTTGCGTTGACAAAAAAGAGCTCAAATGGCTACTTTGTATATAGACTGTAGAAAAAAATTATTTCATACTGGTTTCTAAAG
Organism: Harpalus rubripes; assembly: GCA_963082715.1. NCBI lineage: Eukaryota > Metazoa > Arthropoda > Insecta > Coleoptera > Carabidae > Harpalus > Harpalus rubripes. The sequence goes on along the minus strand of OY720458.1, from coordinate 49,535,258 downwards.
TTGTTAAATTATTAGAAGAAATTCCCAACAATTCGTTGTAGTCTTAGTTTTATGTAAGTAGGCTTAGTCGCAACTATTCGGAACACCTAGCAACGCTAGCTTGTCTATAAAAAAATAAATGAGAGATTGACAGATTAATTTTGAATTTTTCTAGTTTCGTTTACATTCTTATGCGCTGTAAAGCATGAAAACTGCATTCCTCGAGATATTTTGGATGAAGCTGCTGAGGTAAAGAACAATTTAATGTAGCATAAATTAAGGATTCAGTATAGAGGTAAAATTTTAAAGTACTAGGACTTTAGAGATTATCTGTCAGATCGCATAAAAAATGTAAAAAATTAATAAGAATATTTAAAAAATAGAAGCTTCAGATATAGTTATTAATTGCTGCAGAACGCTTTTTTTATTAAATAAGTTTTTAAAATATAATTGTCACAGATCTCTTTCAAACCAACGACCAAATTCACTAATAATCCGTTGATTAATGATGAGCTGATTATGGAATCAAGCTGATCCCTAGAAAAACATTTGTTTTAATATACAAACTTAATTTCTGAATCAAGAAATCATGGTCAACAGATTCACAGTTTTGTTTTGGTTTTTGACAGCTAATTCTTTATTGTATTTTCAAGTGTACAACTTTATTACAATTAATGATATGGGGGTGAGTCACTTTTCCTTACAATTTTTGTAATTTTGCTAATTTTTCGTTGCGTTTGATGGAGATGAGATGATAAAAACGCCATAAACATCCAAGCCCCTGGTGAGAATCGAACCCACGAACCTCAGGGCCGAGCGGTGACGGTCGCTTCGAGCGCTGTTCGCTGCCTCAAGCCGCACGACCACCGAGGCGGCTTTTGACAGTTAATGTAATTATTGTCTATTTATTATTTATTATTTTATTCGTGGCATGATATAACTTTTATTACGTTTACATGCAGTTTTGAAAATGGTTTCAGTTTTCAGTCAAAATTATGCAAAACTGTTTACATGCAGTTTTCAAAACAAGTTTAAAAATTGATTTGAAATCAGTTTCGGCGCATGCGCATTTAGCTGATGTAAGTGACAGATCCTCTTCACTCCAAATACTTCGTTTTGCTATTATTCCAATTCTTTTTTATATTTCGTACCACTACGCACTAAAACTACACAACTGTCAGTATATTTGAAGGTTAGTAACACAAAGCGACAGAAACGTTATGCTCTGTACGCATGCGCAGTATCGAAACTGAATTTTAAGTGTTTACATGAGTAGTTTTGAAACTAGTTTTCAAGTCCAACCCATGAATTTTAGTTTTAGTTTGAGATAATTCAAAACCGTTTTGACACTGTATACATGGCGTTTTCAAAACTAAAAACGTTTTAAAAACGGTTTCAAAACTGCATGTAAACTCAGTGTATAAATGTCAAAATTTGGATCAAAAGATGTGGTCAGTGCTTGATTCAAGGAATATGATGAATTAGTTGATCATTGATTTTAATTTCTTGATTAGCTTGATTTTGAATGGTGAAATGGATTGACTCAGGAATCGATGCTGATCTACCGATAGATCAACTCTCGATGTATTAGAATAAATTTCATTTGTCAGTTTTTAATTAAAAACGATAATTAGTATGATAAAGTGTGCTGTATTGTCCATATTCAGATCGGTTAGGGACGATCTGATCTACCCCTATTTGTTTGTGCAAAGGGGATGCGTTCTCCCTGTGTATTATGTGGACAGCCCTCGGGCCCTTGCGTGACACCTGGCCTGTAAGGGTTGCCTTGCTCTGATATTACCAGCTGATTTCTTAATGGTTTGCGGATGTATAAATTCCGGTTCGAATCGGTCACGAGTGTAGCATTACATTCCTTAGGAACACACTAAATTGCCGAACAAACTGTTGAACGAAGGAATTGGTACTTAAGAATTCATTTCTTAATTAAATCAGGACTTCCCCTAAAACGACATCTTGAATAATATTTATTGGCAGAATAAGAAACGAACAAATTATAACAAGGTTATAAATTCAATTTACTGTATTTCAAATTCCGGATGAAGCGTATAGTATGACTAGCAAATGAAAGTTGACGTTTAGATTATTTAATAGATGTGGTTTCTTTTGAAAATATTTCCCTATATTTGATTTGAAAGGAAACTGACCCTTATGTATTCCGTTACAGAAGATTAGAATTGAACTCAATACCAGGAGGCATTTAAAATGACCTTAGCAACAGGATTCAGGGATGCATTTAAAAAATTTAGTACCGCAAATTCTAGTTCGTTCGTCTCAGGTGTAAGCAACCGTCGAGTCGGAATTACTTTTAGAGGGAATTAAAAATAATCCTATTTCATATAATTGCCAAACTAAATAGTTTAAAGATCAAAATATTTTGTTATAATCAACATAAACTAAAAATGTTTAAAATATTTTAAACGCACCCCTGTTTTGATATTCAGTTACCCTAGTCGGCCATCTATTTTCAGCCAGACATAATAATGTATTTCAGTGCTTTCCTAGTCCAGTATTTAAATGAGTTCATGCAAAAATTTCACACCTGGAATATTTCGTATAATTCTATTCTTCTCTAGGGTTTCGAAAGAAACCACATCTATAAAATAATTTAAACGTCACTTTCATTCGTGAGTCATACCCGGTAAAATTTTCCAGTCAAGTATTTATATCGGGCCATACTGGACTGGGAAATTATTTGAAAAATAAAAATCAGTAAACTTTACGTTTTATTTTATATCTCGTGACGTCTGCATTTTGCCTACAGCTATTAGATAATACATAGCTGACTCGTCCGCCATATTGGCGCCAAAATGAACGCAATACATTATGAAATAAAAGTGCATTTTTTATAAGTTTATGTAGTAACTATTTTTCATAATTAAATATAACTTCCATATTTGCCATATTATATTTATTTAAAATAGTAATACAAGAAAAAATACGGTTCGTTAAGATTTTTGAGGTTAGAGAAAAATATACCTATATATTGCATAAGTACCTGTAGTACCATTTCTCAAATGATTTGCATAATTTGGAGCAAAACAACCCGTCATTATGGATAATTTCTATGATTAATAATACTGTAACGCTGATATTGAATAATTTAAATGGCTCCAAAATGGTGGATGAGTCAGCTGTAATTTATCTAGTAGCTATAATTTTGCCGAGTCTTCATTATTAAGCCTGCTTCAGAGTTTACTTAACGTAACATATCATAGCATAACATAAAGAAAATATGGATGTATGTAAATCGGTATAGTATTTCATAGTTTTCGTAAAAGACATAACAACGTAACTTAAGAAAACATAGAATATGACCAAATTTTATTTCCTTACGGATACGTTATGTTAATCGGTTATGTTCGCACGCGTACGTGAGTTGTCGTGTACCACATTTTAAAACAACAGAATAGCTGTCAATTGAATTGTCATTTCCAGTTTGTGTTTGACATTTAAGTTGCTGTCAAGATGGATGAAGCATTACTAATTCCTTTTCTTGTGAAATATGGTATAATATACAGGGTGTAAATGAAATAAGTGCATTAAATTTAACCAGTAATGTAACTCGATGAGAGCAACAATATTTCTTAATAACTTTATTTTCTAAGGCCCAGTTGCATAAAACATTGTTAACTTTAATCACGTTGTTAACTTTAACAAGACTTCTTTTCCAATGTATTTTTGGTACGTATCCATGGTTTCAATGTGTAGTTAAACACATGATCAGCTAACAACGCTTTATGCAACTGGCCCTAAGTCTTTTAGATTTTGAGTTAAAATTCTTTAAAGATTTGCTGCATATTTGGTTACCCACCCATGGAGAACAAATGGCTGCTGCCGTATTCAAGTGGGATACAAACAGCTCAAAAATTGTCGATTATCGGTTACACTTACAGTCACAGTAATTAATAAACGAAACAAGGGAAACAACATTATTATTAATTAATACGTAATAGTACAATTTTTAAAATAAATAAATTTAAATTTTGGATAACAAAATTATAAAGTTGTGTATTAAAACAGGATTTTAATCACCTGTGAATAGTGGAAGACAGGGAGGGACGAGGTAACGAGAGGAAGTGCAAAAGCATAGTTATTAGGTTATGAGATAAATATTTATCGTCGACAAATCATAATAGTTTAAATACGTTATTCAAAAAATGTAAGTACAAACTTTTGTCCATTTAAAAGAGGTACATAAGTACCAATAATTAGTCGTCCATTTATTGTTCCCGCCCAAACATTTTTTAATGAAAATTTTTACAGCTTTTTCGTCTGTCGAGATGTGTATTGTGCATAATAAATACACCTTCCCAAGTAAATTCAGTCTCATTAATGAACATTATGAGCCATTCCCAAAATTGAAGTCTGTTATGGGCTGAAAACATAGAACTTTTTGCACATGTTATGGATATAACTATATTGCTTTTTTAAAAAATTGTCATATGTGACACACCGTATTGTGATGTGATAAAGATGTACAAGATTAGCAAATGTGCGAATATTAAGAACAGAATGATTTGGTGATGATTTGGAAACGCTCCATGTAAATGCGTTGGCAACTCCATGACACTGTCTTTATGCCAACCGTGATGTCAAGTAAAATGTAGTACAGATACGAGTAAAAAATAAATAAATAAACCATAGGTAAGTAATTACAATGTCTGTGTACTCGCATTGTGATAGAATTTTACCTTATAAACAAGTTTATTACCAATGGCAAAATTTAATTACAACAATTGACAGGACTGTCAATTGCTACAACAAAATTTTTCATAGCTATTGTTACTGCATTCAATTATCACAAAAATATTTGGAACGACTCGTCAATTTACGGGGTGGTAAAAATGCTGAAAAAATATGCGATTTCGAGAAAAAGTTATTAAGAAATATTGTTGCTCTCTACAAGTTATATTACTGGTTAAATTTAATGCACTTATTTCATTTACACCCGGTATGATAAATCTCGACCAGATTGTAAGGATATTAAGAAAAAAAATAATACATAAATTGCACTAAATTATTAATAGCAACAATATCATCCGTATCCATAATAGTATTCTTGATTTTTAGACTAACAAATAATGTCAACATCAAACTGAATATATGAGAAAAATATTTAACATGCAGTTAGCAGAATATTTATAATACTTGGAACTATGAAACCTTCACTGATTCCTTATGTTACATTATGTTATGTAATGTTATGCTATGATATGTTATGTTACGTTATGTAAACTCTGAAGCAGGCTTTACTCATTATTTGTTTCTACAAATATTCTAAATGAATAATAATTACGAAAATAATATTGTAATTTTCGAGGTCCATTTCATAGACACACTATCTGAGGCAACCTTTATATTATTATTTTTTAAATTAGTATCTCAGTGACAGGTAACATCTTGTAGCTGTAAATATTTTGTAATGAAATTGCGGCATTTTGATGTCTGTTTTGTGTGTAAGTGCACGTTATGGCGCGTAATCGAATGAGCAGCATGTAGGGTGGTAGTTAGTGGGTACACATGGTGCTTCCTCACACCGGAAACTGCCGATCGCCGGAAGTCCGGTGCCGTACGTTGCCAACTACACGCACGAGCCTCAGGGGTGACAATATACACACCACCAACATACATGCAATACTATGCGTACACGATTGAAAACAACAAGAATAGTTCACGATTTGTGCCGAACTTTGGAATTTGGATAAAATAGGTATACAAGAATTAGGTATACATGATACAAAATAATATACTTGTGCTATAATTGTAGCATTTCAATTCAAAGTGAATTAATTACCAAAAAAATGCTACATAAGATTTGCACATAAATAAAATCTACATGTTAAACAGAGCTGGGAAAAGTACCGGAAAGTAGTACTTGAAGTACAAGTACTTTTTTAGTTTAAAGTACTTGAAAGTACCATAAATAAATAAATAAATATATCATCACGGTATAACACCCATTGCTGGGTGTGCCAATCTGCTTTGTACGCAGATATCGGTATGATAATGACATATTTGTACCGTGCGGGCGTTTACCAGGCGTCACCTCACGGGCACTTATTGCTGGTGTGGAGAGTGCACCACAGGGGTCAATTTTATGCCATTTAAAATTGGAAATATTTGGCGTCGGTCGGGATCGAACCCGGTTCCCCAGATTCGCGACCAGACACTCAGGCACGTGGCCACAAGACCCCAAAATAACAAATTTGGGTGCAAGTACTTTTTCAGATAATTCATATTTTTCTGATTATATGGATCTTGAAAGGTGATTATTGACAAAAATTTCAATATGCGATATTTATTTGGTTATTTAAAACAAGAGTTCCTCGCTGGGACTGCCGTACCACCTAGCGATCTTATGACGTAAAATTGACGTCATATGATCGCCAAGCGATACGAAAAACTGTACCGCGATGTTAAAATGAAGTCATTTTTACGTCATGCGATCGCCAGGCGATACGGCAAAGTTCCAGCACTGGAGTTATACAAACATTAGATGGTATATTTATTATGCCAAAAAAATCGCAAATATATCTTTACTTTCATATGATCGCTGAAAATATATTTATTAATGAAATTCACATGATTATGTATACTACAGGAATAACACCACACCACTGCAAAAGAAACTCTGACAGACAAACAAATGATTCATCGAACTTCAAGTACATTTAAAATACTTCAAGTGCATTTAAAATACTTCAAGTACTTTTCATTGTACTTCAAGTATTTTTCCAAGTATTAAGTACCAAGTATATGTGAATAGATTTACTTTGTCAAGTACAAAGTACTATAAATAGAAAGTACTTCAAATACAGTACTTGAAATACTGAAAGTACTTGCAAGCCTAATAAAGTACTTTTCTTGCAAGTATTGCCCAGCTCTGATGTTAAACACAATGGTTCGTATTACGAGCACAGTTTTATAATAAAAGTGCTTTTATGTAGCATAATCTTCATAAGAATATAATGTAATACCGCGCTCCGTAGAAATGCTTTTATTACAAAAGTTTTAAATAATAAAAGTGCCAAAACAAACATTATAGACTCGGTAGAAATTAGATGTCAAAAAATAATTAATATTTAATTAAAGTTTATATTTATTCGATCAGCATTTTTTTACATTAATGATCAGTATTTTTTATTAGGTTAGGTTAAATTAAGGTTAGATTAGTTGAGGTTAGTTTAGATTAAATTGGCTTAGGTTAAATTAGGTTAGATCAAGATAATTACATGTTATTATAATTTACCGATCATTATTGAACATTTACTTAAAATACTGAACCAATAAATATACCTTACCCGGGGATTCGAACACTGGACCCCTGGAGTCGTAAGTCGACTATGTTGCCCACTACAACACCGGGGTCGGTTAGTCAAAAATGGAACCAGTTTTATATAAAAGAGTAACAACATATTTTAGCCTAGGTAAATTGCCTCATCCTTAGTCCATTTCAGTTTAGAAATTCAAGAACTAAAAAGGTAAATAAATAAATATTATAACGTTTATTTATTTGGGTGAAGTGTAAATATTAGACAATTATTATTAATTAAAATAGGTGTTTATTGAACTATAATGAAAATGACTATTACTTATATTAAACAATTATTAAAAACTAATTAAGACTAAAACAATAATTAACTAGATAACACTAACACTATTTATTTATTTAACCAATTAACACTACTTTTTATTTCCACGATACTACTAATTATTTATTTCGACTATTTATATCATGTTCAACTGTCCGCCTACCGACCTCCACAACGTCTATATACTCAACAGCGTCTGTATATTCAACTGCTCGGACAGAAGTCACCTTTTTCACCACACTATCTGTCTATTTATGTAACTCTCTCTCTTCTGCAGACTCAGTAACACCGACTGTCCGTATGCCACAATTCTTCAACACCACTGCCGAGTATCCACTGCCACTTGCCGTTGCTGTCCCCGCATATCTAGCTTCCCAATACTTTTCAATACTACAGAGCATTCACTTCCACAGTTATCCCGGTATACCAGTAACTTCCCGACTCGCCGTGACTGTCCTTGTACACTATAGCTTCCCAATACTCGTCATCGCTACCGAGTATTCATATCCACAACTATCCCAGTTAACCAGTAACTTCCCGAGTCCTCCACTCGACACTATTGGCCACTAAAATTAACGTGAATCCCTCAAGCGGACGATGTTTGTAACTCTTGAAAATGGTATTGTTATTCAACTATACAGTAAATATATGTAGTGCATTGGATTCCTTGCCTGTTTCTTGTTTGTCTTTTTGTTTTAAAGTACATATAAATTACTTTGCAATATGAGCAAAGAACGAAAAAAAATTAAAACGTCAATTGCTGCGTTTATGGCTGTCATTCTCGGGGTAGTAAGAAATTGGTGAAAAGAAGAGTGACATCCAAAATAAATTTGGTTAAATCGACAAAAGAGAGGGTTGGATTAGAAAAATACGAACTGTAAAACAAGTGACGAATCATAAGAGAATAACAAAAATAAAAAGAATTGTATTATTTCCTGACCAATTCATGAGTAAAATAATACACTTTTTACGTTATGTGTAGCATGAAATATATTTCTTACACTTGTAATTAAAATAATTTGAAAGATATTTGACATTAGTTCCATTTTAATTTTCTTAACTAAGTAAAGTAAATTCATATTTATTTAGCATCCATAAATAATATATGGTACTATTTTACTATCTTGTACAAAATATTAAGACAGCTGTAATGTCTTTGCACTGGCCACTATGGCCAGCTATAGAAGAGCATTTTGTAAATAATCAATTGTAAATTTAAAGTTCTTCTAATCTCATGAGGATGATCATGTGTCGTTAGAGCACTTGTTTAAACACAGCCCAAAAAAAATTTAGTTCATTAACGCCACATAAAAATAACAACCCACGATTCAACAATTCTCACCCTTCTATAAAACTTCGAGAAGAATTTGTTGCCTCCAAATAAGTAAACATTTCCTTAGAAATAAGTCTAAGATAAGTTTCTTCGAATGTCATATAATTTAAGTACGTACATAAAATTATTGCTAACACTATTTATATAAAGTCTAATGAATTTGTTAGTATACTTCAAAACAAATGTTGGTTATACAATGTTTCTGTATGCGATCTTATAGCACAATACCATTTTCAGAGCACGTGTATGTTACAACACTAGCGCCGCCATCGGTAGTTTTAGTCGCCAATATTGCATACGCTTACCACGATACTGCTGTACTTCACTAACACTCTATGTGAATGTCTCTATATGTTTCTCCATGTAACTAACTCCCGAGCATAGTTGCGTCCCTTTTATACAGCTGCCATTAACTTCCAGTAAGCTCTAGAATGTTCGACCGCATAATAACAATGAATACAAAGGTTCAGGCGACCGGAAGTAATTAAACACGTCGCGTATTATTTTTACTCAGGTATTCACATATTTTGATACTGATACAGGCAGTTGTCGTTTGTCGTAGTCATAGCGAGCAGGGTCGGATTGGCCAGTCGGGATAATCGGGAATTTCCCGAGAGGCCGCGGCTTTTTGAGGCCGCCGCTCGGTGATAACAAACTAAAATTTGAGTACGTAGCATCATCTAATTAATTTCACCGGGTAACCTTTCTTATTTAGATTCTTTTTAATATTTTCTAATTCTTTACAAAATTTCTTTCGGTGTTAGATATAGTCCGAGGTCGAATATATGAGGTTTTGATAATTTCCTACTTTGTAGATTTTGAATGTTTGGGATTATAGTTAAGGTATTGCCCAGTGTTGGTATGTTGGTTTACGGCAGGGTAGACTGATGTTATTAATCCATGGTTCGTTTTCTCAGTTAAAACATCCAAGAATGGAAGGACTCCATGAGATTATACTGGCTGTATCTAGTGTTAATTCTTAAAAAAAATGCATGTATAAATTGGCTATAACTGAGAAGAGCTCATCAGCAAACCATCTTCTTGAACAAAATATCTATCTTTTTCTTGGAAATATGAGTTCTGTAGGCAGCATTGCAAAAGTTCCATAATAGCATCAAGAGGCAAGTCGGTTCTATCTTTTAAGTTGATATCTTTTTCAAGCCTTGTTTAAATGATTTCTAAAAATTTCTCGTAAATAAACTTACAACGTCAAATCTGAGAAGATTTTGTGGTTGTAATTGTATTTAGCTCAAAAGTTCTACAAAATGTTTTGAATTCTTCACATATGATTTTTCCTTGAAGTGGCTGAATAATTGGTAATAGAAATTGTGATAGTTTGTAAGTAGGAAAATTTATGGAACTTTTGACGGGTTTCTGAGATGCTTAAATCTTTCTTATGAATTTTTGGAAGCCACCCGTACAGGTGTGGAAGCTTGCTAAAATATGGACTGAGATCTGTTCTTGTTCTAAACGGAATATAATTCTTTATATTTCTTAAGAGCACGGTACACTTTGTTTTCAAAGCCGTAGTAGAATGTTTTCCAAGTTTCTTATAATTTCCTTGATTCAAAAGCTCTTCTATTTTCTGATCTTATAAATTGGTATCTTTCAATGCTTTATTTTCTTCGTTTTCAAGACTAGGTTTAATCAGATATTTTTTTTGCTTCAGAATTTTCCTCAGCATTCATTTATTAATAATTTAATATTGTCTACAACTTTTAAACGAAACTAAATATTATTTTCTTAACTACAGAATGTTTTATTTTAAATACAATTTTTAGGAGCGTTTTTTTTTATTTCAACCTCTTTTATAACGGTTTCTATGTAGGCAAAAAATTCGTATTATCCAACACCAAAACTAATATATTACTATGTGGCAATATAATTATAAATTTAAAAAAACCGGAGATGAGGCTGCTCATGCTAGAATTTTCCCGGGCCGCTAAATCTTCCCAATCCGGCCCTGATAGCGAGTGCCCCGCAATGGTCACTTTTGCTCTATTAGAAAATTGGAAGTGATTAAAATTTAAAATAAAAGGTGATACTGATTTCTTATACAAGGTGTAATAAAGGTAAAACGGGTACAAATACAAAAAATATTTTGACTCGTACGTCTGCGCATAGCAAATATTTAAAAAAATAGATAATAATATTAATGTCATTTAAGATGCAGATATTGTTTTTTTTTTTTTTTTTAGTGTACAACCACTATTATACAGATACGTCATTTCCAAAATATGCGATTGAATAAGATATGATGATATATCAACATTTATTTATTTATTTATTTATTTAAAACATATCTCGTGAACGAATATGTTGTTCCTTCTTAGTAAATGGCTGAGTTCGTCTCCCTGACAATTTCTCGCAATGATTTAGTCGTTGGTAAAAATAGCGCTCGCAGCAAACGAAGTAGGCCGTATAGTAGGCAGCCATGAAATGTCGTAGTTTTGGTTCTGTGCCAGAACGGCACTACGTCTCAGCTCCTTGCCGCGCGCGCGACGCTGAGCGTCGACGCCACGATGCCATCATGCGACAAGCCATATGTCACCGGCTAAAAAAAAGTACGCACGGCTGTGCGCAGAGAAACCAATTTTTTCTCGAACGACCACGTGGACGGTAGAATCTTGTTAATGAAATGAATAAATAAATATTTTTTTTTTAATAAATGCTCCTTCATCTTTGGTTGATAAGAAATCTTATATAATGCAGTTGTATCAAAATGTGGGGGTCTCGTGGCTGCGTGCCTGAGTGTCAGGTCGCGAATCTGAGGAACCGGGTTCGATCCCGACCGACGCCAAATATTTCCAATTTTAAATGGCACAGAATTGACCCCTGTGGTGCACTCTCCACGTCAGTAAGAGTGCCCGTGAGGTGACGCCTGGTAAGCGCCCGCACGGTGCAAATATATCATCTTTACCGATATCTGTGTACAAAGCAGATTGGCACACCCAGCAATGGGTAATAAGCCGTGATGATATATTTATTTATTTATCAAAATGTGACTTTCATTTTTTATAGGTACAATAATTGCGACATGTACCATGTGCTTTTATTCGCAAATATCAGTAGTGAAATTCATATATCTGTAAGGTTTAGGGCGCTTATCAAGCGTCACCTCAAGAATTCTTAAAGCTATTTTGGACAGAGCACCACAGACCACACGGGTCGGTTTTGAATTTAGTTGGAGTCGAATCTGGGTCGACCGAATCACAAGCGGACAATCGGTCACTTAACACTTTTAGGACCGATGTTACAATCCCCAGTTAAAATTTTAACTTCCAGATAAATAAACAACATTAATATAAATTTGAATTAGTAACAGGCAGAGTTGGCCTGATTTAAATCATTTGATTGACATCACGATTTAAATCAACTGATTTTTTTTAAATCATTGATTTATATCAAATTTTATAAAATAATTCATTATTGTAGAAAAATCAATTGTTTTTTAAATTATTTTAGATACCTTAAATGCAGAGTTAACGAAAACAAAATTCTACTATGGTAATATAATATAAAAATATATACATTACATATATACCTGGTGTCTACTTTTTTATGGACCATAGGAAATACAGTTGTAAAATTTTCATATATTTCTAAATTCTGCCCTATTAATTTTATAACTAAAATGTAAATACAAAAAATGTTCAGAATTAAATACTGCATAAAACGAGCCAAAATTTATTGATATACAATAGGTTTTTGTCATGAGATAAACGTAAAGTAAAATATCCGTTTTAAGCTTTTTACAGTGTTCCATCTAAGACATGTTTTGACCTGTTTCATTTAGGTAGACATGGTTTAAATTTAAAGTTTAAACAGGCGCGCGTGGATGCGTTATATACTATACGTATAAGCCAAAATTTAAATGCATTCTTTGGGGTTTTATTACAGAATTAGTGTTCGTTTATGAAATAAAATATTTATATTGACTTTAAAACAATTAAGTGAAATAACACCAAAAGGTCTTTAAAAATTAAAAAATCAAAAAAAAATCATGATTTATTTGATTTTTTTATCAATGATTTTTGATTTTTTTAAATAAATCATGATTTTTGCCAACCCTGGTGACTGGTGATAGCAATGAGAAATTTGTCTTTTGACAGTTCATTTAGCTTGAGTTTTATTTACTTAACTGGTAGTTAAAATTTTAAGCGTAAATTCTAAGATAGCCTTAGTAACGCAAATATACTCGTATCACTAAAATATTCTCTTAATGGAGAAATTTATGTCCAAATTAACAAAATTCGTATACATATCATCATAATTTTACTTCGTTATTATAATTGAATCGATCATGATTCTGAATGTTATAAAAATAACTGTGTACAAACAGTTTATCTATTTCGGTGTATTTATAACTATAAACGCACTGAAAACAAGTCATTAAGAAGATAAATGCACTGTTTTTGAAGCTTTTCGTTTTCTAGAGGTAGTATGAATGCTTTCAAAAAAGGTAGATGAATGACATATACCCTCAAATTGCTGTCAGTTAACAATGTATTTTCTTTTGTGAAGTTAAAATTTTTAGCGGGAAGCGCTACCAACAGAACTGATAAAAAAAACACCAAGTCATATTTTTGACGTAGCATTTTTTAATAATCTAATAGAATTGTAAAATTACCTCAATAGAAAAAATAGTATAAAAGATATGTTTCATGAGGCCTGTTATACCGCATTCGTCCCTTGTAAAACTCGCCGCAAAGCGGCTCATTTTCCGAACATGGACTCGTACGTAACAGATAGCCTTATGAAACTTGTTTTTTAATATACTACTGTAATATAGTTACTAAAGTGTGGTTCCTTAAACTACCAATTGTAACGGATGAGTAAAAAAGCAGAGCGTACTCGTGGAAGACTAAAAAAAGACAGGTGAAAAATTCATAGACTTCAAGAAGACTTCGTAAGCCACTCTTATTTTTGCTTCCTTTGAACCCTGCCGAACTTCCGAGAGGTAAATTGCAGAGACAAGTCATCAAAATTAGATTAACCAATGTTAATAATCACCTCTAGGGAAATGTATACATCAGTTTTTAGTAGTTTTACAAAAACTAATACATACAAATAATTTTGTCACGCCGTTATCAAAGTCAAATGATGTTTTCCCGAAGAACCAAAAATTTAAGAAACGAGAAATATTCGTTTTCCGGGAATGGACTGTCATATTTTGAGTCAGAGCTCAACGTTTCGCCCGCAGTCGTATGGGGCATCTTCAGGAGCAAGGGGGATAGTACTGTCTTAAACAAGGTTACACGACGTGTCAACCACGCTAGATGCCGAGTTTAAGCAACAAGAGGGGGAGACTAAGTTTACAAGGTTACCCAACGTGTAAACCACGCCAAATAAACCAAGTTAGGTTTATTTGGCCTCTAGCGTGGTTTACACGTCGGGTAACCTTGTAAACTGAGTCTCCCCCTTTGTTGCTTAAACTCGCTCTCTAGCGTGGTTGACACGTCGGGTAACCTTGTTTAAGACAGTACTATCCCCCTTGCTCCTGAAGATGCCCCATACGACTGCGGGCGAAACGTTGAGCTCTGACTCAAAATATGACACAGTCCATTCCCGGAAAACGAATATTTCTCATGACTCAGATTGTGGAAGCCTACGCAATTATTTTAATTTAAGAAACTTTCTCTGTTAAATGTGATAATGCTCTATTTTGTTTTTATAAAAAAATAAAATGGTATTACGTTAAACACAAGGCATTTCCCTACTATGAGTATAATATTCATTTTTTCTTGTAGGTTTTCCCTTTGCCGGGATTCGAACCGGATACCCCGCGCTACTCCCTGGGCAGTATGGGTAAGTGTAGCATCAAAAAATATCTTTTTATAATCCTACTCACGAACATCCTGAATTAGTGACGGGTGCATAGGCGATCCATGTTCATATATGCTGTTCTCGACTGAATCAGCGTTTCTCAAAATGTTAGTTTATTTCTTGGTGTGCCTGAATGAATAAGAGGCCAACACACATAGAAAAATTTGACATTACATTTACAATTTTTATACATTTACAATAAAATTGAATTTTTTTATAAAATTTTGATTCTTACTATTTTAATTACTATTTTTTTGATTCCGAGTACATTTTTTAAAAATTGGATTTTAAAAAAAAATTATGTTTTTGAACTAAGTTTTAAATATTGAAAATACCTAAATTTTTTCTTTGTGTGTTGAGTCACTGTGAGGATGTGTGTGACTTGTTTTCGTTAAATATATTGATTGATTATTAGTAGACAATGATGATGTTGCTAATTTTCTACGGATTTGTGATCGTCAAAAAAATTGTATCCGATTATTTGAAATATAAAATAATACCAGCACATAGCAGAGAAACACAATGATCAAACTTAGAATTCAGTTTTGACAAGTTATTAAAAAATAAAAAATAATATAAAATATTTGTAAATTTTACAATAATTCGGCTAACTTTGAACAAAATTATTGATGTTCCTTGAATTTATAAATCGAAATTATTGAATTTTAAATGCCTATTATAACACAAATTATTGATAATCAAAAAGCAGTGAAAAATTATTAGATTTAATTACAAAATGCATCTGACTTTTTTTCAAAATCATATGATTTCCGCAATAAAACTAATGGTTTTCTTATTAAAATTGTTAATTGACTAAATTTTAGTCGAATACCAGTGCATTCTCTAATTCTGTAAGAAAATTGTTCAATCCTGTCAGTAATCTTTAACAATGGAAAATTTAATATAAATTTAATTATTATTTGATATTGAAATTGAGGTTAATGATTTTAGCGTTTTACAAAATTGGCAGATAAAATATATTTTTTTTATTTTTGAAAAACCTTTTATCCTGGTAACATAGGTGAGCGATATATATTAAACCATTTCAATGTTGCACAATTTTAGACATAGGTACGCATTTCTGTGAACTGTGCTTTGATAGTTAAGCGAGTATACTTGGAAAATCATATACGGTACAAAACTATAATTATTTCATCGATGATTGTGAAAATAATTTTTATGTTTCCACTGAGCTGCAATATCAAATTATTGTACTGTTAAGGATGTTTACGATCTTTAGATCATGTATGTATGTGCTGAATTTTAAAAACATAAACGCAAATCTTTTTTCAAATTAGTACAAACAGATAATAAATAAAATAATAATTATAATTTTATAAAATAATTTTCATGATATATTTATGATATTGTACTGAACCACATAAAGCTCTTTAATAATAAATTTGCTAAGTATATTCTTAAAAATTACAAAGCGCAACAGAAACATAATATGTATATCCAAAATAGCGCATCACTCAAATGGTCTATTCTACATAGTTTGTTCAAGAAATGAAACTTATCGTTTAAATTAGTTTGTAGTTGTAGTTTTTTTCAAACTTTTGTTATTGGTATGGATTTGGTATTTAGTTGCAGAAGAATTTGTTTGGAAGAAATTTAAGAAAAAATTTCCAGGTACCCATCCGAATCTCCAGAAACATCTTTGTAATATATTTTTCGAATCAAATGTTCACATTCTTTTAAAACGATTTAAAAATTGCAAAAATAGTCTAACAATGGAACTTTTAGTAATAGTGTGGTTTTCGACCCTTCGCAAATCTTACAATCGACACCATAGCCGGTGCGATTTAATGAAGGATATTTTAAATGAAAATAATTTGAAATGGTAGTTATTATTTAAATTCATGTATCATAACTTTTTTATTTATGGTAAATATAAACGTGTACAATACATTGTGGTGGTTGTTAAGAACAAAATTTTGGCTTTCTTCCCATAAAACGGTGGTAAGTGATTAGAAAAAGGATCTGGGCAACCACATTTTTTCAGCTATTGAAAAGAAAAGTTAAATCTGTTAATACATATGTGCTAGATACTTTTTTTTTCTTGAGCTATTATTTGCTAAAAAAATTTCAATAATATCTGAAATAAATTGATATTATTTCGTATTAAATCCTTGGTTTTTATATCTATTTTTTTTTAAGTATTAAATATTTATGGATTATAGAAAATGTTTTAAAAAGAGTACCTACTTCATCAAATAACTTTTAAAAAACTCCAAGAAATTTGTTACGATTTTCAAAATAAATATTTGGGTAGTTCAATTTTCTTTATTTTAAAATTGTGAAATTACTTTTGCCAGAGGCAGACTATGAATTTTGGGGGCCCTGGGCTAATACTGTTTGGTGGCCCTGGCTATTACTGTTTGGGGTGGGGAGGCTAACTAATTAACCTTGTAACCGCCATCAGTTTGTCAAAAAACTTTATAGTGTTTTTTTTAATGCAGCATGGTGTTTTGGGGTACATTTAGTCAAAGAGAGAGAGAAAATTAGCTTTTATTGCAACAATTATGAATAGAAAAGGTTACCTTGATATTTTAAAAGCAACTTTAAAGCTATGTACCGAAGGACGATCTGACAAATAATTTGAGTCTTGTAATAGACTGGCTATTATATAATACTCAAAAATAAGGTCAATTATCCAGACAGAATATAACGCCATCGGAGACCAAACATTTGGTAGATTCAATGGCTCGTTATTTAGTTGCTCTTATAAAAACGAAAGGAAACCCAACAAAATATATTTCTTTATAAAACAAATACCTATATAAACACTTTATAATTTTAATGTTTTGGTTATCGTGCGGAGACTTTTTTGTCATAAATTTAGAAATATTTTCAATGAGATCTCATAAAATAACTGCATTATTTATTTTTTTCTCTGTATAAAACGTAACAAAATGCGTAAATAAATTAAATTGGAATTTAGACTGCTATTTTTTCTAAAATAGATTTAAACTATTGTCATACAAAGACTGTATGTGTTATCTTTGATAATCAAATATTTAAGTCAAGAATAAATACTAAAAAGGAAAGGAAAAACAAAAATAACACCTATTCTTAAAAAATAATTAATTTGATCATCGATGCAAGATGTTAATACAGTATGTCTACGGTGACCATACGACCTTTATTTTAAAGGACAGTCCTTTATTTGGAAGCACTGTCCTTTAGATTTATTTGCTTCGACAAAAAGCAATTTTGTCCTTTATTTCTATATATCGTCCTTTAAAGTTTAAATAGTTTATTGTCATACTATTTTATTTAAGTTTTATCAAAGGTAACATTAAATTTTTTATTAGCTTTGAGCATTGAGCATATTAGTTAAAAGTTTGACTATGTACTCCACTAGATGGCAATGAAATGTAAGTCATCCATGGCCAACTTTATTCAATTGAATGAAGTTGGCCATGGGTCATCATAGAATTACCTGCTCTGCCATCTTATAAAGCTTTGCGCTAACGCTCTCATTTGACAAAACGAAGTGTTTATTTACATTCATCGTCAATTTTTTTGGAAATTATATGTTCATTTATTTTCATTTTAGATATTATATAGATTTTACGATGGGGGGGGGGGGGGGGAGGGCGTGTTGTTGTGGGAGGTTAATGTGAGAGATTTGTTCTTTTTTTTAAAAAAAAATATGGTTACCGTTAGTATGTATAAAATCCATGCCTAAATCCGCCCCAGACTTTTGCATTTAAATAAAACGAATTTCATTTATGGTGTAGCTTGTAAGTATATGGTAAATCAAAAACCACTGAACCACAGGGTATATTGTTGGACTAATGCTGCAGGTCATTTGATTTAAAAAATACTAATTTTTTGAGTTTCTTGAAATTCTATTCCACTATCTACAAGGATAAACTAATATAAACGTGAATTTCATTATTCAGACATACTGTAGAGAATAACTTTTTTTTAAGAGAGTCCTATGACCAGGAGCGTTTATGTTTCTCTGTTTGTGTGTTGAGTAGGTGTAGACACGGTATAAAATTTTGATCGTCGGTCCGTTATCGACCACTGGTTGACACAGTTTCAGGTCTTGGTTGCATATGTATTTAGTAACACTCTTGCTACTACACTCATAGGTTAGCCTTCGTGTGTCCGTGGATCAGCCGCCATGCCATAGCCATACCATAGCTACTAGCCACTAGGCCGACTAGGCCCTAATGGCATGTAAGACCGACAGCCTTAGCCCGGTGCTCCGGTGTCCGGTGATTTCATGTTTGCTGTGGAGTTGAGTTTTCCGTTTTCCGTTGAGTTGAGTTTTCGAGTTGCTGACTTCTTACTTATGGGTATCGGGTGCTCATTACCAAACACGCCACTTACTTCGAAATGGACCATACGATAAGAAAATATTACACACAAAAATAAATTCCTTCCACATAACTCATACATTTAAAAAAATATGTTTTCTATGTTTCATTTATGATACAAATTTTGAGTACCTCTGAAATGACAGATAATGTTAACAGTGATGTATTGGAGCAGGAACACTGTTCTGGTTTCCGGTACATTTTTACAGAGCATTGTTAAAGTTATCAAACTAATTTCCAGTGATTTAAAAACTGCCAAAGTTGTCAAACTAATTACTGACAAATTTGCAAATTGTCAAATTAATATCAGGCTGACTTAAGGTGCATTTACAAATGAAAATTAGGTTTTTGTTTAGATTTAAGTAAAGGTGCATTCACAAATGAAAATTAGGTTTATGGTTTTTGTTTAGGTTTAAGGAAGTCATTCAGAAATGTAAGTTTAAATTACCTGAAAATTAGTTTTGATATGTACAGACATCTATGTAAATGCTTCAAAAACAAGATTATAATATCGGTAAAGCAGTACTGAACAAGACATCTGTGCGCCGTAAAACTGTCATTCGCTTGGCATTATTGGTTATACTTCAACAATTAAGTTATGACAGTCTCCCTTCTCGCATTTGTTTAAAAAGCCGAATCCATCAAGTGGATACTAAATAAAGATGGGTGTTTATATCTATATCATTTCAGACTCGTTCTGATTGGTGAAGTTTGTGACGTCAAACTAAACCATAAACCTAAAGTTTGGACCTTGCAATGTTTAGCTTTATGATTTGGATTTAGAGACCCTAAATTCTGAAATGTGAATGGAGTCATTACCTAATATGCGGCCAAAGTCTTTAAATCTAAAGTATAAACCATAAATCTAAACCTAATTTTCATTTGTGAATGCACCTTTAGTCATTCATAAATGCAAGTTTAATTTAACTCTAATTTAGTTTTGATTGTACTGACATCTATGTAAATGTTTCAAAAACAAGATTAGAATATCGGTATAGGGCAATACTTAATAGATACCCGTGCGCCATGAAAATGTCATTCGCTTGGCATTATTGGTTATTTTTCAGCATTTAAATTTTGATAGTTCTATGTTCTTCTCGTATTTGTTTTGTTTAAAAAGCTGATTCCACCAAGTGAATACTTGGTGAAGTTTGTGACGTCAAACTAAATCATAAACCTAAAGATTGGACCTTGCAATGTTTGGCTTTATGATTTGGATTTAGAAATACTAAATTCTGAAGTGTGAATGGAGTCATTACACAATATGCGGCCAAAGTCTTTAAATCTAAAGTATAAACCATAAATCTAAACCTAATTTTCATTAGTGAATGTAAAAACTTAAAACTATCAAATTATAAATCATGCTTCGAAAATGCTCTATGGTTAATTCCATATTTTCATTCAGAATTATGAACTAAGTTCTAACTAGTGATGTGCAAATTTCGGAAACTTATATTTTTGAATTTAAGTTTCACAACTTAGTTGCAGATGATGGATAAATTTATAAATGGTAGTGCAAATTTTGTTTTCCATGACCTACCTGATTTTCTTATTCTAAATAATTCTAGCATGACCCTCGTATATTTTTACCGAAACAGACGTTTACCAGAAGTCGTCCTCCAAATACTCATAACTGATATAAAAAATGTCTCATATTTGTTTAAAATATTAATTTATAAATATTTGGCTTCAAGCAAATTCAAACTCGAGTCGTCAAAATCAAAACCACACCGATCATTAGATGTATTATTATTTCTTATTTCCTAAAGAAATATTTTCGAAAATATTACCGTACTTTAGAATGTTTTAGTCACATTTTTTATAATTGCGTTTCAGTTTCAACAACTGAAAATGAAATGATTTGGCATATTTTTCATATAAAAATCTACCTTAAACTTTTAATAATATTTTTGTGTGGTAATATTTTATTATAATATGTTACAAGTAAACAATAAAATTCTTTATTTTTTATCGTCTAATGATTCATCGTCCAGAACTGTAAAGTTGTCTTGCACTGATAAACAATTCACAACATACAGAACTACTGATAAGCAGTCCATATATAAGTACTTGACAAAATCATAAAACTAAGTTTCTACCGTTACTATTATCCATTGGAAAATTAAGTTATTCAGCTGAAATGTAGTAAATTTTCAAATAAATTTATTTGTTTAACAATTAGTTTAGTAGGTATATAACGATATTTTCTTTAGTACGTATCAATTTTGTTTAAATATGCGCTAAACTATTATAAAACGCTGACATATGATTAATTTTTTTTGTATTTGTAAACTTTTAGTCGTCTCTTTAAATTTAAATGCTTCAATTATTTATAACATTTAAATAAGTTGATAATATTTTAAAAATTTAAACATTTACAGCCGAATTCACCATTAATTTGATTAATAATCAACTGATTAAGGAATCAAGCTGATCCATAGATAAACGTATGGTATGACTAGCGAATGAAAGTTGACGTTTAAATTATTTCATAGATGTGCTTTCTTTTCAAACCCTACAGAAGAATAGAATTGTAAGAAATATTCAGGTATGAAATTTTTGCATGAACCCATTTAAATACTGGACTAGGAAAGCACAGAAATACATTACTATGTCTGGCTGAAAATAGATGGCCGACTAGGGTAACTGTATTTAAAATATTTTAAACATTTTTCGTTTATGCTGATTATATAACAAAATATTTTGATCTTTTAACTATTTAGTTTGGCAATGCTATGAAATAGGATTATTTATAATTTCCTCTAACAGTAATTCCGACTCGAGGGTTGCTTACACCTGAGACGAACGAACTAGAATTTACGGTATTAATTTTTTTAAGTACATCCCTGAATCCTATTGCTAAGGTCATTTTAAATGCCTCCTGGTATTTAATCTAATCTTCTGTAACGGAATATATAAGGGCCAGTTTCCTTTCAAATCAAATATAGGGAAATGTTTTCAAAAGAAGCCACATCTATTAAATAATCCAAACGTCAACTTTCATTCGCTAGTTATACTATATGTTCTAATTCACCAACTTGATTTTTGAATCAAGGAATCATGATCAACAGATTCACAGTTTTGTTTTGCTTTTTGACTGTCATGTAATTTTATTCGTGGTAATTGTATTTTCCGTTAAAAAAGTATTAATGTGTAAGTTTCTAATTTATTTATAAAATATATTTTATAATATTCTTATAATAATATATTTATATTTTGATATAGGTAGAAATTACACTGATCCTATAAAGGAGTGTTTTTAAATATGGTGGAAATGAAATATATAAAAGTATATTTGAAAATATTAAAACCAATGCCTCAAAAAATCGAGACGAGACCATAAGTTGAGTCTTGTCGAGAGTCTCGCCTCGCCTAAAGTTTTAATATGTTCCATTGATTCGGACAAAATAAGGCAAGAAAAGCATTGATTTATTTATATAACAAAAACAAACAATTAACAATACAATTTTTTTGTACTAAATTTTATTACGTCAGTAATTTTTATGAAAACAACCTAAAATACATTTTAATTTAAAGGTACATTCACAAATGAAAATTAGGTTTAGATTTATGGTTTATACTTTAGATTTAAAGACTTTGGCCGCATATTATGACTCCATTTATACTTCAGAATTTAGGTCGCTAAATCCAAATCTTAAAGCTAAACATTGCAAGGTCCAAACTTTAGGTTTATGATTTAGTTTGACGTCAAAAACTTCACCAATGAGAACGAGTCTGAAATGATATAGATATATACACCCATCTTTATTTAGTATCCACTTGGTGGATTCGGTTTTTAAACAAATGCGAGAAGAACATGGAGACTGTCATAACTTAATTGCTGAAATATAACCAATAATGCCAAGCGAATGACAGTTTCTCGGCGCACAGGTGCCATGCTGAGTACTGTTCTACCGATATTTTAATCTTGTTTTTGAAGCATTTACACAGATGTCTGTACATATCAAAACTAATTTTCAGGTAATTTAAACTTACATTTATGAATGACTTACTTAAACCTATAAACAAAAACCATAAACCTAATTTTCATTTGTGAATGCACCTTTAGAGGGTCGAGACCGAGACGAGACCGAGACGAGACCATGGCACTCGAGACCTAAGTCTTCTCTCGTCTTGTGGCAACACAATCTGTGGGTCATCTCACGATTAAGAAATGGTGAATTCGGCCGTTAATGTACATTTTTTGGAAAAATAAAATATGTCAAATAACATATTAAAACTAAATTATTGTAAGTAGACACAAAATAAATAACTTGTTAATTAATAATGTAAATATTTTATTTTCTTTTTTATATTTGAATCAATATTCCAAAAATTCATATGGAAATATGCTTAAATACTTTGAAAATATGTTGTCCAATTTTTGAATATCAGACAGTTCTTTCAAGAAATAAAGAATTTATTTGAAGTGGTGGCTGTTTTTGGTATTTGCGGTATCCTGATACTCTGGATGTTGTTATTTTACTACTTAACTCACACGTTCTTTCTGTCATAAGGTGTGGTGTTTTAGTTTTAGAGTGAAGTACTATACAGTAGGTTCTTGGTACTATGGAGTGACACAGGGCACCTCACGTTTTTGTGGCTTGATTTTGCAGTTTACAATGTAGTGAATTAAAGTGGTTGACATTTTCATTAACAGTGTTAATTGGTTGCTGTGGAAAATAGTGGTAGTTTGATACGAAGCATGTCGTGAAGTCGATAATTACTCCATCTATAGTTCAATTCACCTAAAAAGAAGTTTACATTCTTTGTATTGTATAAATGAAGCGCAAGTATACGAATGGTCATTCCTCATCCGGGCGATATGTAGATGTCCCAGATAACCGGTGCCTACTTTGGGATCTCGGTCGAATAAATTTAATGAAAGTTGTTCTATTAAAAAGCCATTTTAATGTTGTATTTGTTTCTGGATAGGTCACTAGATGTCTATATTTGGCAAAATATAAATATTTCCATTTTTGTTTTTCGCTTTTTTATTTAAATTCATACTGGATTATACAGGAAGTTACAAATTTATAGGGGTATGTCGGGGATGCAAAATAGACACATCGTTTTCGAGGTACAGGCTCTTAAAAGACTAATAGGGATTACAGCTCAATCGAATTAAGTGAAATTAGTAAAAAATAGTGAAAGTATATGCTTTATAATGAATATTAACAAAGAAATAAAATGATATAATTGAAATACTTCAGAAATAAGGGAGTTTTTGTTTTAGCAGCTCGTCACTCATATGAATTCCATATATAAATATATATAAATATATATAAATATATATAAATATATATATAAATATATATAAATATATATAAATATATATATAAATATATTTAAATATATAAATATATAACGAATACCGAGTTAGGGGGTGGAGTCTACTACCAATGGAAGTAGAGAAATTCAAATAACGAACACGTGGCTACCAGTCCAGTTTCAGTACTGCAATTCCCAAACAGTTTTTATTTGAATATAAATTTCTTGCATTAAATTTAATAATTTTGATACACTTGCAATTATAAAGCATGTAGACTTGTACAGTGTTATACTATTAATTTGTTTTTTATGAATATAATTTACAAATAGCATACATTTCAAGAACATTTTAGATCCACGAAGAAAACAGTTTTATATAAAAACTTATATTCGTGACGTCACATCTATATTTTCAAACTTCGGGGAACCATAACTCGCTTATTATTAGGATTTTTTTCGCCGGATTTTCACCAATAGTCTTAGTTTTACTTATACTTTCTCATGAAATTATATATAAAAATGGTGGAGTCCCCTATTATTTTGTTTATTTTAATTTTTTTAAATAATTTTATTCTTTTTTGTATTAAATATTATAATAATTACTTAAAACGATGACACCAACTTTAATGCAATCATTGCACTTTCAGAGCATATTTTGATACATTTGTAAAAAATCGCTAGGATTTGTTTAAATTTCTTGTACTGCCGTACACTCGGCCGTAATTAATAATGCGTCTGCAATTCAATGGAAAAAGTTAAAATAAACAAAATAATAACTGAAATGATAGGGCACAGTCAACTAAAATTACCCCAAAAAATTGTAACATGTATACATTAACACCCAGTATATTTTAAAAAGTTTTACTTAAAATCTAGTATGAGAAAAAAAAAGGTGGAAGATTTTATTTTTGCAGTGACCTATGCATATTTTCGGTAAATTAAACATTTAAAATGACTTCTCGAAGTAGCAACTTTTGTCAAATTTAGCCGATTTCATATCTCGAGATCGCATTGTACGCGTTATTCTGAGCCTCCTGTATATTTACTAATTCTACGTTTGTATACGTTTCATATATGGACAATATAATAATTCTGGTTTTGTATGTTAACAAGAAAATTAAATATTGTTCGTGGCACCATAACTTTAAGATTTTCTTCTTACGTGAATTCATCTATAATAACCGTATCATCGACAAATCTTGCCGTCAAAAAGCTCTCAGATCGACAAAATTCTCCATTATCTATTAAAACAATACAACTAAATTTAGGAAATTATTTTTTGTTTATTATGTTTTGTCTAATTATTAAAATTGCTTATTTAGACGAGCTGTTGTGACGGATATAGTGATGGGAGAACGTTGTCGGTATAGCGGTTTTCGAAGAAACGTTTTTCGATGTTATGGATATTCGATGAAGTGGTTGTCGACTACACGATACATAGATACGCGTTTTTATACCGTGAAAAAATAGAAGAAAATACTTTTTTATTATTAATTCATATTACTATTCAATTTGTATTTATTTTTTTATAATAATGATTAAAATATTGAAAACTTGTTTTACATTTTTATAAAAATAAATTAAGTATTATTATTTTCAAATAGGTACTAATCTGTATTTTTCTTATATTTCTTTATAACTGTATAAAAATACTAATTTTCTTATCTTTTTAAACTATAGTCTGTTTTTTATCCAGGTGTAATCGTATAATGTGGTTAAACATAAAATTTATAATCAATATACATATTATATTACAAATTTTAGAATTATTAGTGTCTTTTTCAACAGTACGACTACTATGCAATAATATTTTTATTAATTTATTTATTTATTGCCCGAGTGTGTTAAGTGGCGGGTTATAGTTACCGAAGTTTAAATTTGACAGTCAAAATTTCAATTTTCAACTGTTGAAACCCATATATGATTTGGTATAAATATGGCTGACCAAAGTTAGCCAATTAAAAAATAGACTATAGTGCAACGTATGGTATAATAGATTCGTATATACTTTATTCATTTCTTTGTGTGAGTTTATTTTTGATGTACTTTTTACATGCATTTATATTTATTTGTTTAATTAATTATTTAATTAAAACAAAAGCAGATAAATATGTGAAAGACAACAATCAATATAATTAAATATGTCTTTCTCTTATAATGGTTTAGAAAAATTTGAGATGATGTACTTTTTGTATTCTCAAATACAGAGTTTTTTATTTGAAGAGATATGAATTTGGTTAAATGAGCAAAATTGTGCCATTTTGAATTTCAAAACTACTGATGTCAGCAAACATTAATTTATATCAGCGGTTTTCAAAATATAGGACCTAATTTTTTTATTTTAAATTGGAACATATATTTTTTATTTCTTTATTCACTAGAAAATGTAATTCTGAATTCAACGATAAAATCGTTTCATACCATCACATAACAAATTTTTTGAGAAAAATTCATAATAAATTTTATATTAATTTGATTTAAGTATGACTATAATAAATGTGCCACAAATAGAAAAAATAAATGCATGTTACTTTTTTCGTAGAATAAGAATGCCATGATTGAAATTAGTGAATATTTTGTTTTGTTACTTGATCATACTTTTTATTAAATGTCAACACATAAAATACTCATTTTTTCATTCAGGGCATTCTAATTCTACGTAAAAAAAGTAACATGTCTTTATTTTTTCCATTCATGGCACACTTATTATAGTCATATTTAAATCAAATTAATATAAAATTTATTATGAATTTTTCTCAAAAAATTCGTTATGTAATGTTATAAAACGATTATATCGTTGAATTCAGAATTAAATTCTCTAGCGAATAAGGGAATAAAAAATATATGTTCCTATTTAAAATAAAAAAGTCAGGTCCCATATTTTGAGAACCGCTTATATTAATTAATGTTTGCTGATATCATCAGATTTGTATTTCAAAATGGCACAATTTTGCTCATTTAACCAAATTCGTATCTCTTCAAATAAAAAAGTTACTAATAGTGAGCAAGATTATTGAGACACCCTGTATATCTCAATGCAAGAAGATTTTATTAATAATTTGAGCATGGTGGACATACAACAAAATTATTTTAATCATTCATGATTTTATCTCGTCCTAGGACATTCAACAAGTCAAACTCTAGAGATGTACTAATTTTTATTAAAATAATGGAAAGCTGCGCCCTGGACTGAGCCTATAATTTTTGAAAAAAAAAACGACCCTTGAAGTATAGTCGATATATAGAATTTATGTGATCTACAGAGTTCAGCAAGTGTTAATACGATTACCAACTATCTACTAATACTAGTAACTGGGTAACCGTCTAAGAACAACATGTGCCATTGGTCGGCTGTATATGGTTATAGTAGTCACACAGGCTTTTTTTTAAATGAATTTTCCATAAACCCAAATAATTAACTTTTTTACAGACATAGTTATTTTCACATATATTGTTGATTTTTTTCCTTCTTAGTAGTGAAAAAACTAAGATCATTTTAACCTTAAATTCAAAATACTATATTCAGTGGCAGATTTCCGCTCAGGCGCAGAAAGCACGCGCTTGGGGCCTCTTAAATCGAGGGGACCTTAAATTTCGGGCCTCAAAAAAAATGTTTTATTATTATTAATATTATTATTATTATTAATGATCATGTTCCTAATATACATAATTAATAATTTAATAGTATTCTCTAAATTAAATTGACAAATGAATAACGCCATCTATGCCATATGTTTCGTGGCGGCCTAGGAGTCATGTTTTAAACCATATGCAAGTTTGCTTTCTACTGACGGGATAAAGATAGAATATCCTTACTACTTACTTTAAATTTGGCGCTAGTACGGTTCGGTCACAACTCTCAAAATGCGGTTAAGAAACCGAAAGCCTACTTTCAACTTTTGTAATTCCCGCTCGATTTTGACGTCATCACTTTCGGTGTCTATTCTAAACGCTGTATTTGTGAAAATTATAACTTCTTCGCTTTTAATTTTCAAACATACTTTAGTCTAACGGTAACCTAACGCACAGAACTCAAATGATTATTAGTTTTTTTAGGCTGTATTTGTGAAAAATGTGACATTTTCGCTTGCAAATTTTCAAAAACATTTATTGTTAAGTACATTCATTTTATATGAATTTAACCATACTTTATTTTCAAAAATGCTAATATCAGTATAAATTTTGCTCTGCGTTGTAATTATTGTGGAATTTGATATTTTTCATGGTTTTGCAACTATATGTATAGGTATAACATTCAAAATAAAATTCTTGACAGGTGGATTTTCTAGACAAGGTTAAAATTCAAATATGTTTTTGTTGTATTTTTTTATTAATAAACCCTGTTTTCAAATAAATCGTGTATGTATTTGTATTATTTTTTATTAATAATCTAGAGTGCGTACTGCAGTAAAAACGCGTAGAATGCTCTCTATAATTTTACTTGGAATATTCTTTGGGAACCTCCTTGGGATTTATCGTCGAAAGCATTGTAGGTCTTACTGTTCCAATTTTTATTAATAAGCATTAATCGTACATGGACGTTTCGGGCATAAATTAGCCCATCATCAGCTATAAAATATTTATATACTGTTACAAATATAAAATTTGAAAAATACAAAGTTTTCAACTCACCAAAAAGAAATGAAGAAAATTTGGTATAAACCAATGAACAGCTAATTTGGTTTTACATTAAAAAATATATAGTTACAATTTAAATTTCAGTTCAAATGAATATATAGTTACAATTTTTAATGTAAAACCAAATTAGCTGTTCATTGATTTATACCAATTTTTCTTCCTTTTTTTTTAGTGAGTTGAAAACTTTGTATTTTTTAAATTTTATATTTGTAACAGTATATAAATATTTCATAGCTGATAATGGGCTAATTTATGCCCGGAACGTCCATGTACGATTAGTGCTTATTAATAAAAATTGGAACAGTAAGACCTACAATTCTTTCGGCGATAGCTCACTATAATGGTATTGAAAATATTTAGGGCCGGGGGAGGGGGGAGTTGGGTTTGGGTGGTTTCAAAATTGAATTGCGCTTGGGACCTCTCAAGTGCTAAATCCGCCACTGAATATATTCTAAATTTATTAAGTATTCTAGACGTCCAAACAACTTGTTGTTGTTGGTTTGAGTTATCTTGACCTCTGGCATGGTTGACTCGTTCGGTAATTTACATTCTTTCAGTGGAAAAATGGTATAAGTGATAATGTCAAACTTGAAATTTTATTTTAAATGAAAAATCTGTATGATTCTGAAGATTCTGGACTTTAGATGATGATAATATATGAAAAACATGCCATTTTTTCTCTGCACTTGTATCACTTTTCAAATGATTGTATTCATAATTATAAGAGCCCAAATTTAATTGTATCTCTTTGTAAATTGCAAAATCTGCGTATTGGTGTTAGCTCCTGCTCCTACTCCTAGGTATCATGTCACAGGGAGTTGTAGGTACAGTCGGTTTTAAGTGCCTGCTCCGTTGCCGAGTGCGTGTGTCTGTCGGATGCTTGACACGTGTTCTAGGTGCATATGCATACACTGTTGACTGTTGCTTTCCTTTGTTTATACATGTAGGTAGCGCAGACCATGTCATGTACATAACAGACCATACACTTTACAATTCGGCTTATTCTCTAGCTCAGTCGTTAATTTTTACCAAGTTGCAAAAATAATTTCATTATCTACTTTGTTACAGAATAAGTCTGAATGTTTGCTGTTTTCTCTTAATTCACAAACATTTTCTTTATAAGATATGTAACTATATACCAATTATGTATTTAAATCATATTTAAATTAAGACAATTTAATTTATTTTTAGTCTTATTACAGTACAGGTCTCTTTTAATTAGTATAGTTCACAATATTCATTTTATTTTATACCAGAGTCCAATATGTTCCGTATTGAGTATCGTATTACTTCAAATTTAAGTCGAACTTGCCAATAATCAGAATCAAGCAAAGATTTTTGAGGTTAATTCTTGGATGGCTTACCGTCTAAAGTCTGACTATACAGGATGTTCATTTTAAATGGGCCGCCATTGATATCTCCAAAACTGTAAGAGCTACAAAGACAGTTAAATGGGCAAACAATTTTTATTTTGCAAGACAAATTTAAAGAAAAAAAAATATTTTATTCGACTAGTGGTTCTCAAAATACGGGACCAAACTTTTTTGTTTTAAATATGAACATATATTTTTATTTGTTCTTTCGTTCGAGAATTTAATTCTGAATTCAACAATATAATATTTTCATCAACAATTTTTTTTTGAGACAAATTTATATAAAGTTGTATATTCATGTGATTAAAATATGACTATTAATCAAAGAGCCACGAATGGAAAAAATTGGTTGCCATCTCAGATGACATTTGTGATCAATTGACACAACAAAATATTCACTTCTTTCTGTCATGGCGTTCTAATTCTATGTACAAAAATTAACACATATTCATTTTTTCCATTCGTGGCACTCTGATTATATAGTCATATTTTAATCAAATTAATATAAAACTTTATACAATTTTTTCTCAAAAAAATCGTTATGTGAGGATATGAAAATATTATATTGGTGAATTCAGAATTAAATTCTCTAACGAATGAACAAATAAAAAATATATGTTCCCATTTAAAATTTAAAAAAATTATCCCCTATTTTGGGAACCACTTGAAGAAAAATAATAATTTCTGTTGTTTTAATTTGTGTTCTAAAATAAAAATTGTTTGCCCATTTGACCGTTTTTGTAGCTCTTATAGTTCTCGAGATAGCAATGATGGCCCATTTAAAATGAACAACTGTATATTAGAGAGTTATTGCAACTTCTAAAATAAAAGAACGTAATCATTAAGGTTATGTAGATAACACCTTATTTTAAAAATAATGGATATTCAATTTCAATGTTTACGGCATTTAATTATTCACGTTAACGTTAACGCTAAAAACTACACAAACGAAGTTACTGCCACACTTTACGTTATTCATTTAACGTGAACCTTATTAATAGGCATGCGCATTCGGGCTATCACGTGACTTTAGTACGTTATTTTTGGGTTGAAGTTGTAATAACTCTCTAATATTAAAAAATGTTTTTTAAATAACATGAAGACCGTAATAAGTGATTAAAAAAGGTTCTGTGCAACCCTGACTATGTAAATTAAAAGAAAAGCGGTACCTGTTGAAAATAGAAGTTTATTTTTTTATTTTCAGTACGAAAAGTGTAATAATATTTTTTGCATTGGCTGCTATTTACTAGCATTTTAAATAAATTCTTGCGTTTTATAGTTATTTATTTTGTTCGAAAATATGATTTTCTAAAATTGATTTGCGTCTTAAATTTGAAGTTTTACAATATACAAAAATTAAAATGAAATTTTCAAAAATTTGTATTGCAAAAGTATTAAAATATTATGACATCAATTATCTTGTGTCCAATGTTGGAATTAGTTATCAAAATATCAGTTCCATCAAAAATTAATATTCAATTATCCAATTTCCCAACTGTATTTTAAATTATCTCATTCCCCTATGGACACATGGACTATACTTATACACCCCTTACGAATTTTCTGTACTGTCATTCTTGAACAAGCCGTCAATCAGAATTTGATTATCGAAATACTGAATATTTAACTAGGTTTAGTTGTTAGACTAATATTTTCCTGCAGGCTGTTTAGCGCTGGCTGAAAACTGACATACGATGTCCGATGAATGGAACCTGAGTGTTTGCACTGCATAGAGAAGTGACAAAGAAAATCCATATTAGTGGAAAACGAAAGCGGTAGACCGGTCAAGGTGAACCAAAATAAAATAATTGGTTGGGTTGGGATATTAATATTAATTGCGCAAAGTTGAATTCAAAATGGAGGAAGATGATACAAAATACAAAAATCAAATGATTTTAATCTCAGTGTATACCTATGTAAACAACCTCAACTGTATAGATATATCGCTACCTAAATCCGTGAATAGAAGCAGATTGGCAGACGAGGATCCCGAAAGAATTATTGACTACGTTTTCACGTATGAGAAAAATTTACTTTGACTTGACTTTCAAAAGGCGACTTATGAAAAGTCAATTTAATGGTGCGTTTACACATAAGGTCAAATATACTTCACTTTACGTTTGTTACTTGTCCTTCACTCAACTTTGACTTTGACAGCAAAGTAAAATTTGGTTATAATACGTTTGATGTAAGTTACATATTTAACTATTATCATATAATCATAAAGAGAATAAATTATTTATAGAAAAAATGGATAGTAAACTACAGTTACTAAATTTAAGCGCGATATTTTTAAATAATATAACTATGCAGCCACAATATTGGATGTAAAGTATATTAAAAAATAATCGCATAAAATATTTTAAAATTCGAGAATATTTTAAATGAGACCCTTAGCGCAAAGCTTAGCGTAGATGGCAGCATATGGACATTCTCGTAAGTACGTATTACAATTTACAGACTTTTGTAAGAATACACAGACATTGTTGTGTGTAACCGTGACTTTTCATGGTTGTGGCACATTATATAAACACAAAATATAGAATAATATACAATAGGTGCAATAGAACAAACGTTTTTAACAAATACGTTGTCTAAATTTATTATTTTTATTAATAGTAATGTTTGACGCTCGTTTGACGTTTTAAAGTCTTTTAAAGGTTAAAGTAACTAGCCCAGTAGCGAACCTATCGGGAGAAATATTGTGCTAAGGCTCTCATTCAGATATAAAACACAAAATTGTGTAATTAAATATCTCGGAATTTGTGGATGAAAACTAGATGTCACTGTTAGTAAAGTATGTTTCGTTCGTTGGTTCACACGGCTTTTTAAAAGTCACTTATATGAGTCAAGTCTATTTTATTTTGGACTTGACTTTAGGAAGAAAAGTAATAGGCGAGAGTGTTTACACAACGGCAAAAGTCGCCTTTTGAAAGTCAAAGTCAAGTCAAAGTCAAGTCAAAGTACTTTTTTGCTATACGTGTAAACATAGTCATTGAGAGTAAAACGGTGTTCATAACCAAGTAATTTCAATATCCAATTTGAATTTCTACTTTGCGTTAAAGCCTGTAACATGTGCCCGAATATACGCGTTCACAACAACATAATTTCGCTTTCAAATTTCAATTTCCAATTGCAGCCTTGCAGTGTCCAAACTTTTTTCAATTCCAATTTGAGGTAACGCATGCGCATAGTGTTGCTGAACGTCAGACGACAAGCTCAGCTGTCATTATTTGGAGGTTATTGTAAAACATTAGTAATGACTCCCAAAAAAGCTCTTCAGCTTGTAATATAAAAGGGGTGCGGAAGAAAATGATAATACTGCTTACTTGTTTTCCAACGATGATACACTTTATTTTGACTGGTTGGTGAAAAGGAAGAACACACACATTTTTACACTTTAAATTCACTTGTTGACTGATGAGGGATGTCAACGAACATGTAGATTTATGGACACGGACATTACACGAGATTTACTGACTAAAGATTTATTTACATGTTTACAACTTATTATCATTAATTAAACTACACATAACTAAACAACTAATCAACTAAAAACTAAAGATGCCGATGCATCTCTCGGCCAAATACTCGCGTTCGCGGATCACGAGCCAAAACTTAAACTCTATGGCTCGTACCACGAGCACGGTTTTAACTAAAACACTGTTTTAAGAAATGTCAAATTTTATTATTTAATATTAATAATAAATAATATAAAATTTATCAAAATATGATTTTAAAGCAGAAGATGGTTTGTATTCAAACAAACATTTTCTTTAAAAATCGTTCTTTAAACATAAGGACGAAATTAAATATTGAAATTTGAATTTGACTTTTCTTAAAACAGCGTTTTAGTTAAAACCGTGCTCGTGGTACAAGCCTACATGTTTAGATAAGAGTACAGACGTCTTCTCGACGTGACAAACTAAACTAGACTCTTTGCATGTTTACTCTATAAGAGTACTAACCCAACTGCCTAAAAAAAAAACTAAAATCTTATCGCTTCTCTTTCATGAGTGAATAAAGGTTGCAGGGTAGCGTAGAGCAGCCAAAGTCACGCATGTATGCATAATAATTTCAAGACTTATTAACTCATAACTGTCAAAGATCGGTGACATTCAGACTCAACAAAAACCCTCGATAGGAAAAATGATAATTATTTCTAAACAAAATTTTGACTAACAAAGATAAGTTGAAATATTATTCCTAAACTATAATTTAGAAAAGTTTATAAAAAATTATTTGTTATGGCTCTTACCCTCATCTTATCACAAGCTTCAGTTATCTGCTGTCAAAAGCCTCGATGTCTCGATGTAAACAAATTTGTGTAGATATGTGACAAGAAACACAATATATACGCACATGGAATATGATAGTTTGAGGATGCGTCAAATTGAAATTACATTGCTGTTATGAATGCGTCTAATTCAAAGTAAAAATTACGAAGTAGAAATTCAAATAATTTCAAATACCAATAAGAATTTCTACTTTATAATTTTCACTTTGATTTGACGCATTCACAACAGCATGCAATTTCAATTCGACGCATGCGCAAACTATCAGATTCCGCATGTGTATATGGTACTTCTTATCCACATTTCTGCACAAATTTGTTTACATCGAGACCTTTGACAGAAGATAACTGAAGCTGAAGAGCTTTTTTGCGAATTATTTCTAAAATTTCACAATAACTTTCAAGACAGTAACAAAATAATGACAGCTGAGCTTGACATTTGAGGTTCACCAACATTATGCCCATGTATACCTCAAATTGGAATTGAAAAGTTTGGACCTTTGGACAAGGTTGGAATTGGATATTTAAATTGGAACGTGAAATTATGTTGTTGTGACCGCGTATATTCAGGTACATGCTCCAAACTTTGACGCAAAGTAAAAATTAAAATTGGAAATTGAAATTATTTGTTGTAAAAGCTCCCAATCAATTTTCTTTTGGAATGCTTTCAAACTAATTTGTGGAATACCTCGCAACATACAGAATATATAAACGCTATACAGAAAAATAAATACGGATGTCCAAAATAACTTGTTCAAATGGGAAACTCAATAACTGTAAGAATAGAAGATATGACTTGGGTAAATTAGACAAAAGTTGTATCATCAGAAGGTAATTTTAGTGATGTTTTGTTTATCAAAAATTAGATTCCGAGAGACTTAAAAACTGTCACAGCTGGCAAATTAATTTCTAGTGACTGCCAAAGCTGTTAAACTAATTATTGATGGGACTTAAAACTATTAACTTCAGACTGACTTAAAAACTGAAAAAGTTGTCAAATTATAAAATATTGATTCACTAAATTCTAATCCCAATGGCTGACATGATCCGTTTACAATTTATTTTTTCTACAGTCTATATACAACGGTCATTTGCGCTCTGTTTTGTCAATGCAAAATGTCACTTTGCCGCTCATGTGCGACAAAGTAGAAAAACGCTCGCTGTCCAAAATTATAACTATACAATGTTAAGAAATGTCACTTGTCTACATTCTTAATGGAAACGTTTAGTCAGGAACTAATGGCAATGGCACTGTAGTTAATCTGACATAGGTATAATTGCTCTGTCGGTATATTACATACAACAAAATGCCGCACTACTGTGAAAATAAAATAGGGCATTTATTTATAAAAACGAAAGTATAAAATGCTTAGATTAGATTGAAGCAATAGCTCAAGAAGAATGGAAAATAACGATAAATTAAAATTAAATATAAAATAAATTGTGCTGCCATCTGCAAAAATTTGGCGTGAACGCTCCCAATGGACATCCACTTTTTCACTGCACTAGTTTAATCTACTTGAAACAAATAAATTATACAAGAAACTTATAATATTCTTTACAAAATTGGCATTAATTTTTTGAAAAGACGAAAACCAAAACAATATCAAGTCATATTTGAATACGTTCCTATCTTTACTGCAAAACTATTGAGTACTACTGTAGGTACAAAGTGTACATTTTATTATTTTTTTATGGTGGACTGTAAAAAAATCTTGTGTGTGTTTCGATCGCAAATAAACATGGTCGATTTCTCAATCGAGAATGTCCCATTTTGCGCTCTTAATACATAAATAGCTATTAAATTCTAACTAACTTAATTTACTCAAATTAATTTCAAATGAATGACAGGTAAATAACTTTTTAAATTAAAATGATGGGCAAAGTTTTTTTGCCATGGTCTTCCTGATTTTTTTATGCCAGTAATTCTAACTTGACCCTCGTCCCCATGGAAGAAAAAATGTATTTAATATTATAGTGTCCATTTTATTAAGAACTTCTAATCTGGTTGTGAATTTAAAATAATGTCATAAATTCCCCCTGTCCTGTAATATGATGTAGGAGATAAAATTTAGTTCGTTGGCTGACTCCCTGGGTAGACTAAGATAAAAACTACGTCCAGGGGTTAGAGTAGGAGGCTATAATTATCTCGAGACATATGCCGCACTTTTTTCACACTTAAAAAACGACACATTTGTTCCAACGCTCACATACGATATCTCCCGCAAATATAGCTCGCGTTTCACACAAGGAGATAAAGAGATACATAATAAAAAAAAAATAAGCTGAAATTTTTATTTTCTCCTTAAAACTCATAATTGTTTTACTTAAAAACATATTTTCTAATGATATACCTAATCAATATGTTTATTATCTTTAGTTTTTATATTTTATTTTGTTATTTATAGTTCAATTTCGGAATGTGGTTCCTGCAAGTTTTGGTTACTTTTTCGTGACCACGACGACCACAAATTTTTTGTGGTTGTTGTGGTCATATTCTTATTTCTCATAATATAATAAATAATTTTGTATAAACATATAATTACTATATACTGATATGTATAATATTTACGTTAGTATAAGGATAGACAAAAGACAAAAGTTATGTTGTCACTTATTTCTAATGACGCGGTGGTTCCCTGCTTTACCGACACAAATTAACCAAGATGTTCCGAATTACAACCACTTTTCAGTGACCATAACCGGACACTTGAACCATAACCACGGTCGCGGTTAAGTTACGGAATATACTATAAACATAGGAAGCTCCTTGGTTCAAGTACCTTTGAAGACCACTTTTTCACAAAATATTTTCTTCGGTACCTATTTAATAATTAAAAAATCTGGTGTGGCCAACACAATACCTCCCGCCACTTACAGCCCGAGTCACAAAAAATATTAAGCTAATCCTTATTTTTAGATTAGCGGCTTTTACTCTAATTTTGACAGTTTATTTATTAAAATAGTCTAATCTAATCCAAGTAACTACCTTTTTTTTAAACCCCTCACACACATCCATGCCGTAGTGGGATTCAAACCCAGAGCCCCGAGAGCACTCACGACATGAGGCGTTGCTCTAACCATTGAGCCAGCGGAGCTATAATAAAATGAAGATTAAATTTTAAATACCGGGATAGAATAGAATTCACTAATCCAAAAATGAGGATTAGCTTAAACATTTTTGTGAATCGTTAATTTTTATTAATTTAATACATACCTACATATTTACTTATGCTGGAAACTGTATTAAATTCCTTTTCTATTGTTCTATTTACTTTTTCTTTTTAAAACGTTACTAATATTATTTTGAAATGATTAGTTCTTTGATAGTGACAGTGACATTTATCTGTCAGTTACATACATTTGAATAACTGCGTTTTGTTTGTTTAAAGCGTAGGCTCTGGGATTTAAATTATAGATAATTTTATAAATTTATCCATAAAATATATAGAAAAAATATTAATGCGAATCTATAGAAAATTTAATAATCTTTAATTTTTATAATAACATTAATCTCGAAAAAGTAACATTTAAAGGTATTTTTCGAAGAAAAACTATTTTGAGCTTCTTGTAAAGTGCCATTTCCAGTTATCCGATTTTCACCAAAATCTAATGGGCTCTTTCCATTACAGAATAAGTTCGAAATACAAGATTTCAAAATTTTCTGAATGATAGTATTTGAGTTAGAGTGGAGGATCCACACACACATACACACAGACATCATCGTGAAAATGTTAAAATTGAATTCTAGGGACCTTTAAACGTGGTCATTTACCAAAATCTCGATATGCGATTTTTAGCACGATCCCTATACCTCCCTTACCCAGGAAGGATAGCGGGAGGTAATAAGTAGTTCACGGTTCTGAATGTTACAAAAAAACTGTAGATATAAAAACAATTTATAATATATTGTTATAATATTACAATAGATAAAAAACACCAAGTCATATTTTTGACAAATCGCATTTTTTTAAATATGATAATTATAATATTACCTCAATAGAAAAAATAGTATAAAAAACATGTTTCCTATAGCCTGTTATCGCACTCGTCCTTTGTAAAACTTGAACTCGTGCGTTTAACTCATTGCCTTATGAAACTTGTTTTTAAAGTACTATTCTATTTCAAAATGGTTCTATCGCAAAATAATATGGTATTATTCACTACAATGATGTAGTCGAAATTTCGGAAAGAAAAGTAAATTTAAGACGATAAAGTAAAATTTATGGTTTATACTTTAGATTTAAAGACTTTGGCCGCATATAATGTATTGACTCCATTCACACTTCAGAATTTAGTTTCCGTAAATCCAAATCATAAAGCTAAATATTTCAAGGTCCAAACTTAAGGTTTATGACTTAGTTTGACGTCACAAACTTCACCAATGAGAACGAGTCTGAAACGATATAGATATATACAACAATATTTATTTAGTATTCACTTGGTTCTTAAACAAATGCGAGAAGAACATGGCGACTGTCAAAACTTAATTGCTGAAATATAACCAAAATATAATGCCAAAAAAATTAAAGTTTCAGGGCGCACGGATATCTATTGATTACTGCTCTACCGATATTTTAATCTTGTTTTTGAAGCATTTACATAGATGTAACTAAATTAAAATTAATTTAAACTCTCATTTATGAATGACTTGCTTAAACCTAAACAAAAACCATAAACCTAATGCACCTTTAATGTTCCAAAAACCATCTTTTTTTAATTTTCACAGTCCTCCCATACAATAAAATGAAAGAATTAGTTAAAGTCCTACTACAATTTTGTCGTTCTAGCTTTCGAAAGGTAACTTCTTCCACCTTAAGCAAATCAACAATCCCAATCCTTCCAATCCAATCCCGCGTAAGATTTACTCCTCTGCCCCCCACCCGGGGTCGAGTCTGTGGCCACGCCTACCGTGCCCACATACGCTGCCATTGGATAATCTGTGCGCGTTGGCCGGCTGCCAAGCAAATCCGATCCGATCCCACGCAGTAGCGGCTTATCCCTGCAGCGACGTCCGCGTCGCGGCGCAGGCACAAAGGCCGGCCCAGCAGGTGACGCGCAGGAATCAAAGAAATGGATTAAGTGGGAGGGGGAGGGATAAGATAGAGAAGTGTATCGTGTGTCGTACAAAAATTATATTTTTTTGTTTCTAAATATATTAGTTCCGGTAATTCCTACTATATTGTCCGAAAATATAACCCCGTTAAACTTGTGTGGGATAAAATGAAGAGACAAGTCATGTCATCTTCAACAGATTAACCAATCGTTACTACG
Organism: Harpalus rubripes; assembly: GCA_963082715.1. Lineage (NCBI taxonomy): Eukaryota > Metazoa > Arthropoda > Insecta > Coleoptera > Carabidae > Harpalus > Harpalus rubripes. The sequence goes on along the minus strand of OY720458.1, from coordinate 49,495,323 downwards.
TTTACATGCAGTTTTGAAAATGGTTTCAGTTTTCAATCGAAATTACGCGAAACTGTTTACATGCAATTTTCAAAACAGGTTTACAGATTGATTTGAAAACAGTTTCGGCGCATGCGTATTCTCACTCCAAATTCTTCGTTTTGCCATTATTCCAATTATTTTTCTACTTTGTACCACTACACATTAAAACTATACAACTGTCAGTTTATTTGTAGGTTAGTAACACAAAATAACACAAAGCGACAGAAACTTTATGCTATGTACGCATGTGCAATATCAAAACTGAATTTTAAGTGTTTACATGAGTAGTTTTAAAACTAATTTTTAAGTCAAACCCATGCATTTTAGTTTTGGTTTGAGATAACTCAAAACCGTTTTGACACTGTATACATGGCGTATTCAAAATTAAAAACGTTTTGAAAATGGTTTGAAAACTGCATGTAAACTCAGTACATATGTGGCAGAATTTTCAAAACATTTGCAAAGCACAATCAGTTTCTAGTTAAAAAAAAAAATAAACACTCGTACTTGATAAAACTTGAAAAACAAGTCAAGCCAATAATGTTAAAAGCTTGAAATTTCAAACAAAGCTTTCACAAGACCTAGCCAAGTCGTGCTTGACTTTTCAAGCCAAGCTTTTCTATTTCAAATATTAAGTTCCACTATTTATTTATTTACTTTTATTTTGGACGTTTCGAGTAGAATCCGCTCATCTTCAGCAACTATACAATTGATGTTGAAAATTACAAGTACATACATTAACACTGGTTATTAATGGGCCGTGTTAGCGGCATGTTGTATTGTTGAATTGGGGGCCCATGCTCCATCTGACTACGTTGATTACATTTAACACGTAATTTTACAACTTTTGTATATGTACAACAATGTAATTCTGCTTCAACGTGTATATTTACGTACTTGTAATTTTCAACATCAATTGTATAGTTGCTGAAGATGAGCAGATTCTGCTCGAAACGTCCAAAATAAAAGTCAATAAATAAATAGTGGAACTTGCAGGCCTTATATTTATTAATGCACATTATCAACATAGTTCCCTCACATAACATTTAAATTATTTCAAATATCCATACCTACTTTTGACGGAAGCTAAGTAAAAGAATTTTTATAACAATATACAGGCTGTCCCAGGACGAGCTTACGCTATCGTTATTTTAAAAACTATTCAATATTATTTTACGAAATTTGGTATCTAGGGGTTTTCCGACATGCCCGTTTCAACTAAAATATTTTCAAAGCATTAGCATTTCCGGTTTAACCAAAAATAGACCCTAACTTTCTTATTTTAAATGGAATGCCATATTTTTTTTATTTTACCGTTGAATTCAGCAGAAAATTTTACATATGAAACCATACAAAAATTTACTCATGCTCAACCACTTCCAGCGTAATTCAACTTTTTTTTGATTTTTCATCTAAACACGGCCACTTCTTATCCACCACCTTCTCTTCATTTTTTTTTTCTTTTCCAGAGATATATTTGTGTTAATATCGTTGTTATAATTAAAAACTTTTCTGTTCTGTTCGTTTTAACCAGAAAGTATACCATTTTTGTCAATCAGTACACATGTACACTAGGTTAAACATCACTGCGCAGCCGCAGTTTACGTTAAACGTAAACCTCTACGTGAAAAGTTTAGTGTTTGCAAACTCTTCTCCGTATAATGCTAAGTAGATTGTTGTGAACGCTATCCTGTATTTGCCTTTGTCAAAGATTGGGGCCTATTCTGTAACTCAGTGCTTAATTTTTAACCACTGGTTAAAAAATCAAGTAAGATGACATATAACCAAAATATGGACTTTTGGTTGTTAAATCAATATCTATTGGATAAAAATTTTAACCAGTGGTTAAAAATTAACCACCGAGTTACAGAATAGGGCCCATTAACAGTTACGCTTAAGTAGAAGTGTATCTGCTAATTTTTTCATTGTGAATGACGCCTAATAGTTTGCAATAGTTGTTTTATTTCAAACAAATTTTAATGTGAATTTGAAGGACTTTATAAATAAATAGACTTGTATGCAAGCTTAATATTTCAAGAGTACAAATAGATATGCAAATCCCTACAAAATTATTTTTGGGTTATTTACAATCAAAGCTATTTTTTATTTCTCATATAGTTATATTAAATGTAAATCACATTACATCTGTCTAATATTAAATATTTACTTGTATCCTGTTCATAAAGTAAGCATGGCAATGTTATTGCTCTACAAACTGCAGTGTCTCTATGTTGCAATTCATTTTGTTATAAATAAACTAGAAGACGTTTATGCGTATAATTAGTACGTGCTGTCATTCTTCAAATGTCTGGAAAATGCCACAGTTTATTCTTATCTTTGTTATTATGATATTACTAAGTAGTCGTTTACAAATAGAATTACTTTTCGTAATTAGCAGACTTTAAAAAACACGTTTATTATTTTCTTCTTTTTAGGGTGACCATACGTCCCGTTTTGAACGGGACAGTCCCGTTTTTTAACATGTACCGGTCGTCCCGTCGTTTTAGTTAAAATATCATATTTGTCCCGTTTTAGTAGGTTTATTTCCTTTTAAAAGATTTATATCTCTTTGAAAAATGGGGTCTCGTGGCCACGTGCCTGAGTGTCAGGTCGCGAATCTGGGGAACCGGGTTCGATCCCGACCGACGCCAAATATTTCAAATTTTAAATGGCACAAAATTGACCCCTGTGGTGCACTCTCCACGCCAGCAATGAGTGCCCGTGAGGTGACGCCTGGTAAACGCCCGCACGGTGCAAATATGTCATCATCATTACCGAAATCTGCGTACAAAGCAGATTGGCACACCCAGCAATGGGTAATATGCCGTGATGATATATTTATTTATTTATTTATTTGAAAAATAAAACAAAACTTACAATTACAATTTTTATAATTATTTTATAATGGTTATTTACAAGACCTGAAACTAATACTTTACTGGGTTAGCAAGCATATTCCAGAGCGGCACGTAAAGACTCTTTCAGGTCACGTTGGGTACATTTTTTTTTTCGCTATTCTGAGAAAAGGATAATTAACAATCTATAGATATACATTATTTTATTTTTTATTGAAGCAAATAAGAAATAAATAAATAAATAAATAAACATAGAAATATTCATGCAGGGATCGGAAAATTACTTTTTCTACCGTCTATTTACAAAGTAGCCATTTGCGCTCTCTTTCGTCAACGCAAAATGTCACTTTGCCGCTCATGCGAGACAAAGTAGAAAAACTCTCGCTGTCTAAATTTCTAGCTATACAATGTTGAGAAATATCACTACATTCTTAATGGAAACGTTTAGCCAAGAACTGATGGCACTGTAGCTCTACATTTACCATCTTCACAAGTCAATCTGATATATATATATATATAACTGCTATGTCGGTATATTACAGAACCAAATAAAATGCCCCACTGCTGTGAAAATAAAATAGGGCATTCATTTACCAAAACTTAAGTATAAAATGCTTAGATTAGATTGAAGCAATAGCTCAAGAAGAATGGAAAATAACGCTAAATTAAATATAATATAAATTGTGTGAACAGTTGTGCTGCCACATTCACTTTTTCACTGCACTAGTTTAATGTACTTGAAACAAATAAATATTTGTTATGATGGAGACCCCATTGTGGCGACTGTAGAAAAAATCTTGTGTGTTTTGAGCGCAAATGGACATTGTCGATTTCGAGAGAATTTCTCTCAATCGACATTGTCCCATTTTGCGCTATTCCGATCCCTTTCCCTTTATAGAGAATTTTCTGAGCTAGCTTAGTAAAGAAGGATTTTCCGGTCTAAAAAGTAATCAGAAACAGCTCATTTTCAGGACGACCTCAAAAAAATAAATTGTTGAATTTATATAGACAAATAACCCCCCCCCTCCAGTTTTTATTCTAAATAATTATGGTCACCCTGCTTCTTGTATCCTTTATATTATGCATTTCGTTTTTGATATTTTGCATTAGCGTACAATAAGTATTCGGTTTATTAAATATCAAAATACCAATTACCTTAATAATAAACAATAGAAAACATGTAAAACAAAAATTATTGCCAGATTTACTATCTACGGTGTTAGTTCTACCATGGGTTAAACGTTGTACAATTACTTAAATAACACCCTGTATATTATACTCTTTGCTTTTTTGATATTTGGTTGTTAGATCACTGATTTGTATACAGGGTGAACACGAGAAACAGTGACAAGCATTTAACATGGGAAGACAGTTTTTCTCAAATATTATCTGTCCCGTAAAATATTTATGCAATGCTTTCATTTAAATATAGAAATTTAGAAAAAAAAAATGATTGAAAGAAATATAAAAGTTTTAATTTATTGCTCCAGCTTAATATTGGTCCATGCGACTACTTGAGTACAGGTTAAGAAAATTAGCATAACCAGCAATGAATAAGAAATGTTGAAAATATATTTACTTTTTTTGTACGTATTTTATTAACCATATGTGTGCTACCTCTAAGCCTCTATATAAAACATATAAAGACTTCGGGACACATGTTTCATTAGGGTTTTTGTGACTGCGTCATGAAGTATCATCAATCATAGCCTAGCAAGGTTACTGAATCAACTACTATACTATGCTGATGTGTTTATGGAACGAACACACGCTTTCGTGATTTTATGGCCTTTCACTGCATTTTCCGATTCATTATCGCAAATGTCGTTAGTTGTTAGTTACTATTGGAGGACCGTGAAAGTTATCTACCAACAGTTTGTTACTGTTTTATAACGTTGAAAAATGGAAAATAGAACAAAAAGCTAGAATGATTTTTTTAGTACGACGTAAATATTTAACACAAAAACAAATTAATATTTTAGTTTAGGCACTACAAATTACAAAAAATATTCAAAATCATTTTAATAAGTATTTTTTCTTGCCTAATATATTTAACAGTTTTGTCAGACTTGCAAGTTATATCTTATTTTCAAATAGTATAAAAGTGACTTACGTGGTGCTCTCTCCACTGCAGCTTTGAAAGCCCATGAGGTCATGCCTGATAAGCGCCCTCAACAGAACACATATGTATATCGTCTTCCAAAATCTGCAAATAAAATATGCATATTAGCACACCCAAAAATGGGTAATTATGTATACCGAGAGTATTTTTAAGAGTAAACATGGGCGTATGTCATTATCATAGTTACATTTATTATGATTGACAGCAATCTATTACCGCGTTTAAAAAAAAAAACTGGACATAGGGAGTTGTCAAAGTCATCAAACTGTCATCTATCAAAATGATGTATGAAGAAAAAGTACAAATCATAACATTGTATATGTCCAATATGAGTCTAAGGCAAGTTTCCGATTTATTTGCTGCTACTTTTAATAAGCGGCCCAGGGCCAGCAACTATTAGGAAGTTGTCATCAAACTGTCATGTGTCAATTTCAAAAATTCTTTTTATATCGAAATAGAATATTCTATAACTAGTATGGAATAGATAATTTCCGGTTTCGCGAGTGGCGGAAATACTATTCCATGCGAGTTTTAAACTATATTTTCTCTAACACTATTTAAAAATATATTTTGCTCACCACTTCACATTTTTGCAAAAAAATATAAAATATTATTGGTATGTTATAAAACCAATAATTTTTATTTAACTTAACATGTAAAAGCTTCAAAATGCGTAAAACAAGGCGTATAATTAGATTTTGTAATCATTTCTTTTATAATTTGATTGGGTAGTACGAAGTTCCTCGGAGTACGGTGTGACTAGAACCGCAAACTCAGTCAAAATATCCAAACCGAGTAAAACTCCAAACTGAATGAAAACTCTACTGAATTACAACATTTGGTATCACGAACGATTAATTATAAAGTGTATATTAAACAAGATATATTTATTTATTTATCGTTTAATTTACAAGGCGCACGCGTACATGTATTCAGGATTATGCATAGGTCACTAGATATGCATAAATTATTTTGTTTTATTTTTTCGTTTTTTTGTTTATTATTATTTGTTTTTCATGAACATGGATTATACCTATTCTTCTTTGCCCATGTTCATTTAATTCTAATTTATTTATAAATAAATCGTACATGCCTGGTAGAGTAACAATTAATAATGATTTACTTTAAATAGAAAAAGTCAATTTGTAACAATCGCTATATCTAGCAAATGCAGATAATGGCATCATCAAATTATACATTTCAGGAAATCATTCATTTTTCGTCCTGCCCCATGTCAAATGTACAAATATTAATAAAGAAATCTTAATGAAAAAATGTCAATGCTTCGTGTTCCACATATCAGCCGTCCCAAAAATGTTCAGGAGTAAGACATAAACAGTGAATGATATTTAAATATGAATATTTTTATTTTATTTTTTGTACTTTTTCTGCAATAGTTTCTTCAAATAATCCTATTCTAATCTAACCTAATTTATTTTTATCTTCTAACTCTAACCGAACTGAACGACTGAATCTAATTTAATTTTTCTACTCTTGACGAAAATAATTACTTTCTTGCTTTTTACCTCTCGCTAAGAGAGGTATTGAATTTATGCTAAAAATCGCATAACTAGATTTTAGTGAATAAGCACGTTTTAAGGTCCCTAGAATCCGATTATAACATTTTTACGATGATGTCCGTATGTGTGTGTGGATGTTGGATCCACGATTTCTCAAATACTATAAGACTTAAGACATTTTTAACTACGGACTCCTCAATCTAACAATAATGAGAAGAGTTGATTAAGTTTTGGTAACAATTGGACAACCGGAAGTAGTAGTTACAAGAAAAAAATCATCTAAATATTATTTATCGAAAATTTATGTAAATACTTAGATATATTAAAGAACGTTAAATTCTTTATTCGATAAATGTAAATTCATTATTATATCTTCTATAGATTTAGAGATAAAGAAATGCATATAAAATAATTTGATGTAAAAATTCTCACATAAATGTCACTGTTAAAAATATTTGTATGCCACTGTCAAAAATATTTGTACATCATTATGAAGATTATGAAAATAAAAAAAAGTCAACAACGCAAAAGAATATACGTAAAAAAGAATATAAAAGAAATTTGCGAAAAAATGACAAATATAAAGAAAAAGAAAAGGAAAGTAGAAAAAGAAAATTTCAGGATATTGAATATATAGAAAATGTATGTATTGTACATAATTTATATTAAAATATCCCATAGATTTTGCAAATATATGTGAGAATTATTTTGTAGTGAGACATGAGTATATGTATTTGTAATTAAAAATATTTTTCGTTTTATGCGTACAACCAGGTAAAATATCAGGCGAGAGGTTATGTGTTGGCCACATCAGATTTTTTATCCTGAAATGCCTATTTTATTGAAAATAATGTTTTCCAAATATTTCCGCCTTGGCGATGTCATTAAAGTTTGTTATTGTTATCCTCATTTATCATAAATAGTAATATACTTATACTTATTTTTTTATCAGGATTTATGGTGCTCTTCATTATTTTAAACTGAAATGTAGTTTTTAAAATTAGATATTTCACTGTTTTCTTTATACTACATATTTATTTTGTTTTTTGTCATACAATGACCCATTTCGCTGATTTTTTTTTAAATAATGACCCATGAACTAGCGCCTTGTAAAATGGAAACTGAGTAGTAAAGGAAGAAATACTTATGCGTTAATATTTTTTTCTACAGTCTATATATAAAGTAGCCATTTGCGCTCTCGTTTGTCAACGCAAAATGTCACTTTGCCGCTCATGCGCGACAAAGAAAAAACGCTCGCTGTCCAAATTTCTAACTATACAATGTTGATAAATGTCACTTGTCTACATTCTTAATGGTAACGTTTAGTCAGGAACTAATGGCAATGTAGATAGATACACATTTACTCCTTCACAAGTCAATCTGACATATAACTGCTCTGTCGGTATATTACATAACCAAATAAAATGCCGCACTGCTGTGAAAATAAAATAGGGCATTCATTAACAAAAACGAAAGTATGAAATGCTTAGATTAAGTTGAAACAATAGCTCAAGAAGAATGGAAAATAACGATAAATTAAATATTAAATAAATTGTGTGAACAGTTGTGCTGCCACCTGCAAAATTTTGGCGTCAATGCTCCCAATAGACATCCACTTTTTCACTGCACTAGTTTAATGTACTTGAAACAAATAAATTATACAAAAACTTATAATATTCTTTACAAAATTGGCATTATTTTTTTCTAAACCCGAAAGCGAAGTCATATTTGAATACGTAATAGTTTAATGTACTTGAAACAAAATTTTTGTTATGGTGGAGGAACCCATTGTGGCAACTATAGAAAAAATCTTGTGTGTATTTCGAGCGCAAATGGACATTGTCGATTTCTGCGTCGCGCGTCAACAACCTCTCAATCGGCAATGCCCCATTTTGCGCTCTTAATACACAAATAGCTATTTTCTACAGTCTATATACAAAGTAGCCATTTGCGCTCTCTTTTCTCAACGCAAAATGTCACTTTGCCGCTCTAGAGCGACAAAGTAGAAAAAACGCTCGCTCCTCAAATTTCTAACTATTCAATGTTGAGAAATGTTACTTGGCTACATTCTTAATGGAAACGTTTAGTCAGGAATTAATGACACTGAAGTTACACATTACCCACTTACATAACCAAACAAAATGCCGCACTGCTGTGAAAATAAAATAGGGCATTAATTTACAAAAACGAAAGTATAAAATGCTTAGATTAGATTGAAGCAATAGCTCAAGAAGAATGGAAAATACCGATAAGTAAAAATAAATAAAAAATAAATGTTTGTTATGGTGGAGGACCCCATTGTGGCGACTGTAGAGAAAATCTTGTGTGTGTTTCGAGCGCAAATGGACATTGTCGATTTCGAGAGAATGCCACGCTCCTGCGTCGCGCGGCAACAACCTCTCAATCGACAATGTCCCATTTTGCGCTCTTAATACACAAATAGCTATTTTGTTACTCTTTCTAGGTTTTTATGTTTGGAGGTTATGCTAGAAACTAGAATATCATTGTAATTTGTAAGTTAAATACGAATACTCGTACAAAATATTGGTTTGTACTAAACTGCTTAAATAATTCAAAGAGGAATATGCATGTACTACTGCTTCGCCATCTAGCGGCGTTTCATCATTATAATGTCAAATGCTGACGTCATTCTATGACTGCAAAAGTAGTGCTCTTTTACGACAGCTTGGAGAGAGTAATGAGTAATAAGCCGTGATGATATATTTATTTAGTTATTTATTTTAGTAGAATATGACATTGGTTAGTGGCGGACATTTTGACAACTGCTGTTTCGTCCCCACCACTGGCAGGCAAGCAGCATCAATAATGTATGGTAATACGGCTCGCAGAGCGAATATAGATAACATTCGTAGATTAGCAGCACAGGGCTATAACGCTAACGCTCAGGCCATGAAGTAGGAAAATAGGACATTATGACGTGCACTGCACATAGACGTACACATATAGGTACCCTATGTGTAGTTCACTGTCACTCTAGATGCAGAAGAGATAATGAATGCACGACAAAGAAAATGTGACATTGTTCACAAACTGATTTCAGAGGTAATCGAACTGTGAAAAATTTGTTCTTCAAATATAATTTCAATAAACTAAACAAATAAATAAATAAATATAAATATATCATTACGGTTTTTTGCTCATTGTTAGGCTTGCCAATCTCCTTTTATTCGTAGATTTCAGTAAAAACGATTTATCTGTACCTACGTTGAAGACTCTTACGGGCTACTATTTTTAAATCAATCTGTAAACAGAGCTGGGCAATACTTGCAAGAAAAGTACTTTTTTCTACTCCCACTTGAAAAAGTTATCATTTCTTCACAATCTGCAGAATGGATATGTAGGCAATACTAGTTAACTGAACGGATATAATTTCATATCCATTCTAGGATGGATATGAAATCCACGAATCACAAATCTCGAAGTCGCGTAACCGAGGCAACTGTATATTCATTTATTACAAGATTAAGAAGAAGAACGATACAAATGTCATATTTGACATTTCAATGTTCTCATTTAGATGGAAATATTTTCGGTAAGAAGAGATTTGAATAATTTAATAACAATTAACTGAATTATATTATGTATTAGTTGTAAATAAAATGGACATATAAAAAATGGGAATCAGAACGGTATGAAATGTAACATTTGACAAGTTAATGTTATCTTTTTTAGATTTGGCAATAATTTCAGAATATAGAAAAAGAGTGTGAAATATTTAATAACATTTAAATGAAGTTAAAGCTAAATAAATTAGAAAAATCGTAATAGTATGTAAAAATAATCTATACTTATAAAATATAATTTTAATAACAAATGTCAATAAGAAAGCCTAGAAAAACAAGTACATAAAATGACATTAACGAATAAAGTTCAGTAAAATTTCAAATTTCTATATGGTTCGTATTTTCCTTCTTTTAATTAGTCATAGAAAAAGTATGCTGTACAACTCGAGTGAAATGTCCATATCGCCTTCGGATGATTGAACACTCCGCCTGCGGCGTCGTGCTCAAACTTCATCCTCATACGATATGGACATCATATCCACTCTTGTTGTACAAACTACTATATTAGGCTTGCAAGTACTTTCAGTACTTCAGGTACTTTACTTGAAGTACTTTCTATTTATAGTACTTTGTACTTGACAAAGTAAGTCTATTCACATGTACTTGGTCCTTAGTACTTGGAAAAATACTTGAAGTACTTTAAATGTACTTGAAGTATTTTAAATGTACTTGAATTACTTTAATGTACTTGAAGTTCAATGAATAATTTAAAAGGTAACAATATTATGAGAATTGTTTGTTTGTCAATGTTTCTTTTGCAGTGGTGTGGTGTTATTCCTGTAGTACATAATTATGTGAATTTCATTAATAAATATATTTTCAGCGATTATATGAAAGTAAACATATATTTGCAAATTTTTTGGCATAAATAAATCAATTCTAATCTGCATGCTGCATATACATATAATTGTATTACCTAACTGCAGTGCTGCTAACATCTTGGTACATCTTCTCGTATTGCTTGGCGCGATCATATGACGTCAATTTTACGTCATGCGATCGCTAGTTGATACGTCAGTCCTAGCGAGGTACTCTTGTTTTAAATAACCCAATAAATATCGCATTTTGAAATTAGTTTGTCAATAATCACCTTTTATCCATATAATCAGAAAAAAATCAATTATCTGAGAAAGTACTTGCAACCAAATGTACATGTACTTTTTCAAGTACTTCGTACTTTCAAGTACTTTAGAAACTAAAAAAATACTTCTACTTCAAGTACATTTAGAAACATCAAGAAACTTTTTACTTGTACTTCAAGTACTACTTTCCGGTACTTTGCCTAGCTCTGTCTGTAAACCAGTTTTGAAAATTGCATGTAAACAGTTTCGCGTAATTTTGACTGAAAACTGAAACCATTTTCAAAACTACATGTAAACGTAGTAATCGTCAGTATAAAAACCATCATTTCGCTTAATTTCAGAATTGCTCAGCGTGAAGTCCGAGAAATCGATGTTCCGTCGTCCAAAACCCAATGCTAACAGACCAGAAAAGTGTAACGGTCAAACTTACGCGCGAAATTCAAACTCAGTTCATAACGCTGAGAACATAATTTCAATCCCCGTGTATTTCTTACCAAGGAAATTTTTGCTCAACTTTAAAGGCCGAAAAATCTCATAAAAGTAAATTTCTTATGCAAAGCATTATATGTAGCATCTAGACCGATCCTTTATCTCCAGATTCGTACAATAATATTCACATGAACTCTGCACAGTTTATAATTATTTAAATAATAATACAACACTACAAAATTCATTGAACGTATGTCTTAGTTTGATCGTGCATGCTTCATCTTCTATTGTGCTGTCCTATTTACTCGTGGGTCTACGACATACGGGGAATTCAAACTATAAACTCGCGCCAAAGGCAAATTCTAACCTAACTTTTCTGGTCTATAAGTGTCCGTAGATAGTGTGGCTTGTGGAAGAACACGCCTATCTTTATTTTAATTGTTAAATATTACAAAACTTTAAGTACATATATAATTTTTTTTACAAAAAAAATTGTTAAAATTTGTCCTAGAATTTATGGGACATACGTTATAAAAGTACATTCACAATCACTTTAGAGACCCTGCTTAATTTTCACTTAAAGTAGAAATTGTGCCGCTTATAAACCCTATGAAAACAAATAAATGTCAAATAGTGAAATTCAAAGCAGTATCTATTGGAAAAAATACGGCATCACAATGCGCATATGAATTTACTCGGGACTTGAATTGAAAGTTTTGACTTTGCATCAGGCCCGGATTACCCATAAGGCCAGCCTAGGCCATGGCCTAGGGCGCAGGCACGGAGGGGGCGCACATCGAGTAGTTGGATAAATGAGAAAACGGAAAGAGAGAAGTGCCTACAGTTATAACCGTGTCAAATCTCAAAAGCTGTTGCGCAGAAAGCAAAACTCTATCTTTCTCTTTCTCTCTCCCCTATTGCCTGACCTTTCTCTAGCTGTCTCTCTATTTGATCTGCGCATTTCATAGCTCATGACATTTGGCACCACCTCTACTAGACGACGTAAACAGTCACATTTGCTTTAATTATACAAAATCAGTATAGTAGAGAGATTGGTAAATCCTGTTGAGCTATGACAGTCGAAGATTTTAAATAATTCTAATATTTATATACTGGCTGTCTACTTATGAATCTTAGCAAATTTTTTTTTTTTTTTTAATAATGTATTTATTTGTTTTAAGGTCGTTTGACCTATACAAATCTCAGCTTACATAAATTATATACATATACAATTTTTTTTTTTACAATTTACAGAGACATTTTTAGTGCCCTCTGTTGGCACCCTCGTTACGTGCAGAGTAGCTTATAGTGACCTCTGCTGCCACTCGGACTCTTCTGGGTGTGTCGGTTTTTATTAAAAACTGACTCGTGTGGGATTCGATCGCGGTCCCACACGAGCAACCTTGTATGCCAGGCGAGCACTCTAGACCGCACGACCACAGAAGACCGTTACTTATGAATCTTAGCAAATACAATGGTAAAATTTTCATGACTAATACTGTAAAACTGTTCAGAATTAAAAACTGCATCTAATAAGTCCAAAATTATTGTTTACTTGCGTTTCATTTGAGAGATAGAGAAGCAAAATAAAAGTGGTAATGTTTAGCTTATAAAAAGATGGTAAATGTAGCTTTGATGACATAATAGTAAGTATATTGAAAACAAATTTCATAAAGCAATCTGTTAACCCACGAGTCTAACTTGGGAAACAAGCCGCTTCGCGGTGAGTTTTATAAAGGACGAGTGAGATTACAGTTGGGGTAATTTTATAATTTTATTACATTTTTAATAAATGCGACTTGTAAAATCAGTTACGTTGGTAGCACTTCCCTCTAACGAAATGAACTTCAGGGATGAAAATTTTTTGTTGACTGTCAGTAATTTGATGTTGATATGTCATTTATGTATCAGTTTTAAAAGCAGTAAGACATACCACCTCTAGAAAACGAAAAGCTCCAAAAACAGTACGTTTCTAGATCTTCTTATCATGTTTTCAGTGCGTGTATAGACTCATAAAGGCACCGATATAGAACAAGAATTTAATGAAATCAAGCATTATTAAAACTTGAGAGGGAGAGGGGGGGTGCAGTCATGCATTTTGGCCTAGGGCGTAAAGAAATGCTAATCCGGGCCTGCTTTGCATGGTTTCATCCAACGTGCAATTCGTACAACGGGACAAAATTTTCGTTGGAAATGGCTACATGTCTCTGCTTAGCTTACAATTTTAAGTGATGGGTTCAAATTTATTTGTTAATGTACCTATATAGTGTAATGGCCAAAAAAAAGGCGTGTCATCGTCAACCATGTCGTAATGGCAAAATGCAGAGTCAACATTTTTGTAATGGCAAAATGGTCATTCTGTCAATTTTACTCGTCGTTCTCTTCAGTTCTCCTTGCTGTCAAAACGAGTTTCTCGGGCGCCAATCGATCGGTCGATAACACAGCACAGGAGAAGAGAAGGACGCCATTATAGCGTCGCTGAAAAGAGTGGCTTGAACGCCAAAAGGGCTCGGGTAGCTTAGTAGAGACAGAGTTCGGTTTTTGACAATGAATTCATAATGAATTTAAAACGATAACAATAACAAATAAATGAAAATAACAATCGCTAGCATATAATCGGGTAATACAAATGAACCAGCGATACGTGCAGGATTTGTTCAATAAAAGAAACTGTCAACAATGAACGGGTAACAATGGCACACACCAAAGTTACGGGGCCGTGACACGAACGGTCAACAATGGCACTCACCAAAGTTCAAAAAAAGCAAAACGGTAACAGTGTTGCACTTGACAACACTCATCAACAATCGCGATTTCGATACGGAGCCGTGTTGACACACACCAACACTCCTCGACAATCGCGATTTCGGATCCAAATGGTGACCCTTTAAAATGGAATAGGTACGCTGTATAGCGGACCCTGCCCCCCAGCGGGATTAACGCTTCGGATATGACACTGTATAAAAAATTGATTTTTTATATTTAGTTTTAAAGATTCTCGCCCTTTGTCATTAAATAGAAATTCCCTGTGGCCTGTGTTGTCTTTCCTTACGTGTTGATTGTTATCTTAATCGTACAATTTGGCGTAGTGGGCAGCACCGGACATATGTATTTACAATTTTTCTTCGTGCTACGGAAATAAATAATTGAAGGGGAAATAGCGAACGACTTTAAGTGTCACGAAACAGATTTAATCGTACTCATTTACGATTTATAAAATGTTTCTCTAGTTAAAACAGGGGGAAGAATTATGTTTTACAACAAGGGAAGGCAGTTTTTAAATACTTTCAATTATTTACATGACAGATTAGAAAGAGGGCATAGAAATTAAATATATTTAAATAGTATTCAGTTGGCTTCCATGGATTTGCATGTAAAAATATGACAATTCTTTAAAGCAGTGTTTCTCAACATATGTGTCGAACGTCAGGTGTGTCGCTGAAAAATTCTCTAATTGTCTACTAATAAATTTTCCGAAAATTTCTGAAAAAAATAAGAATTTTCTTACAATTTTCCACTTCCTACTTGTGCGAAGCAGGATTTTCGGCCTTGAATGAAATACGAAAAAGAAAGAACAATTAAAATCACTAGAAAAGGAAGTAAGAGTGAGCCTGGCAGCGATAAGCCCCGCATAAAAAACTTTGTTCTGAACATCAATCCCAACCATCACATTATTTGAACTTATATTTCTTTTTGTGCAACCGGACGCGAAATCAGCATTTCGCAGCCGCAATACAGGCCGCGAAATTAAATATCGCGACCGTTGTCATGGTAGCGGCCGCGAAATTAGGTAAAGAATCACTTTGACACTTGAGAATTGCATGGTTTTGATTATCAAATGTTAATCCCATAGCCACTTTGAAAGCTAACTTTCTATTTACAATGAAACTGTTTAAAATTAATAAAATTTATAATTAAATATTTTTTACAGTTACACAAAAAATATTATGTACACCTTGTCCGCGAAATCTTTTAGCGCCCTCGAGATTGTCTGGCCTCAGCCGCAAGCGGCCTCGGCGACAATTTTTCTCTCGGTGCGCTAAAGAGTGATTTCGCGGCTTTGATATACAAATAACTGTTTGTGGGGTCTCGTGACCGCGTGCCTGAGTGTCTGGTCGCAAATCTGGGAAACCTGGTTCGATCCCGACCGACGCCAATTATTTCGAATTTTAAATGGCACAAAATTAACCCCTGTGGTGCACTCTCCACGCCAGCAATGAGTGCCCGTGAGATGACGCCTGGTAAACGTCCGCACGGTACAAATATGTCATCATCATTACCAAAATCTGTGTACAAAGCAAATTTTTAAACTATACAGTAGTATTTGTACTTGTCACTTTTAGAGTGTCGCAAAATTTTAGATTTCTTAAAAGTGTGTCACAGCTACAAAAAATTTGGGAAACACTGCTTTAAAGTGATGAAAAGCCGAATGAGTATATTAATTACGAAAACAAGATTATGTTTTAATTTAATGCTGCTGCACATTGGCCTCGGTAACTTATGAAATCAGTTACATATATTAGACAAAAGTCAGAAGTTACCCTATTAGGTGGTAATTTTAGCGATATTTTTCGTATTTCCGGAAAAAATATGTATCTACGTCACTACCTATGAATTCAGATTAATATTTTTTGTATCGTTGTCATAGTTGCCTTTGACATAATTCAAGAATTATATTTAAAACAATTAAAGATAAAAATAAGAAAATAACATTACAAATAAAGGAACGATAAGTCTAAACTGTTTCTTCAATAATTGAAATGCCTGGTCACGAAGTTTGGGAACCGGGTTCGATCCTGACTCCTGACCGACGCAAAAAAATATTACGAATTTTAAATGGCACAAAATTGACCTCTGTGGTGCACTCTCCATGCCACCAATGAATGTCATCATCATTACCGAAATCTGAGATCTGTGTACAAAGCAGATTGGCACACCCAGCAATCTTTCCAACGAATATTTCTTTATTGAAATTATTATCCTTTTTTAAAAATCAATAACGAACCAATTTTGAAATGCAACTTTCTATCTATAATTATCAATCGCTTATCTAAATTCATCTATGGTAAAATTAACTTTAATGGCAATAACATTTATTGAATTTTTATTTACTTACATTGAATTATAGAAGGCTTCACCATTATTTTCTAATTACTTAAATTGACAAAAAAGTAATTTATTACACCCAGGAATAAAACAAATTGTTTCTTTATTTCATTTGATAAAATTGCAATTAGGGGATGGATCTAGTTTTGATTAAGGGATGAGAAAAAAGTAGAAAAATATTTATAATAAAAGTGAAAGAAACAAAAACAATGTTAAAATTGATACTCTTCATACAAAATATTGTTTTGTACCTATTCCTTCAGCATCTAGCGGCATTTCATCATAGTAGTATCAAATGCTGACGTTAATCTGCGACGCCAGTTCACAAGCAGTTTAAAAACGATGCTTACTTTAATTGTAATTTAAAATTTATCACAAACATAATTTTCTTTACCTACAGAATGGGATCCTGCACTCTTCTTTTAATTTTGAAGCAATTCGTCGTATTAAATAGTCTTATATGTTTTTAGTTTAACTGCATTTGATTTTTAATGTCAACATGACGCCACGGCGACACCTAAAGCTACTAGATAGTACAAAGCTGATTCGTCCGCCATATTGGTGCCAAAATGAAAGCAGTAAATTATGAAATAAAAGTGCATTTCTTATAAGTTTATGTGGTAACTATTTTTCATAATTAAATATAACTTCCATATTTGCCATGTTATATTTATTTAAAATAATAAAACAAGAAAAAATACGGTTCGTTAAGATTTTTGAAGTTAGAGAAAATAGTATATTAAAGAACGTGTTTTATAAGACATGTTTTTTTCGCACGCGTCATAATTTAGAAAACGAGCGTTAGCGAGTTTTCTAATTGACAAGTGCGAAAGAAAGTCTTATAAAATAATGAGTTCTTTATACTATTTTTTATATTTTGCGCCTTCTACAATAACATTTACTTACTCAATTTGTGATTATATTTGTAATCATTTGTACATTTTCATGTAAATAATCTTCCCTAAATAAAAAAATAATAATAATTTCGACATTATATTATTAAAATGAATTGTCAATTAACTAAAAATAAATTAGGTAAAAATGGGTTAAAGAAACGTCATCTAGTACCAACCGCCTAAAACAAAAAATTGCGTATCGAAATGAAGGTCATTACGATACGCAATTGCGTATATTATGATTAATAATGGCGCAGTGACTGCTGCCAACCGGGAAACAAAAATGTCCCTTTAGTTTTTATCTTAATGTACAATACCTGAATTATTTTAGTCAATCTTTAAAAGTAAAAGAATAACCGCTAGGCAAATCTACGTTTTACATATCGACACCAAATTTTGTAGAGATGTTCTTTCAGCTACAGGGCGTGTTCTAGAAGTTGTTAGAGTTCAAAACATTGCATAGTTTTTTTATAATTAATTTTCAAATTTTACATAAGAATAGAATTAGCATTAGTTTCGAGAACGTCCTTACCCACAAAGTCAAAAAGTTAAAACCACACTTTTCTGCTGTCAGTCAAATATTTTCATTAAAAAATAAACATTTTCATCAAATTTTAAGTATAAATGAATGATTTTCAGTTAATTTTATGTTTCCTGTAAATTTTAGCCAAATTCATAACCAAATAAAAGGTTTGATGTTTTGAAAGAATGGCGAAAATTTCGCAACAGGCGCCATTTTAGAAATATTTAATTAAAACTTTGTCCAGACGGTTTTAAGATTTGGAATTGAGTTAATTTATATTTTAAACCCCGTAGAACACGAATTTATGTATTAATTTGAAAATAATTTAAACCGTTGAGAAGTTGAGAGCAAAATAAAATGCATTTTTTTTGGGGCAAATTTTTCCCAATATTTTTATCTTATATTTCGCAATCCCTATGACCTTTTTGACATATTAATATATCAAAACGACCCTCCAGAGTTCGTTTTTGCAAAAATTAATACTATCTTTTACGGAAATCGAGATATTGCCCAATTTTTAACCTCAATTTTTAGCCAAAAATGTACAATTTTTGAATCCGAGTTTGAGGAGTTTTTAACTGAAAATTTCGCCACTTTTATACCGGAAATATACAAATTAAGCTTCACTTTTACAAAAATAAACACTATCAAAATCGGGATATTGAACCATTTTTGACCTCACATTTTTGCCGAGACTGAACATGTAAACATGTAATCTTGGGGGCTCATAACTCCTGAATTGTTTGAAATATTTACAAATTAAAATATAAATTGACTCGCGGTTGCAACTAGTGCAGATACAACAAAAAATGAAATTTATACAGTTCGTCTATAAAGCATAGGATTAATAATAATCATAAAAATTATCGTTGTCAAATTTTTCTGTGGGGGTTTATGAGTAAAGCAGGGTTTCCCAATTCTATATTTAGCCTTCTTTGTTTATAGTGGAGGCACATCGTAGAAATGAGGATCTGGAGCAAAATGCCACAGAATAAACATGATTTAATTGCAGCGAGTCTTGGACTTGTTTAGCTTAGCTTCAGCTTCAACTTTCCGTTTGTACAATACGTAATCCGTTACGACGAATAGAATAAACTTTCAGTTCGTGTGTGGTGCAACGAACAAACGAGGAAAAACACATTTTCCAAGAAAATAGTTCATTATTTTATTTTCTTTTTCGTTGTGATGTACAGGTCAACCAGTCTTAGGTGACAGTTCTCGCTGGTATGACTAGCATTATTTTAGCTTTGTCAATTGTTTATGGATTACTTTAGAGAAAAATACTTTATTAGGCTTGCAAGTACTTTCACTACTCAAAGTACTGTACTTGAAGTACTTTCTATTTATAGTACTTTGTACTTGACAAAGTAAGTATATTCACATGTACTTGGTACTTATTACTTGGAAAAATAGTTGAAGTACAATGAAAAGAACTTGAAGTATTTTTAAATACTTGAAGTACCTACTTTAAATGAAGTTCGATGAATAATTTAAAAGTAAACAATGTTATGAGAATTGTTTGTTTGTCAGTGTTTCTTTTGCAGTGGAGTGGTTTATTCCTAAATAAATAAATAAATATATCATCACGGCATATTACCCATTGCTGGGTGTGCCAATCTGCTTTGTACGCAGATATCGGTAATGATGATGACATTTGTACCGTGCGGGCGTTTACCAGGCGTCACCTCACGGGCACTTATTGCTGGCGTGGAGAGTGCACCACAGGGGTACATAATCATGTGAATTTTATTAATAAATATATTTTCAGCGATAATATGAAAGTAAAGATAAATTTGCAAATTATTTGGCATAAATAAATTAATTCTAATCTGCATACTGCATATACATATAATGTTTGTATTACCTAACTGCAGTGCTGGGACTTTGCCGTATCGCCTGCGTCTGGCAATGGCAGGACATAAAAATGACGTCATTTTAACATCTCGGTACAGCTTCTCGTATCCTTTGGCGATCATATGACGTCAATTTTACGTCATGAGATCGCTAGGTGATACGGCAGTCCCAGCAAGGAACTCTTGTATTAAATAACCAAATAAATATCGTATATTGAATTTTTTGTCAATAATCACCTTTTAAGGTCCATATAATCAGAAAAATATGAATTATCTGAAAAAATACTTGTACTTGAAGTACATTTAGAAACATCAAGATTCTTGGTACTTGTACTTCAAGTACTACTTTCCGATACTTTGCCCAACTCTGATCACGGCGTATTACCCATTGCTGGGTGTGTCAATCTATGAACAAATAATAGATGCGTAGAATAAATTTTCACAATTGTATTACTGAGATATTTCGTTGATATTACAGGAAAATATAAAAAAAAATTAAAGGAAATATTGGGTACCTATGAGAATTACTTTGAAGAAATAATAGGGAATCTTTTTTTAATAAATTACAAATTTATAGGGTATAGGGGATGCAAAATAAACTAACTTTTACTGATAAACTCACATCCAAAAACGCACAGTTTTCGAACTACAGGCTCTTAAAAGAGTAATTATTTACTTGAATTTTAGTTAGCTGTGACTGGTCAATATACTTATTATTTTGTTTATTTTAACTTTTAGCATTGAATTGCAAACGCATTATGAATGAGGATACTGTTTGCGATTACGCTAACATGGTATTAATGTACGGTCGCGTTTTTGAAAGAATGTATCAAAATATGTTCCGAAGATGCAATGCCTACTTGCATGAAGTTGGTGGTCCTCATTTCGAGCAATTATTATAATATGTATTACAAAAATTAATAAAATTATTTAAAAAAATTAAAATATACACAATAATGAATAACTGAAGTGATAGGTCACAGCCAACTAACTTACTTTTTGTGGAATAGTTAACTGAAACTTATTCACTACAATCATATTTGAAGTAAGGTTATTAAAACCACTACTGATTACCTAGTCTTCGTAGTTGTCATAGAATCGTTTAAATCTTTGGTTTTTAATAAACTACATATTGCATAAGAATTTGATTTGAACCTTAATGTATTTCGGTTCTCTCTTCTGCCGCAGTTGATGTTGACGTTACAAATTTTAATAATTATATTACCATTTATTAAACATTATTTTAAGAAATAAAAAATGGGAAATTTCTATTTATAATGACATATAAAAAACTCTGAAAAACTAGGACGGAACTATTGTTCAGTATTTATTTACAATTAGAAAAATAAACTTATTTCATAATAGAAGAAACTCTATTTAAATTTGTTGGCACCCAATTATCACACATCAACTTGTGTTCACCCCTCTAAAATAACAAACCTCCCTTGTGTCAAGCTAAACTACACACAATATATAGGATGTCCCATGGTTAAGCACCAAACTTAAAATTTAAATAAAGGACTTAAAAATAACTGAACTAAGCATTTGTGATATTTTCTTACCATGAAATTGTCCATTTGTTTTTAAGTTTCTTTTTTATTTTTAGTTCGCTTGTTTAATATTGAAACATCCTGTATATAGCCGCAAACATTTACTTTCTCCTTATACAATAAATCTTTGGTAAAATTAAAAAAAAAATATGATGCGTCATTTTGTTTTTAAATATAATTTTAATTAAGAAAGTTAATAAACCTTAGTAAAGACACTCGATGTTCCTAAACGGTTACCCGTCTAAATATTAGCCATGTCCACCTTTGCTTGTAAAAATAGATCACATACAAATCTATATATCCACAGTGAGAAGGCCATTGTCATCATCATTATTATTATTCCAATTTTTCAACAGTATTATTATATACGATTATTTTCTATAATTTCCTGTTTTCATTTTAATTGTAAATAAAAAAATATCTAACAAAGGATTTACATATGTATACATGCAGAGTAATTTAGTAGTGTTGCAAATTTGTACACCCCTGTTTCCTATTCCAAGCGTAAAAGGTTGTTAGACAACAGCTGTTAGACAGTTGTTATGGTTCATATTCTGTATGTAATGTCGTTATTTTATACGTTAATCCATTGTACACAAAAAAACTATATTAAGTAGTTACATATACAGGGTGTTCATTTTAAATGGGCCACCATTGCTATCTCGAGAACTATAAGAGCTACAAAGACGGTTAAATGGGCAAACAATTTCTACTTCATAAGATAAATTTAAAGAAAAGGAAAATTATTTTTTCGACCAGTGGTTCTCACAATACAGGACCTAACTTTTTTATTTTAAATGAGAACCTATTTTTTTATTTATTTACATAAAGATATTGAGAAAAATGCATATAAAGTTTTATATTAATTTGATTAAAATATGGCTATGATAAGTGTCATGAATGGAAAAAACGAATACGTGTTAATTTAATTAATATAAAACTTTATATGCATTTTTCTCAATATCTTTATGTAAATAAATAAATAAAAAAAAATAGGTTCCAATTTAAAATAAAAAAGTTAGGTCCTGTATTGTGAGAACCACTGGTCAAAAAATAATTTTCCTTTTTTAAAAATTTGTCTTAGGAAATAGAAATTGTTTGCCCATTTAACCGTCTTTGTAGCTCTTATAGTTCTCGAGATAGCAATGGTGGCCTATTTAAAATGAACATGCTGTATACTAATATATATTTAAAAAACATATATTATACCGAGTTGACTTAGGGAAATTTGTATGTGTAATGTTGTAGTTGGTAACATTGGATTGACATTTATTAAATTATTTGAAAGTTCATGTCAATTCTGATTTATGAATATAAGTAAATATCATCTAGTACCAACCTTCTATAACAAAAAAAAATTGCGTATCGAAAGAACCTTCCTTTCGTAATGGCTTCATTAAGAAGGCAAAATATAAAAATTATATATTTTTTACACAATAAAAACAAACGGGTGAAGAAATGAAACGCTATGGCACTTTTTTCACATTTTTGCTGTAAATGTAAAAAAATTGTATACAACCTCACTATAGGATTCGTGAAATAGGTCTATACTTTTCACTCATGGTGCATAAATAATTATTTTATTATGTTGTGATCCATTTTCTTAAAACACCAGTGTAACCAATCAGTAGGTACACGTTATTTCCAAGAGGTTACCCATTCAAATATTAACTGGTCAAATCCTTGCTTGACTCTAGAGATCACAAACAAATTTTTGATATCGCAGTGACGAAATCATTAGCTAAACTAAAAGTTGTCTGAAAAATTAGTTTAATGATACGAATTTAAAGAAAATATAACATTTATACACATTTATAGAGAAATAAATAATATTTACCTTAATTCAACAGCAACCAATGTCGCTTTTTGACCAAAATGAGATTAATTGTGTAATTGGTTTAAAGAAACACCATATTTTTTTATATAAAAGAACAACCAATGTAAAGAGAACCTCCTGGCTATAGGAATCGGCATTCATTTTACCAATATCATGTTAAAAAACAAAATAATACTTATTGCAATAATAACCAATGCAGACATACCAGTAAAATATAGAAGAGCTATAGAAAATGTAATCACAGAATTGGTGACATCATTCATTTGGATATGGTGACATTGGTTGTTCTTGTATTAAGCCATAAAAATTATTAAATAATTTTAAAATTTATGGTTTTATAAATTTCCAAATAAATAAACTTTAAAATAATGTGAACGTTAACTTAAATTCTGGAGCAGGGTTGGCAAAAATCATGATTTATTTAAAAAAAATCAAAATCATTGATTTAAAAAAAATCAAATAAATCATGATTTTCTTGATTTTTTTATTTTTAAGGACCTGTTGGTGTTATTGCACTTTTTAATTGTTTTAAAAGCAATACAAATATTTTATTTCATAAACGAAAACGAAATCTGTAATAAAACCCCAAAGAATACATTTGAATTTTTGCTTATACGTATAGTATATAACGCGCCCACGCGCGCCTGTTTGAACTTTAAACTTAAACCGTGCCTACCTAAATAAAACAGGTCAAAACATGTCTTGCATGGCACTCTGTAAAAAGCTTAAAGCAGATATATTATTTTACGTTTATCTCATGACAAAAACCTATTATATCAATAAATTTAGGCTCATTTGATGCAGTATTTGATTCTGAACATTTTTTG
Source organism: Harpalus rubripes (assembly GCA_963082715.1). Lineage (NCBI taxonomy): Eukaryota > Metazoa > Arthropoda > Insecta > Coleoptera > Carabidae > Harpalus > Harpalus rubripes. Next base: position 49,471,118 of record OY720458.1, on the reverse strand, counting down.
TATTTACATTTTAGTTCTAAAATTAAAAGGGCAGAATTTACAAATATATGAAAATTTTACCATTGTATTTCCTATGGTCCATAAAAAAAGTAGACACCCGGTATATATGTATATATATTTTTATATTATATTACCATAGTAGAATTTTCTTTTTGTTTGGTAACTCTGCATTTAAAGTATCTAAAATAATTTGAAAAACAATTGATTTTTCTACAAAAATTTAATTATTTTATAAAATTTGATTTAAATCAGACCAACCCTGTTCTGTAGACATATAGACGAACTATCATATTCATTATTATTTTATCTGTATGTAATAAAGAAATAGTATTTCGATAATCAAATATTTTACGATTGACCATCAACATAATATTTTCAATCTGTAAAAATATTCTTAAAAAATATTTATTAATATAGCTTGCAATATCTATAGTGGTTTATGTGAAAACTAAAATTAACAAAAGCACTTTTTAACATTCGATGTTGTAATAATATATCTAGCTGAATAAACTAATTATATATTTTGCCCTGTGTTTTCTATAGCTTCTAATTTGGAAGCTATATTAAAAGGGCAATCTAAATAATTATGCGATAAGTATCTGGTAAAGTTTCTGTAATTTTGTGAGTTGTAAGAATCGAATGGAGAATAATTTTGAAGATGTTGTCACTTTTATAGCTGCTATTATAAAAGTGAAGTAGGTACGTTTGTTGACGAGTTTCTAATAGTTGTATTTTAATTTAATATGGATTTCGTACTAAAATGATTTTTATGAAGATATGTGGAGTTTTCTTGAGTATGCCCACACAGAAAACCAAAGCTGTATAAAAATAATTATGTATGTGTATCATTCATTTTAAAATTTGCTTATTTTAATTTTCGTTCATACAAAATTTTGTATATAGTATATAAATTAATTATTGGTTATATTAAAATGTTTGAGATATATTGACAGATATTTCTAAATATATTAATCCATTACCTAATTCATTTTAATATTTTTTTAGGAAAATTATACACAAATACACCTTTGGTTATTCTAATGTGTTATTATTTTTATATTTCTACACAATATTAGCCCAGATAACAAGAATCAATTTGAGGATATTTAATTTAAAAAAAAAATAAAACTTCTTGTGAGAAATTGATGTTCAATGGGATTTAAATGTCAAAAATATATTTAAAATTGTTACTTCAAAGAATTTTAAAAATAGTGCCTAGATGTGCCATAAAATTCTAGATGTCTGAAATTGAAATATAAAAACAAAAAAAAAATATCAATATATTTAGCTTGTATTTAATTAAAATGGAAATGGGCAATAATTTCAATTACAAAAAAGATGCAGTTATTGTTATTGTTTCTTACAGAACATTTTTTTAATAACATTCAAATCTGAAAGCGACACTAAGATCCCTTTGAACTTAATTGCTTCAATTAAAAAGCTGAAAGATCGATGTCACCAGCATTTCCAATTATAAAAGAATTGTAATGAAAAATAGTATAAAAATGTAAAGCAAAGATTATTCAAAAGATGAACAAGGAAAATATAGGGTATTTCATTAGTTTTTTAATTTTTTATTTTTATAATAAAATGACTCATTTCGCATTTTTTTATAATGAGGTATGAACTAGCCAAATAGCGCCTCATACGTCATAATGTCGTAGGCATATGCGGAAGTACTGGTATAATACCACTAGATGGCAACCGAGCTGCATTTGGGTTCAGGTATTACTGTTTTGCCATCTAGCGGCGTTCCATCATAATAATGTTAAATGCTAATACGGTGGCATTAAACAAACTTTAGTTGTAATTTTAAAATTTATTAGGAATATAAGTTTCAATTAATATAACCAAAATTGTAAAATTTAATTTATGTGAAATACTCTATTCAAATCCGTAGCATTAAAAATTTATAAACATTAACTTTCAAATTATTGCTTTTTAAAAGTAAACTTAAATTAAAATTTCGTAAAATGGTGGATGAACTGTATTTGTTACAGTAAAAATACATAGTGGGATAAGGGGCTGTCCTTAAATTACGTAACGCTTCAAGGGGGGGGTCAAGAGTAGCGTTACGCAGCGTTACGAGGGGGTGGGGGAGGGTTAATGTGTGCATTACGTAACGATAAAATATAAAAAATATTGCTAAACTTGCTTTAATAGTTTTGAAACATTCAAAAAAAAAAAAAGTGTGCTGTGAAACAAGATTGACTGGTTCCTGTCAGCTCTGGTTTTGTCGGCCCTTTTTGATTAAACGAAGCCTTATTTTAGACTTATATTGGTCATCCCGTTACAGTTTCGGCAGAGTTATTCAGATAAGTATTATATTTTATTTGCGTTAGATATTAGGTTTAAATTTTATATATTATATTTTGTATTTTACAAGGATTAATTTATTTATTAGTTACGTGGTAACGTGATATTTTATTTTTATTTTATTTTTGACAGTTTGACAGATATAAATTTTTGTATATAATATCATACAATATCATAAAATATTCTACAATTTGATAAATAATTAAAAGGAAAAACGAATGGGCATGTAAGGTTACTTTAAGGCTTTCTATACTAATCTATTTTTCTTCAGTCAAGGACGAGCCTGGTAAGCTGCTTTGACTTCTTCCTTTACCGAAAAAACCCGTTTTTACCTTTCTTTTCTATACTATCTATTTAAATAAGAATGAAGAGCAAATGGAGAATGTATGATGAGTGTAAGTTGGGGACGTGGAATGTCAGAAGTGTGAATGGGAAAGAGAATGAGTTGATGAATGCAATGCGAATGTACAGTGTAGATGTTTTGTGTGTAAGTGAGACAATGAGGAAAGGATGTTATGAGGAAGAAGTAGAAGGCATATTTTGTTTGTGGTCGGGCGTTCGTGAGAATGAACGTGCAAAGCATGGTGTAGGTATACTTGTAAGTGAAAGAATGAAGCCGTTTGTACGAAGTTATGGCTGTACTTCTTCGCGAGTTTCTTGGATGAGATTCAAGGTAGGCTATATACGAATCTTCGTTGTGTCCGTTTACGGTCCAACAGACTCCGAAAATGACCTTGAAAAAGATCAGTTTTGGAATTCGGTAAATAGTGTAATTGATTTGTGTGATCCGGGTGAGAGATTGATAGTGTGTGGTGATATGAATGGGTGGGTGGGTGTTAAACGAAGTGAATCTGAGAATGTATTGGGACGTTTTGGTGATTGTCGAGTGAATGACAATGGCGAGAGAATTGTTTCATTTTGTTTGGAGAGAAATCTCTTCATTTCGAATTCCACTTTTAAACATAAGCTAGCTCACATATACACCTACGAGAATGTGGTTCAGAATAAACGTAGTGTGCTTGACTTCGTTGTCTATGATGAACGATTGAGGAGTATGGTAGTAGATACGCGTGTGAAACGAGGCGCTGAACTGGGTACGAATGATCATTATTTGGTTGTATCGCGAATGCGGTTGAATAAATTTTGGCGAAAGAAGGTGAAATGTTCTGGGAAAATGTTTCGTGTAAAATCCTTTGCTCTTTTGAATGAAGATGTTAGAATGCAGTATGTTGAAAGATTGAATGAATCCTTGCCCGAATGTGAGTCTAAATTTGATTGTAATATAAATGAAGTTTGGATGAAATTTAAGGATTCACTCCTCAAATGTGCAAAAGAAGTTTGTGGTAAAAGCAGATTAGGCTCTTGTCCGAGAAATGCATGGTGGAATGATCAGGTGAAAGAAGCGATTGCTGAGAAAAAGAGAGCATATTTGAAGTTCTTAAATGTTAAGGATTCGCCTGGGCGCTTGCGAGAAGAATGTTTGTTAGAGTATAGAAGGAAGAATAAATGGGTGAAGCAAGTGGTGAGAGAAAGTAAAAAGCGATTTGATGACTTATTGAGTGAAAGATTGACAAATGATTTTAGTACGAATAAGCGACTGTTTTGGTTGAGTGTGAAGAGACTGCGGAGTGGAAGTGGTCGAGTTGTGAAAGCTGTAAGAAGTGCGAATGGTGAGTTATTGTGGGATGAATCAGATGTGAGGAATAGGTGGTGCGAGTATTTTAAAGGTTTGTATGGAGGAGAGATTGAGAGGGACGATTGTAGTGAAACTGGTAGTGAAAATGATAATGAAGATGATTATGATATAGATGAAAGTGATGTATGTGATGCATTGGGGCGTGTAAGGAATGGTAAGGCTGCGGGTTTGGATGGGATTACAAATGAGATGTTGAAATATGGAGGAGAGAAAGTATTTGAATGGTTAATTTATTTATTTAGATTTTGTTTGAAACGTAGCGTGGTTCCTGATGATTGGAAAAAAGCTGTTATTTGTCCATTATTCAAAGGCAAAGGCAGTTCGAGTGAATGTACGAATTTTCGCGCGATAAGTTTGTTGAGTGTAGTCGGGAAACTTTTTGGTAAGGTTTTAATTCATAAGGTGCGAACCTTAACAATTTCAAAAATTAGTGACGTTCAGGGTGGCTTTTTGCCTGAGAGGGGATGTGTCGATCAATTGTTTGCTCTTCGTACGATTGTTGAGAAGTCACTTGACAAGAACAAGAAGGTGTTCTGTGGCTTTCTTGATCTAAAAAAGGCGTATGATAGTGTTCTTCGAGATACTTTGTGGGATGTACTCAGGGAGTACGGCGTGAATGGAAACTTGCTGGGAGCGATTCGTGCATTGTATGAGGGTAGTGAGGCTGCTGTAAGAATAGATGGTAGGTTGAGTGATTGGTTTCGTATAAATGTTGGTGTGAAACAGGGCTGTGGTATGTCTCCGTGGTTGTTTAATTTGTATATGGATGTGTTGTTGCGGAGAGCATTAAGTGAAATGGATGGTGTACAAATTGGTGAAAGTATTGTGCCTGCGTTAGCGTATGCGGATGATGTAGTTGTTTTAGGTGAAAATGAAGAGCAACTCAGAAGAATGATTGAGAGAATACATGTAGTTGGAAAAAGTATGAATCTGGAGTTAAATGTTGATAAATCCAAGGTGTTAGTATTTGAAAGGAGTAAATTGGTGACTATGTGCAATGTGTTGGTGGATGGAGTGAAACTGGAGCAAGTGAATGAGTTTGTATATTTGGGTAGTATGATGTCAAGGGATGGTCGAATTGATAGAGAAATTGAAAGGAGAGTGAGTGCGGGGTGTAAGGTAATGGGTGCTCTGGGTACGTTTGCTCGAAACGTAAACGTATCTAGAGAAGCTCGTTTAAGTGTGTATAATGGAGTGCTAGTGCCTGCTTTGATGTATGGAAGCGAATGTTGGGCATGGACGGGAAAGCATAAAAAGAGAGTGACTGCCGTGGAAATGAGGTATTTACGTGGAGTATGTGGATATGTAAGACGGGATCGCGTGAGGAATAATTTGGTGTATGAAGAATGTATGGTTAGGAAGAATGTTGTTAAGAGAGTAGGAATGAGCCAGTTGAGATGGTTTGGTCATGTGGAGAGAATGAAGAGTGAACGGCTTGTAAAGCGTGTATATCTTGGTGAAATTGAGGGTGTTCGATTGCGTGGCCGTCCAGTGTGTAAGTGGATGGATGTGATTGAGAAGGTACTAAAAGAGAGAAAGTTTCCGAGTGGGAAGAGAAGAAGAGCGTGTATGAATGCGATTATGAATGTGGCTGAGGCGAAAGAAGTGTGCTTAGACAGGAATGTGTGGCGAAGGATGATTGTTTCGTAACTATTATTGTGGTCCGGTTGCGGTATTTCGCTACCGAAACTCGGTCACTTTAATATGTTAAGGGTGAGGAATATATGTTGTGCCTATGATGTCAGGTTAGTACGAATGTTGTTGAAAGAGAGACTGATTTTTTTGGATGATGTTATTGTTATTCTTTCGGGTTTGTGCTAACCCACTAAGTGGGAAATGCGTGATTTTATGTATGTATGTATGTATGAAACATTCAAATTTCGCGGTGCTAATTCGTATATGCAGGAAGTCGTTTGTTTTCAATAACAGTCAATAGATGTTGGGCACAGTTCAAATTCGGGCCAGTGGTCTTTCATTCGTGCAATGCAATTCATATTAAATCATGAATTCAAGTAGTGTTGATAAGGAAAAACTTTTCAATAGTTTGTTAAAAGCATATACAAATTTAATTTCTGTGCTGTTATTTTTCATCTTTATTTACATTAATTTAAATAGTTTCTGTTCTGTTCTGTTATTTTTCATCTTTATATATATATTAATTTAAATAGTTTCTGTTTCAAATTTTAACTGAATATTAAGGAGGCCATGTACTTTTATATCCAGTAAAGAAAATAGGGGGGGGGGCAAGTACTGCGTTACGTAATATATGGGGGGGGTTCATGTTTGCGTTACGGATGCGTTACAAGGGGGGAAAGGGTATCAACAATTGCCTAATTTTGCGTTACGTAATTTAAGGACAGCCCCTAATGTGCACATTGCCGATAAATGTAGAACTACTTTCGTTTGCTTTTCAACCAAAACCAACAACAATAACTTCATTTAACGCACAAAAGTCACTTTTAGAAAACTCGGGGCCAGTTTTGTGTATTAGATTAGGTTATTGTTGTTATATACAGAGTGTAATCATACTTCGGGGAAAAAATGAAGGGGCATATAGTACTGACCAAAATGAGTAAAAAAGGCTTAATCAACATGGGTCCGATCTTCAATAGTTTCCGAGATATAAGGCAGTGCAAAATGAGTTTTTGCGGGGTTTACCTCTGCTATCTCGAAAACTATAAGAGTTACGACTTTGCTTAAATAAGACTTTTTGTTTACCTTTCAGATGTCAACATAGATGTGCTTTTGTTTTTTTAAAAAAATCAAATAATTGTACTAAGTTAAATGTTGTGGCACCCTTGGCCAATATTTGATTTTCAAATAACTTCGTTACTATTAGAAATTGAGAAAAATGTTTCATATAAAATATTATTGTTTTTTTTAATAATTTAATTACTGACAGACAAAATTTTGTTCAGTCACTATCTTTGTCAATTTTCTTCGATTCTAATAGTAAATGGCCTCTTTCTCGGAAACAGTTGAAGATCGGACCCATATTGATAAAGCTTTTTTACTCATTTTGGTCAGTACTATATGCCCTTTCATTTTTTTCCCGAAGTACGATTACACCCTGTATAATTGAATAGGGGATTACAGCTCAATCGAATTTAGAGAAATTAGTAAAAAATAGTGAAAGTATATGCTTAATAATGAATATTAATAAAGAAATAAAATGATATAATTGAAATACTTCGGAAATAAGGGGGTTTTTGTTTTAGCAGCTCGTCACTCATATGAAATCCATATATATTATTTTGATTGGTGACTCAAAGACCACCTATGAATATATAACGAATACCGAGTTAGGGGCGGAGCCTACTACCAATCGAAGTAGAGAAATTCAAATAGCGGAGGCGTGGCTATCAGTCCAGTAGTGCAATTCTCAAACAGTTTTATTTGAATATAAATATTTTGGATTAAACTTAATAATTTAAATACATTTCCAATTATAAATCATGTCAACTTGTACAGTATAATTCACTTATTTTTTATAAATATAATTTAGAAATAGCATACATTTCAAAAACATTTAGGTCCACGAAGAAAATAGTTTGATATAAAAACTTATATACGTGACGTCACATCTATATTTTCAAATTTCGGAGGACTGTACTTCGCTTATTAATAAGAATTTTTCACCGGATTTTCACCGACAGTCTTAGTTTTACAGATGAAATTATATATAAAAAAAAATGGTGGAATCCCCTATTGCAAACGAAAACAATTGTAAGCGAATCTCTTACTTTGCCGGGCAATGTGCACATTATCCTATTGTGTACTTTTGCTGTAACATATTCACTATTCAGTGGATGCCTCCTACGTTATTATTAGTTTTATTAGACTTTACAAGATTCCAAATGGATACAACCCTAAAATAATTTTATAAGGAAAATATAAATAACCAAACTTTCGACCAATTTTACAATCCAATTAAAGTCAAGTCAAGTACAAGGTGTCTCATTTTCGATGTTTTTTTAAGGTATCTCGGGTAATATTAATGATAGAGTAAAACCGTTTGCACATTCCAGGGTCAACTTTCCCAGAAATGTTTAATACTCACCACAGGAAATTTCGATCTTCTTTTGTTTCTAAGCTACAGGCAAAAACTCGTTTTTCGCTCATTTTGAAAATATCTCATATCTTATTTATTATAAAAGTTAGAGAAAAAATGTTTATACAAAATTTTTACCGTTTTTTAAATAGAATAAAATGGCGTACATAGATTTTTTGAAAACTTAATGATTCTCGAGATATAACTCAAACTTATGATTTTTTAAATGGGAACCTATGTTGAAAATAGTCTCATATTTTTGCTTAGTTTATAAGCTTATCAATGATATATAACAAGTCTACATTCTTTTCTTTTAAACTTGAATAAAAGACGAATTATTATTTTATTGAGGTGAAAATATTGGAAATTATTAAGAAACAAATAAAAATATTTATTACAAATCATCATTTGTTTATTTTGATTCAATATCTATTAATTATGTTCTCAAAATTATTCTTAACCAATTATTTTCGGGATAGTTAAATTACTAGTTATCGACGTTACAGTTGGCTTTGACACAATCCGAAAAAGATGGTTTAATATGCTTTTGAAGTAAATATATTGAAAAAATGAGTAAAACTGAAACAAGTAGTATTAGAAATATGCAAATGATGATCTGTAATAGATTTTTTCATTTGTTTCTTAATAATTTTCACCTCAATAAATTAATAATTTGTCTTTTATTCAAGTTTAAAACAAAAGAATGTAGACTTGTTATATATCATTGAAAAGCTTATAAAATAAGCAAAAAGATGAGACTATTTTTAACATAGGTTCCCATTTAAAAAATCATAAGTTTGTGTTATATCTCGAGAATAATTAAGTTTTCAAAAAATCGAATTACGCCATTTCATTTTATTTAAAAAACGGCAAAAAAATTTTAAACATTTTTTCTCTAACTTTTATAATAAATAAGATATGAGATATTTTCAAAATGAGCGAAAAACGAGTTTTTGCCTGTAGCTTAGAAACAAAAGAAGATCGAAATTTCCTGTGGTGACTATTAAACATTTCTGGGAAAGTTGACCCTGGAATGTGCAAACGGTTTTGCTCTATCATTAATATTACCCGAGATACCTTAAAAAAACATCGAAAATGAGACACCCTGTACAATAAAAGTAATACTTTTAAAAAGCAGTTATTTAAAAGACAGTGCTTATTAATTACAATTTTTTTAATTCTACCATTCACATTGATTTTTATTTTAAATTCGTTTTCCCCGTGAGCCTGACAGAGTTCCCTAAAATATTGAGTGCAAAACTAATTTTGACACGATCTGTACCAGAATTTACAAAAACTTTATTCAAAATTCTTCGCCTTCATATTGATTTCAGCATTATTCGGAAACCAGTAGATTGCTTATTATCATAAAAACGTTCCTCGAATTGTATCTGGTGGGCATTGCGTTCTCCGCTAACTTAGTGTACGTTTGCAGAGTGCCTCCAGGGTACGTGTACCAGTCGCCATACCTAGCGACGACACCGGGTAGCATCGTGCCTCTACCGGCTACCCAGCTGAGCCACGCAGCAGCAGTAGCGGCTACCACGCAATTCTACGAGTACCAGAATGCTGCTGCCGCTGCAGCTGCAGCTGCTGCTTCTTATCCCAGCCAGTATGCCAACGGGTTTGAGGCCTACCCTTACACCAGTGCTACAGGTAGGGTATTATTGTTCTGTTACACATAAAAATTGTATTGTTTCTAGTTCATCGAACTCTTCAGATAAAGGTGGAAATTTTAATGTTAACATAAATAAAGAAAATTTAAGAAAAAAAATATAATAAAATTTTAAAAAATATATAAAATATGCTAAGTTTTGTAATAAACTATAAATAAACATACATATACACAGTGCCGGATTAAGGAAATATGGGGCCCTAGGCAGAGGCGTAAACTTTGTGCGGGTGCACTATTTTGGTTTTAAATATGGGTACCTATATGTTTTTATAAATGCAAATAATACAGTAAAAATAACGTACCTACTTATTTTATTATACATATGTTAAATTATGTGTACATTTAAGATAAATAAAATTAATATCTATTACAAAAAAATACTCCTAATATTTACATGCAGGGTATCTATAAAACACGTAGACATGGCTTAAATACAGATTCCTGGGCCCAAAGTAATAAGATTTAACTTAATTTACCAATATCCGAAAAACCGAAAGTGTACTGTTTAGTAAAAAAAAATATTTTGCTTATAATAGAACGCTTTGTTCGGTTTGAATGAAATTTGTTTTGATAATCCATATGGATGTCTTTTAAGATATTTGTTATTATTAGTGAACCACTAGTGTATGAAACTTAGGTGCCACGACAATTACTACGTTTACATGCAGTTTTGAAAATGGTTTCAGTTATCAGTCAAAATTACGTGAAACTATTTACACGCAATTTTCAAAACAGGTTTATAGATTGATTTGAAAACAGTTTCGGCGCATGCGCATTTGGCTAATGTAAGTGACAGATCTTCTACACTCCAAATTATTCGTTTTGCCATTATTCCAATTACTTTTTCTTTGTACCACTGCGCACTAAAACTACACAACTGTCAATATATTGGTAGGTTAGTAACACCAAATAACACAAAGCGACATAAATGTTATGCTATGTACTCATGCGCAATATCGAAACTGAATTTTAAGTGTTTACATGAGTAGTTTTGAAACTAGTTTTCAAGTCAAACCCATGAATTTTAGTTTTGGTTTGAGGTAACTCAAAACCGTTTTGCCACTGTATACATGACGTTTTTAAAACTAAAAACGTTTTGAAAACGGTTTGTAAACTGCATGTAAACTCAGGAAATGATACATTCAATGGTAAACTTTTCTGTCTCTGCGTAAGTTGTGATATCTGTAACGATTTAGGCACAAAAAATAAAATATGAGTAATTGCACAGTGCAATTTTTAAAATAAATTTCATCTAGCAATCTATACAAATGTCAAACAACTAATTTTTAATGGCAGTAAAAATTGTATATAGATTGCCAATAATTTTCTTCGCAATATCCTATAATTATTAACATATCCGTTTGTAGTATTTTACTGCCATTATTATGACACGATTAAATAATGTTCAGCTTACTCTTAAACAACTTGAAAAGATTGACAACTTATTTTTACAATGTATGAAATATGTAATTAAAATGTTAGGGCGAAATTATTGTGGGTGCTGTGCACCCACACTTTTACTTTCTGTGGGTGCATGTGCGTCCGTGCACCCGCTTAGTTTACGCCCCTGGCCCTAGGCAAAGAGTTTACGTTGGGTCCCTACCCCCACCCCCTCCACCAATTTTTTACTTAAGAAAGTTAAAAATGTAAATAAATAGGTACAATATTAAAATTTTGGTTACCTATATTATCTAAAGAATAGCTAATCCTGAATTTATAACCTCTTCACCCTTCAAGAAATTCCTCAAATTATTTGTTGTTTCTAATTTAGTAAATAATTCAGAGAACAGTAATCTTAAATGTGAACTTAAAAACTCAATTATTAACTAAATATTAGGTATTGCAATTAATTAAACGGGATAAACACTTACTTAGTTTACATGCAGTTTTGAAACCGTTTTTAAAACTTTTTTAGTTTTGAAAACGCTATGTATACAGTGTGAAAACGGTTTTGAATTATCTCAAACCAAAACTAAAATGCATGGGTTGAACTTGAAAACTAGTTTCAAAACTAGTCATGTAAACACTTAAAATTCAGTTTCGATACTGCGCTTGCGTACAGAGCATAACGTTTCTGTCGGTTTGTGTTACTAACCTTCAAATATACTGACAGTTGTGTAGTTTTAGTGCGTAGTGGTACGAAGTATAAAAAATAATTGGAGTAATAGCAAAACGAAGTATTTGGAGTGAAGAGGATCTGTCACTTACATCAGCTAAATGCGCATACGCCGAAACTGATTTCAAATCAATTTTTAAACTTGTTTTGAAAACTGCATGTAAACAGTTTTGCATAATTTTGACTGAAAACTGAAACCATTTTCAAAACTGCATGTAAACGTAGTAACTGTTTTCCAACTGTACACGTTCCCGCGTTAGCACCATTTTGGGTAGTTTCTTTAAACTTCGCTAGGTGTCTACATCTTTTCTTGAGTTATCAATTACCACAAATAAGCGAATTTGCAACGATAGTCAACCCATGCTCGCACAGTCGCACCACCAGATACCAGATGGCAGACAAATGTATATACGATAATTCCCTACTTTTAATTTTTTAATTCAGTTCTGTGAATTTACATAAATATTTTTTCAGTTAGCTTTAGCTAAAATGTATTACATTTTGGTTACAAAATAAAATTCAAAATAATTGTTAATGATGCATTTCTGATTTATAAGCCTTAGTAATTTCCGGGCCCTATTCATTACGGGCCCTAGGCAATTGCATAGTTTGCCTAGTGGTTAATCCGGGCCTGCATATACGCCCAGCGTTTATTAAGGCACATGTACCGAAAATCACATTTACATTAGTTGCACGGGTTTGGATTTCTATAGTTTAGTTCAAGATCATTTCTTTGCCTTCTATAATCCCTGCAATTTCAACTACAATAGCGAAAACCGCATATAGTGAACTTATAGCAATAGAAAATATGTTTTACTTACAAGCTCTTTCGGTTCATAATCGCTTACACGACGATTATATAGAGAATTGACCTGGAAAATTTACAATCCGTACCGATTTTTCTAGGTATACTTACAAGAGCCGTATGGTATGAGTATGACTAGCGAATGAAAGTTGACGTTTAGATTATTTAATAGATGTGGTTTCTTTTGAAAACATTTTCCTATATTTGATTTTAAAGGAAACTGACCCTTATGTATTCCGTTACAGCAGATTAGAATTATATTCAATACCAGGAGGCATTTAAAATGACCTTAGCAACAGGATTCAGAGATGTATTTAAAAAATTTAATACCTCAAATTCTACTTCGTTCGTCTCAAGTGTAAGCAACCCTCGAGTCGGAATTACTGTTAGAGGAAATTAATAATAATCCTATTTCTTAGAATTGCCAAACTAAATAGTTTAAAGATCAAAATATTTTGTTATAATCAACATAAACGAAAAATGTTTAAAATATTTTAAACGCACCATTGTTTTCATATTCAAGTACCCTAGTTAGCCATCTATTTTAAGCAAGACATATTAATGTATTTCTGTGCTTTCCTAGTCCAGTATTTAAATGGGTTCATGCAAAAAATTTATATTTTGTACAATTCTATTCTTCTCTAGGCTTTCAAAAGAATCCACATCTATAAAATAATGTAAACGTCAACTTACATTAATATGTCTTGTAGTTTGAAAATATAGATGTGACGTCACGAATATAAGTTTTTATATAAAACTGCTTTCTTCGTGGATCTAAAATGTTCTTGAAATGTATGCTATTTTGAATTTATATTTATAAAAAACAAATTAATATTGTAACACTGTACAAGTCTATATGCTTTATAATTGCAAGTGTATCAAAATTATTAAGTTTAATGCAAGAAATTTATATTCAAATAAAAACTGTTTGGGAATTGCAGTACTGGACTGGTAGCCACGTATCCGCTATTTGAATTTGTCTACTTCCATTGGTAGTAGACTCCACCCCCTAACTCGGTATTCGTTATATATTTATAGATGGTCTTTGAGTCGCCAATCAAAATAATATGTATGGATTTCATATGAGTGACGAGATGCTAAAATAAAAACCCCCTTATTTCCGAAGTATTTCAATTATATCATTTCATTTCTTTATTAATATTCATTATTAAGCATCTACTTTTACTATTTTTTACTAATTTCTTTTAATTCGATTGAGCTGTAATCCCCTATTGCTAAGGTTTTATAATTTGTTTGTTTTGAAAATGTAAATAGACCAAACTATTATTAACCTGGGCTCATATTCTGTTCTAATATAAAGTACCTAATTTTAATGAAAATAGTATTATGCGAATTATCAAACGATTCAAAAAAGCACATTAAACGAGTTTGAATAAAAATAAAAAATTGAGTATTTATTTGAAATGTACCCAACATTTTGCACGTTGTGGCCTTGAAAACAACTGTTTCTTTTAAATCTTCTTAGACTGGCACTTAAAGATGCTTGACAAATTCGTCGAAACATTATTAAACAAAGACCATTTTAGTTTGTACACATGGAATTTTTTTAAAAATATGAAGAACTTTTAAATTTAGAAAGATACTGTAACTCAAAAACAAATAAAAATCGGATGTCAACTTTTATATTTTTTTAGTCATATGTGTAGTATACACTCCCGAAATTTGGTACTGACTCAGCCTGATGTAATTTGAACTTTGGTATTTTTCAAATGCGCTTATAACTTTTAGCCAAGGCTGTACATTATACTAAGCCAATAAATCAAAACTATATTCCAATAGTAACTTAATGACATATTTATGACTCATTGTTGTTCAACTAACATATAAATAACTCATTGAAACGAAACATTTTCCAATATTGTGAAACTCTACCACTCATAAAAATATATTTATCATTTCTCGGTTTATTAATAACACTGAAACATAGCCGGTAAATTTATTATGTTATATTCGAAATATTTTCCCAGACTTTGGCAATCTATCTTTCAATTTCGAGCTTATTTTTAAATCTAGTAGTAGATGAAATTACTTGAATGAATAATTTCAGCCTTATGGATATTTCCTGACACTTGTAATTTACAGTTTTATTTTTCAGATGTCTGAAAAAATTATTTACTAATTTTCTAACCTATTTTCGATTGTGACAAGGTTAATGATAACAATGATTACATTAATAACAATAAAATAATGACTTTTGTTTATTTATAAAACAAGGAAACAAATGAAAACGATCAATGTAAACTCGAATTTACTCACAAAAAATAATGACCGCATTATTTCATTTTATTTTTAATTTATCGATAAATCAATAATAATGGGAGTCGCGTAGCTGGGTGTTTTACAGTCGGTGACACGAAAGTAAGCTGGTGCGATAAGAGTATTCCGCGGAATCGTGTTGTTATCTAATAAACCATGGGCATCGCTTCGGTGGAATCTACTACTCTTGGTTGGAGCGGTTCATGTATTACGTATAACAAGTTATAGTAATAGTTATCTATGTAACAAGTGTGTAAAGTAGTACTTTTTTGGTCGAGTGCGATGTTGTAGCACGAGACAAAAAATACTATTTTACACACGTGTTGCATACAACATTTTTCCTACAACCAAAATGGTATTGATGTTTTTCATAATACTGAATGTACAGGCATCCAGCAGCTTCAAATACAGTTAGTACTCTTTCTCATAACACTGTACAAAATGTAACTTAAACACTTGGAAGAATCTCAGACAGACGATGATTAGTCTTTTTTAATGTACAGATTGTATATTTAATATTAATATTAAAAATGTGGTTAGGTTACAATACATGTCAATGTTCTTAAAAATTAGATCAGGACTCAATCTGTTAAAAAAATATTAGATTTGTTTCATTTACAGTGTATATTCATATTTCTTAATAAATTTTATTACTTTTATTATTATTTACTACCTAATTATATACTTGGCAGGTAAATTAACCGAATTTTAATGTTGCCTAGTACTAGTGCGTGAAAAGTACTTTTCACGCACTAGTGCTTGAAAAGTGACACTTTACACACTGTAATGAGTTTACAGTGCTTGAAAAGTAAATAAACGTTGCTAGGCAACAGTAAAATTCGGTTAATTTACCTGTCAAGCAGATAATTAGGTAGTAAATAATAATTGAAGTAATAAAATTTATTAAGAAATATTAATATACACAGTAAGTGAAACAAATGTAATAATTTTTTAACAGATTGAGTACTAATCTAATTTTTAAGAGCATTAACATATTTTTAACTTGTATTCTAACCTAACCTAATTTTTAATATTAATATTAAATGTACAATTTGTACAATAATAGAAGACTAATCCACTTCTGTCTGAGATTTTTCCAAGTGTTTAAGTTACATTTTGTACAGTATTATGAGAAAGCGCACTAACAGTATTTGAAGATGCTGGATGCCTGTACACTCAGTATTATGAGTAACATCACTAACATTTCGGTTGTAGGAAAAATGTTGTATGCAACACGTGTATAAAATAGTGTTTTTGTCTCGTGCTATATCGCACTCGACCAAAAAAGTACCAATTTACACACTTGTTGCATAAATAACTATTTAATCATAGTGCTCTTTATAGAAACCTGCTTGCATTTAACATTTCTGAAAACGGTTTTCTCTCCTGTCACCGACTGTATGACTTGTACTTCTGACGACAGATCGACGTAAATCATGAAAATGTTTATGTTCTCTTCTTCGTGACAGCTTTGAGAGCCCGTAAGTAACGCGAGGTAAACGCCCTCATCGCTACACATATATTATCGTTACTGGAATTTGCAGTAAAAGCAGATTGGTACACCCACAAACGGGTAATAAACTGTGATAATAATTTATTTTTTTTATTATAAATTAATGCATAGTTGACACATCTCATGAGCACTTAAATCTGTTGTGGAGAGAGCACCACTGGCGTTACTTTTATAAAATATTTTTGAATTAATTGATTTTGATCAAATTCGCACTTGAATTGACAGATCAACAACGAATCACAAAATAAAAACAAATATTGGAGCATTTAAGTTCAAAGGGATGTAAGTGTAAAAATAAAAGTTTTTTTAATATTAAAATATTCTACGTGCAAAATACAACGTTGTAGAAACAATAGAAGTGGTATAAATTTCTATACATTTCGTTGAAATACAAAGCCAAAGATAGAACTAGTTTTATAAAGAAGAAATATTGAAGGTATAAAAATTAGCAAGTACCAAAATATTTTGATTCGTATGTTGACAATTAAATAGAAAATCATATTAATAAAAGAAGAAGATGCAGATATTTATAGTTTCTTACAAACTTTTTAATAATAATTTTAAAACATAATAATGGCACTTAGATCTTTTTGAATTTCAATGATTCATAAAACTGGAATGACCAACCGTTTGGAAGACCAGAGCCTCAATTTTGTAACTTTAAATTCTGTCTGCTTTCATATTCTGTCGGAATTATGTTTTCGCCACTACTAATTCTATTGCTCCAGTCCAGTAGAATTTGAAATATGACAGATTTGAGATTTCCCTAATTCTTTCTCCAGATAGATTTCAAATTCTACTAGTTTGGAGCAATAGAATTTGTAGTGGGAAAAATCTAATTCTGACAGAATTTGAAATCATACAGGATTTAAAGTTACAAAATCGAGGCCCAGGACTGGTCTAATTTTAACCAACCCAAAACACTTACATAAAAAATCCAATTATTGCAATACAATCACAATTTACTAAATACGACCGAATGAACACAGAGATTTTCAATTCCAAATTTTGTAAATATTTAAGCCAAGCCAATATATTATTAATACAATAAAAATTGTTTATTATGACAAATTAGTTCATTTGTAATGGTTATATTATCAGTATCATACAATTATTTAAAAAATATTAATATTAAATTATATAGAATTGAAAAACTCAATTAAACCACATAAAACCCTGAGTTTTTTCAACCCTAGGGAGAACTGTCCTCCTTTTTGAGGTACTGCCTTCTTTTGAAAGTGTCTTCTGTTTTACTTGCATGCACTCTTTCATTACGCATTAAGTTTGGTTATGTTTTTGTTGTTCATAGTTGCCACATGAAAATTATAGTTTCATTGGTTAATCTAATAAAACTGCAGTAAAAGAAGTATATTTAAAATTTCCTTACCTTTATAAAATGAAAAACATTGGACATACAATAAACAATAACCACAAAACATAAAAAATAAACTTATCACATACTTTCATTCATATACGTTATACATATCAAAACACACTTTACTTAATAAACAAACAAAAACTTGCAAATTAACAGTGGCCCCAAGGATGGCTGAATATAACAAGCGGCAACTGACCTTCGATGTTGAGCTGCCTTTAAATTTAATTTTAAAAAATATAAAATAAGATATTGGTATTATTTTTTTGCACTTAAATTTTTTTATACTTAGTCTATTTAAATTTAAATGTTTCAGTCACAGTTGGCCGAAATATATCATTTGATTTAAATCGCGATTTAAATTTAGATCCAGTTAAAAAAATAAAATAAGTAAATAAATATATCATCACGGCATATTACCCATTGCTGGGTGTGCCAATCTGCTTTGTATACAGATTTCGGTAATAAAATTTTATAAAATATAGATATTTTTCGCTGAAAATATATTTTTTAATTTACACTACTATCAATGCGATTGTTGTGTGTATAACAATTTATACAGGGTGTAATCATACTTCGGGAAAAAAATGAAAGGGAATATAGTACTGACCAAAATGAGTAAAAAAGGATTAATCAACATAGGTCTGATCTTCAATAGTTTCTGAGATATAAGGCAGTGAAAAATGCTTTTTTATGGGGTCTCGTGGCCGCGTGCCTGAGTGTCAGGTCGCGAATCTGGAGAACCGGGTTCGATCCCGACCGACGCCAAATATTTCGAATTTTAAATGGCACAAAATTGCCCCCGGTGGTGCACTCTCCACGCCAGCAATGAATGCCCGTGAGGTGACGCCTGGTAAACGCCCGTACGGTACAAATATGTCATCATCATTACCGAAATCTGCGTACAAAGCAGATTGGCACACCCAGCAATTGGTAATATGTCGTGATGATATATTTATTAATTTATTTTATTTGTTTTTTTAAAAAATCAAATAATTGTAAGTTAAATGTTGTGGCAACCTTGGCCAATATTTGATTTTCAAATAACTTCGTTACTATTAGAAATTGAGAAAAATGTTTCATATAAAACTTTATTGTTTTTTTTTTATAGTCTATTTACTGACATAGACAAAATTTTGTTCAATCACTATCTTTGTCAATTTTCCTCGATTCTAATAGTTAATGGCCTCTTTCTCGAAAACAGTTGAAGATCGGACCCATGTTGATTAAGCCTTTTTTACTCATTTTGGTCAGTACTATAAGCCCTTTCATTTTTTTTCCGAAGTATAATTACACCCTGTATATTGATAAATACATATGTGACCAAAATAAGACAAAGTACGGAGGGATTTCACAAGCATAATTCGGTGCCTGATAATGAAATAGCAGAAAGTATGGATTTTGTAAAACTAATATCAAAAGAATGTGAATTTTTTTCCACTATGGAAATTGCTTTCCATTTTTTTTTAAAAAAAAGCCACCAATACATGTTCAATAAAGTGTTCTTTCTCTAAGGAGAGTGAAGAATTGGTTTAAGTAAACAATGGAGGAAAATCGGCTGTCATAGAAAGAAGGTGGAATAAAATAAAGAACAATTAATAGAAGAGGTTATAAAAGTTTAATCTAAGAGTTCAGTTAAATAAAAAGATATACCTAAACATGAAAAGTTTAACTTGTTATTGTTACAACTAACAAAAACACGACTATCAATTCGAATTTTTTTCAAATATTCCTTTTTTGCCTCCCCCCCCCCCTTGGATTTTGGGATAACGGCGCCCATGTTGAAAAGCAAAAAAAATCTATTCAACGGTGTAACTTTCCATATAAAAATTAAAACTTTGGCATAAATCCTCGAAAACCAACAATGATAGGACATAAAAAACTGCCCTAAAGATGTGCAAACCAAAATCAAGAATTATTTCACATTTGGAACTTATTTGCAAAACTAAAAAACTACAAAATTTACATTTTCGCCCATATCTAGTGACCTATGCATTTTTTCGCAAATAACAAACAACCATTAAAATGATGTCCTAATGAGGCAACTTTTGTCTAATAACTAACATCATAGCTTTTTACGGTTCTCGAGATCCCAATCCATTCGTACCTTAAATAGGACAGCCTGAATATGTATATTGGATTGATTTTCACGATATTTTAACTTACTTAAATTCATTTAAAATATGTAGCTTCATTAGGTACTTGAAAAAAATACATCGAAATCATTGATCTTTTTAAATCATGATTTTTGTCAACCCTGGTTTCAGTTACTTGGAAATTTATTTATATATTTGTTTTTGTATTGCCGTTTGTGAAATAATTAATTACTGAACGTTGTAGTATTAAAAACATACGTGTAACGTTTGAAAATATATGAAAAGATAATTAAAGCCAATCTTTGTTTGACGTGTACTATACGAATACTGCAATCATTATCAGAATAATAATTTATTTACGAGGTTAGCGTTTATTTATTTAGCTTTAACTTTTTAATGCTGTACAATAACCGTTCGGAAGTAGATATGAATACGGCTACGACACATTGGTAAACAAAAAATGTATTGGCACTTGGCAGAGGCAGAGCCTTCCTGTTGTTTACGAAAAGAATGATGAGATTCAGTATCTTAATCTTGCCAGTTGCCATTTTGTTGGCTGTTGGCTTGTCAATGGATGGACACGGACACTGAATTTCGTACTGAAATAGAGTGTCGTAGGCATCGTTTTGGCATAGCAGTCAGGACAAATTATTTTTACCCGAGAAAGAGAAATGCGTATGTGAATAACTGGGATTTCCATATACGACGGACATGTTCATACTTGCACGTAAATAGGATGACTTTGTACTCACAATAAATAAAAATAATGTGGTATTAAGATGCAGTTTAAATATATTTTTTGAGCTTTCTCTTGCTTGAATCACAAATATTAAAAGGCCTCCATAAATTCACAAATTAGGAGCCTCAACAAACTATAGGGATCTCTACAAATTAGGGTTCTTCATAAATCCGGGGCATTTTGCAATTAGTGCAGCTAATGACGTCATACCCGGCATTTTTTTATATCAGTGATATTTCGAGTTAGTTGTAACAATTGTCATAAAATTGCTGTAAGTTTTGTTCATTTATCTCGAAATTTCTTCTAATAAAGGCCCCTCACTTAAGTAAATCTGATTTAAAATTGGCGTGATGAAAAAATTGCGATAGAATTTCTAGGGAAGAGACAGCCATTTTCAAGTATAAATCATGCTATTAGGTGACAGATTTTCTTGTTTAATGTTTCTAATATTTTGAATGTAAAGTTCCTGTACCTTAATATATTTTTAAAAAAAATTTACTTTTATTTTGAATATAAGAGAATAAGTATATGAAATTGTTTAAAATATATGTATATTCGGGTGTACTTTAAAAGGGGTCAAGTTTTTAACCGGGACGCCCCCTAAAATAGTTTCAAATACATAAAAATTGTGCTGGCAATTATTTCGCTTAATATTATATATATTTCGCAAAAATTTCATACCTGAATATTTTGTACAATATGGTATTCTCTCATATATTTTTTATTTATTTTTCTTAAAGATCTAAGAGCACCTGTGAAAATCCGAGTTAATAATAAGCGAGATATTCATTTTTAAATTTTGATGTTGTTGTCACGTGATAGTGACGTACTAGTTGTACAGTACCAGCGGTGTACTATCAGTGGTTCATGCGGCGTCTTATCACATTCGAACATGGAGTAGGGATTTCAACTGGTCTCCCATTGGAAGGTCATCTAGTACATCAGCAAAATTTAAATGCTTTATATCTTTTGTAACAATTAATTTATAATATGATTTTTTGTTTTTTCCCTATTGTTTACCTATCAACACTAATATTTTTAATAAATTTTTAATATTGGTGCTCTTCAGAGAATACCCTATTCTATTCTTCTCTAGGGTTTCAAAAGAAAGCACATCTATAATAGTATATTAAAGAACGTGTTTTATAAGACATGTTTTTTTCGCATGCGTCAAAATTTACAAAACGAGCGTTAGCGAGTTTTCTAATTGACAAGTGCGAAAGAAACTCTTATAAAATGAGTTCTTTATACTATTTTTTATATTTTGCGCCTTCTACAATAACATTTACTTACTCAATTTGTGATTATATTTGCAACCATTTGTACATTTTCATGTAAATAATCTTCCCTAAATAAAAAAAAATAATAAAATAATATCTCGGACACGAAAAGAGATATCGACCTGTGGTTTTAAAATCTTAAATCTACACTCTTCAAACTACTTAAACACAAATTTTCAGAATTTTTATTTTTTTAAAAGTTCCACCCTTTTTTAAACCACACTATCCTCATACCCAAAAATGGGTGTGCGGTACACATTCAACGACTTCACCAGTAAATTTCTCGTACCAAAAAACATAAGTATACCAATTTTCATCAAAATATTCCAACGGATACATTAATTATTAAACATTCTTTAAAATTGTCAAAAACTGAAAAAATCGCAAGGGGTACACCTTAGATTTTTTGCGATTTTTGGTCATTTTCAGACTTTTCCTTCTGGAGATTGTAATAGTTGTTCAAAAATTATGAAAATTGGTATGCTTATGTAATTTTGCTCGTAGAATCTAATGGTGATATCGCCAGCGGTGTATAATTGACCATTTTTGGGATATGACCCAAAAATGGGCATTTTTCAGCAAAGTTTTGAGGCCGAATATCTCGGACACGAAAAGAGATATCGACCTGTGGTTTTAAAATCTTAAATCTACACCCTTCAAACTACTTAAATACAAATTTTCAGAATTTTTAATTTTTTAAAAATTTCTACCCTTTTTTAAACCACACCATCCTCATACCCAAAAATGGGTGTGTGGTACACCTTGAACGACCTCACCAGTAAATTCCTCGTACCAAAAAACATAAGTATACCAATTTTCATCAAAATATTCCAACGGATACATTAATTATTAAACATTCCTTAAAATTGTCCCTAAATAAAAAAAAATAATAATTTCGACATTATATTATTAAAATGAATTGTCAATTAACTAAAAATAAATTAGGTAAAAATGGGTTAAAGAAACGTCATCTAGTACCAACCGTCTAAAACAAAAAATTGCGTATCGAAATGAAGGTCATTACGATACGCAATTGAACGCAAAATATAAAATAGTATATTAAAGAACGTGTTTTATAAGACATGTTTTTTTCGTACGCGTGAAAATTTAGAAAACGAGCGTTAGCGAGTTTTCTAATTGACAAGTGCGAAAGAAATTCTTATAAAATGAGTTCTTTATACTATTTTTTATACTTTGCGCCTTCTACAATAACATTTACTTACTCAATTTGTGATTATATTTGCAACCATTTGTACATTTTCATGTAAATAATCTTCCCTAAATAGAGAAAGAAAGAAACATCATCTAGTACCAACCGTCTAAAACAAAAAAATGCGTATCGAAATGAAGGTCATTACGCAATTGCGTATCGTAATAACTTCATTATGAACGCAAAATATAAAAAATAATTTAAACGTCAACTTTCATTCGCTAGTCATACCATACTTATCTATTATCGAACAACCGATCCTACACATTCTCACTGTTTATTTTGTTGTAGGTGCAGCTAGCTACATGCCTTACACCTACGCGGCTCTGCCCCAAACTCCCAGCTTGCCCACAGCGACGGCTGGGGCATTCCCAGGCCTCTCGTACCAAACGGCCACGGCACAGGCAGCCTCATTGCAAGAAGCCCGCATGCAGTGACTACAACAAGCCCAGTGGCAGTGGGAAGATTGAGATTGAGGGACAGGGACAACAAAAAGCCTCCACTTGCTTTAGGGGATACTCTTATACTTACAGACAAGATTTTCGTTTCTTGACCTGGGGGATATACCAAAGAAAATTATATTTATTTTGGAAAATATCAATGTATCTTTGTCCTAAAACAATTTGAAAATAAGGAAGCATTAATTTTTTAAAATTTATCAATCACTTCTTTAGAAGTATGAGTTTTTCTCACAATTTCCTAAAATGGTGGATGAACTGCTTTACTACCGTACAGCCTGTTAGTTTCATTTCGTCGCCTAAGCTTCAACACCGGCTATCTCATTTTTTGGACAAACACTTGTCAACTTTTTATTATTCAAAATTTCGCGAAAAATTAATTTTAGTTAGCCACTGTTGTAATATTTGCGATTCACGAGCTTTTTGGTGTCCGGTTCGGAAAACTGAGCTACCTAATCGATTTCCTTCGAAATTCTGAATAAAAATTACGTTGACACCTCGTGTTGTGTAAAAAATGAGATAGCCGGTGTTACCACTTAACGACGATTTGTTGCTACAAAATATTTTTACATGAAGAGAAATATTTTTAAAGTTTATTTTGGTAAAATAAATAACATAAGTTTGACAGACTGTTACGCTACAGACATTTGGTGACGAGTAGCGAAAACAATTCATCCGCCATTTTAGAGAATTTTAAGTCAGCAAAGTCATACTTTTAAAAAACAAGTGATTTAAAAGACAATGTTCATCAATTATAGTTCTGCAAATATTTACAGGACTTTAAAATTTTGTCTACCATAATATATCTATGCCTCATTTCAGTTAAAAATTACGTAAGTATACGGCACGCGGTTTCACATTCATAAAATAAAAAAAACTTACTTGTTTTATGACAATTTTTTGCTATTATGAACTCTATTTGTCTTTTAATTTATCCCTGATTTTATAAAGGACAGAATAAATTTACTACCATAAGTAAATTTATTTATATTAAGAAAATTAAATAATTCAAATCAATTTTATAACATTACTGCCAAAATCTGTCATTTGAAGGAATAAATTTTATTTACTTTGGAAATCAATTTGTAGATTGAGAACAAAAATCATTTTCCCCACTTAACTGAAATGAAGTCTAATATTTCATATGGAATTCGCGATTCAAGTTAGTTTTGCCGCCATGTTTTGTGACGTCACAATGTGGTCTAGCCAAATGACAGATGAACTAAAAACTAACCTAGTTGTGTGTGTGAACAACTATGTTTAAAAAACTTTATTATTTTGTTATATACAATGAAAGTGAATTAGAGGAAGTTTTGTGTTATTTAAAAGCAACGGCTAAGTCCCGAAATTATAGTGAGGGAGAAGAAAATATTGATTCCGGACATATAATTGCGTGGGGAAAAATCGTTGAAAGAGATAAAAATTAAAAACGTTTTAATAACTTTTAACGCTACTCAAATTGATGTTTACATGTTACAATAACATCGGCCATACTACATGCTGACCGCATTGTGACGTCATTTTTGAGAGGTTCATGAGTTGGCCGCTAGTTGGCGAGCACTTTTCTTGAATCGTGAAATTCTTCTTTTTAATGCTACATTTTTCACAAATAATATTTAGTTATTTTCAAATCGTTTTACGACATTGTGAAAAAATACTATACCAAAGATAAATAAATCCAAATAAAATGCATTAAAATTGAAAAAAGATTAAAATATGTAGGTACATTCAAATTTAAATCCAGGATTGTAAAAAAATGTCAATGAAATATTGAAGGTAGTTTACGAATAACTTATTTGTTTTTGAAATATAAAAAAAGTTAGTCAAAATAGCTGAAATAAAACAAAACATTATTATATACATTATAATCTAGTTAATGTAGAAAATAGCATTATTATTTATTAGTTATTAATGTACATATTACTTACCTTAGAATTAATATTAGACTCATTTTGTTATTTTCACTTAGAATATTTTAATTATATTATAATAATTCATTATTTCAATACAATTTTTATTTACAGCCTTCGTTTTTCATTTATCAAACCATAAAAGAATAAACATATTACATAGTTTCATCTTTCAAAAAGAAAAAAAAATAAATATTTAAAACAAAAACTGAAAACAAACAAGTAAACTACCATTTATATTATTTTATTTTATAAACCCCTATATCTAAAGCAAAATAGAGGCAAATAAAGATCTGAAACCCTCAATTTGAAAAGATACCTATGCAGGTCAGTCGTATTGCTGTGATTGTATAAGTTAAAACAGCTTGCTTTGTACGATTAGTGATGTTTATAGTACCTACTTTTTTGTTACTCTGTATGGTTTATTTGATCAAAACTCGAAGGATCGGCATAAAATAATAAAACACCCCACAATGATGATCAGAAAGTACAAGCAAAACTAAGTCTGTTAGTGAAAATCCGGTAAAAAAATTTCTATTAATAAGCGAGTTATGGTCCCCCGAAGTTTGAAAATATAGATGTGACGTCACGAATATAAGTTTTTATATAAAACTGTTTTCTTCGTGGATCTAAAATGTTCTTGAAATGTATGCTATTTTTAAATTATATTTGTAAAAAACAAATTAATATTGTAACACTGTACAAGTCTACATGCTTTATAATTGCAAGTGTATCAAAATGAATAAGCTTAATGCAAGAAATTTATATTCAAATATAAACTGTTTGAGAATTGCAGTACTGGACTGTTAGCCACGTGTCCGCTATTTGAATTTGTCTACTTCCATTGGTAGTAGACTCCACCCCCTAACTTGGTATTCGTTATATATTTATAGGTGGTCTTTGAGTCGCCAATCAAAATAATATATATATGGATTTCATATGAGTGACGAGCTGCTAAAACAAAAACTCCCTTATTTCCGAAGTATTTCAATTATATCATTTTATTTCTTTATTAATATTAATTATTAAGCATCTACTTTCACTATTTTTTACTAATTTATCTTAATTCGATTGAGCTAACATTTAATTATTATACATTTTATTTTGAGCAGTTCAATAGAATAATTATATTATTACTCAGTAATATAATATTTTAATATAACATTATATTTTCAGATGTTCTGTTTCTGTAGTTATTGCTTATATGCTCACATCTCGCATTATAATTATGTTTCAATTACTAAATGTCTTGTAATGAATTCGCAAATTTTATTTTAAAAAATTAAGATGCAAATAAAAATATTGAAGGCTGACGATGTTACTTTTGTTATAGAATTTTTCTTAATTTTATGTTAAAATTTTATTGTCATGTATTATTAGTTTCTGACCTATCCGATTTTAATTTTTTAAGAATTTGTTAAATTTGCTTCATTGTAAAAAACTCTATATTATCTTACTTTGCATTAAAACACGTTTGACCTTGAAAATTTTCAAAAAATCGCCTGTGGCGCATTTTTACTCACAATCCATCGATATGTCTCGTATTGTGAAATTATAAATCTGGCAACCCTACACAATGAGAGCCTTAGCATAATATTTCTTCCGATAGGTTCGCTAGTCAGCAGTTACTTTAACCTTCAAAAGACTTTGAAACGCCAAACGAGCGTCAAACATAACCATTAATTGAAATAAAAATAATAAATGTAGACTATGTATTTGTTAAAAACGTTTGTTTTATTGCACCTATTGTATATTATTCTATATTTTTGTTTATATATCATACCACAACCATGAAAAGTCATGATTACACACAATAATATCTGTGTATTCTTACAAAGTATCTACCTGCTGCCATCTACAATAAGCTTTGAACTAAGGGTCTCATTAGAAAAAAAAATGAGTATTGCTCAGAGTTGGATTTCTTGTTGATGAATGTATGGTATTTTAGGGGTTATGTAGAAATTGTCTTTTTTATACATTACAGGAGCGTTTAATTGTTTTATGCCAGTCCTTCGAGTTTTTATGAAATGAATCCTAACTGCGTTCATTTCATTAATGTCAGTCGCTAGCGTACAAAAGTACAATGTTACTAGAATATTTGTTAGTAATTGGTAAATTTTAACTATGTAACATAATGATAAAGTATACTAAACTACCCGCGAAACTACTATCAAGTCACTAAATAGCACTAACGTAAGTTAATGTCATTATATTCATGACTTCACGTACATTAGATATAAATACAATAAAATATATGTGAAATATTTATTGTTAATAGGAATAAAACGGCTAGCGAAAGTTGGAAAATGTAGGAGTGATTTATTTTGCCGTATATATGACGTCACATTTCTTATCAAAATTATCAATACTGTGTTTACGATAGACACAGTCGTGACACCTGTGGACACATCTCAGAAATACGTTCTTCTCAATTTTCGTCGATTACCGTAATCATATTTATTTTCGAAATTAAACGATATTATTTTGATCAATGACAAAATCAAAATGAAAAAATATGATAGCTTCATTTATCCACGGTGTTAAAAAAAGGGTAAAAAAAATTGCGGGTATGTATATATATATATATATATATATATATATATATATATATATATATATATATATATATATATATATATATATATATATATATATTCGATTTTTCAAAATTCAGAAAATTATTTCTTATTTTTCTTTTAATTCTTTTTTAGTGTTGAATAGGAAATAATTACAAATTAATTAATTTCCTATTAAACGTCTATCACGTGATTAGATAATTCACTATTTTTAACAAAAATATCATAGTGGCAGTGACGCACTAAAAAAGAATTAAATGAAAATAAGAAATAATATTTTGAATCAAAATGTATATACCCTTAATTTTTTATATATTATATTGTTTTACTATTAATATTGTAGTATTTCCAACTTGTTATTCTAGAATTTTCTATTTATAATTCGAAAATATTATATATAAACTATTTTTAGCCATATTTTTGCAAAGACCTTGTAAACCAAACGAAACTAAAATTTACATTTTTAATTTATGTACTTCGTAACTGCTTACCTAAATGTTTACTAAATAAATATAATGTTATAATTCTGTTCGCAATGTCAAATATCATCTTTCCGTAGAGATGAAATTTAAATTTGAATCTATTTTCGTGTAAATTTCTGGAGAAATGTGATACCAATGCAATAAGAGGCAAAATAAAACTATAGAAATTTTTGTAACGTCGCTAGTTGTTGCTTTACCATATTAGTTACCTTAGGATAACTGTTTAACAGTATATGTAATTTAAATTATAATTGCCAGCAGGCAAAGACTGTCGTCAACTTTCTGAATATGCGCACTTCCTTTGTTAATATTACTTTAAACTGTATAAATCTTATGGCTAGTTAATTTAATAATTTTATACGTCAAACTTATGGACGTATTTCTATTTTACACCTACTATTCTCTAAGAATGCAAAATTAATTTCTATTTTTTGATAATTATAAAACTTGTTACTAATATAAAACTTATTACTAAAATAGGTAAAAAAAATATGTTTTTAGAGTAGTTCATCTTTTTAAAATATTGCATAAACAAAAAAAGGATTAGGAATCCTCAAATAATACAATCGAGTATGTAACCTTGAACAAATTCAGTGGAATATTAATATTGGGTTAAAAATAATGTACTCGTATTTTTTAAAAAAATTGTTAAATATTAATAGAATTTGAGAAAAACGGCATTAAAAGTTTTGTGACGTCATCTGTGCGAAATGATATAAGCAACGAGAGCGAAAGAGATTGGACTGTACACTGGTATAGTTTAGTTTCTTTGACTTCTATAGTCCCTGCAATTTCGACTACAATAGAGAAAGCCGCATATGGTGAACTTATAGAAATAGAAAATAGGTTTTACTTACAAGCTATTTCGGGTCAAAATCGCTTACACAACGACTATATAGAGAATTGACCTGAGAAGTACTAATTGTAGAAATTTTCATAGTAAAAATGTCTTGCAAGAGCGAACACTAACAAATTGTTTCACTGGATGCTGTTACTTGAGGACCGTATTCCACTATTTGCTAATTATTTACCATGTAATAAAATTTAAAATTTAACTACACCTAAAGAAATACAACCCACCCATCCCACCTGTAAAGAGAAGCGTTTAGACTACACAATTGTTTTTTGACAACGATAATGAATGAAATGGAAAACAGAATTATGTATTGTGTTATTGATATTGCAATATTAACAAGTACGACTCTTGTAAGTATACTTAGAAAAATCGGTACGAATTGTAAATTTTCCAGGTCAATTCTCTATAAATCGTCGTGTAAGCGATTATTATTCAATTGCTATCATATGCGGTTTTCGCTATTGTAGTCGAAATTGCAGGGATTATAGAATTGAAAGAAATAATCTTGAACTATACCTGTTTTTTTTTTTTTCGCTTTCATTGTTCTATTACTTCGCACTCCATTGGTGACGTCACAGAAGATTTAATGACGTTTTTCTCAAATTCTTTTTATATTTAACAAATTTTAAAAAATACGGGTACGGTACGGGAAATATTAATATTATAAAATCGATGACGCATGTGACGTCATCTACACCTCTTGGTGTACATACGTTTCTAGGGCTGAGTGATATATGACAAACGCGCTGGTTACGTCGTTTCGTGTCACGTCAAAGCCAGCGCAAACATGGCGGAGGCGATACTCTGGCTTCCGTGTTCGAACGGCCATTAACCAATAGCATTTGCCAGTGCACAGCACGTCACAAATATAACATACTGAATTTTATGCGTTCGATTTAAATGCATTAAAGTTTCATTTTGATATTAGGATAATAAAAATTATTAAATATATTATTATGCCTTTTGCCCATTGCTGGGTATAAGAACTTTTCTAAATTATTAAAATATATGTATA
Source organism: Harpalus rubripes (assembly GCA_963082715.1). NCBI lineage: Eukaryota > Metazoa > Arthropoda > Insecta > Coleoptera > Carabidae > Harpalus > Harpalus rubripes. The sequence continues at coordinate 49,440,672 of OY720458.1, read as the reverse complement.
TTATTATACAAACAGTACTATTATATTTTATATTTTTCTGTAGAGATTAATTTTACTTCTCTGGGAATATTGGTGTACATTTCCTATCTTATCAGCGTGTACATTGTCTGTATACAATAATACAGTTCTACCTGTCTTGTGTCCAACTAGTGTATGACGTATAGATTGCTCATGCTCAGTGTATTTCTAGTCATTTAAATTGGCTCAAACGCCTTCCCTAGTCCGTCCAAATGGTTAGTGCCTATGATTATCGAATTACAAAAATTGAAAAAAGTAACTAATTTGGAACACTCCATATTCAAACACTGATAGATGAAAATTACTTTTTTACTTTTATATTGTCATTTTAATATACTCATAAATTTTATAGAGCACTATTTTAAATTATAATTTTATTTTGTATTAGTGTATGAATATGGATAAAATTGGTAAAATATTTTGGAATACTTTTTCGATAACATTTATAGAAATTTATGAAAATGAACTAGTCACAAATAAGAATCCAAAAATTAATAAATTTGAACCTTATATTTTTAAAAAGGGTTCAAGAAATGTAATTTTTGATCAATATACTACTAATCAATATATTTTCTACAACAAATAAATAATGGGACACACTATTTGTATTTATACGAATGAGGTATTCTATTTTCTTTTTTTTTCTGAACATATTTGATGAATATGATGTGAATTTTTAAATATTACTTAAAAATTTGATTTTGCCGGATGTGACGTAGGAGGAGCTGTTGACATTTAAGAAATATATAGGATTAGAAGATCTGTAAACATATAAAATGTAATAAAATTAACACAAACAATACAGTTGACATCGCGTAAATGTTAGAAAACCAGCTTCCTGTTAGAGTCCGTGCCAAACGTGATGGGCAGTTGCGCAGAAAGCAAAACTTTTTCTCTCCTATAGACCATATTACTATCTCAATGCGCATGCTCAGATTGCACCAATCATATGCTTGGGAGTACAGCGGAAATGAAACCAATGTTATCTTATGGGAAAAATTGTATTTTTAAAGCAAAATATTATTTTACGTAAACGTAAGTGCACGATAATTTTTTTCTTGCAAGTTTCATTTCATGTTTAACTACTGGATTCTGCCCTTATAATATATAAATAATCAATAAAATAAACATTAAAATTTAAAAATTTTAAACGCCTATTTACCCTTCTGTTCTGTAACTGACAGATAATCTCCAACTAATGTTTTTTTGTTGAGATTCTGTCGTAAAATGCGAAATATATATTTTTTTAATTATCTGTTTACTATTGTTGCTTCCCAGATTGTGATTTGAATCCATTAATTAAAAAAGAATATCTTTTCCTTTTTTCCCTAAAAATAGTAAAGAGAAAAAAGTTAGTATTACCAACAAAAATTTTAAAAATAGTTTGTCACCCTGGCACGCTTTTTTCATTTCATAAATCTGCCGGCAGAGGCGCTATAATAAATAATATAGTCTATTGCCTGACCTTTGACTTTTCTCTAGCTGCCTCTCTTCTTGATGAGCGCATTTCATAGCACATGAGATTTGTCACAACCTCTAACAGTACAGTTATATGTATGTACAAAAATTGGTGGAAATGTCATCAGTCACTCTTACGTCACAAACCACGTGATACCTTTTTAGCGTCAAAACAAAGTACAAGAAAACTCATTTTGATATTTTTAATATTATTCCGTTATTATTTTTAGCATAATTCACAATGTTATAACATTTTTTACCTTAAATTTTACATTAGAATACTTCATGAAGGACAAATACTGCTAATATATGTATACTCAAATCTAAAAAGAAGGCAATGCACGTCATAACGAGAACTTGACTAATTAGCAGTTTAATTTAATTAAATTGTTAATTTATCAAGTTCTTGTCATGACGTGCATCAGTTGCTTGTCCGATTTGAATATAGTTGTCCTAATGTTTGTTTGTTTTACTGTATTTTGCACTTACTCAATTCGACAATATAAAAACCAGCTGTCTGAAATCACTGACTGGAAAAATTGACTTACGGATACAGGGCTTAATATCTTATCAGTGACTTACAAATACTAATTTACTATCTTAAGTGAAAACTGATACATAGAAAGTATATTTAATTTATAGAAATATTTAATATTTATTTTAGGTTTAAATATTTTTATATAGTTAGTTGAAATATATAATTTATATCTAAGTACCTAAATGAATATTATAAAGTAGTTAGGTCCATCATTGTATAGAGATGGTTAAAATAAGTACTTACTAACGGACAATTTAACGCTTGTTTAAAAGACGCAGTTAATTTTCAGTTTTCACATTGATTTGTTAGTCACTGATCTCTCTTACAATTAGTAAATATATGCGCTATTGTATATCGTTAGTATAGTAGGTTATTTATATTATAAGTTATAATAAACATTGTTTAAATACATGTTTTTACTATTTGTTATCGTTTAGCCCTTTTCTCTTACTATAATATTGGATATATGTTGATGTATATCTATGTGAATGAAAAGGAAGAACTACGTAAGTGTTGTTAAAATAATTTTAAATAAATAAATAAAACAAATTTCTATTTACACTGTTCTTTTATATTACCTCACACTATTTTAAAATATTTACAGGGTGATTCATAACGGGTGTGAAACAAAATTAAATCAAATATTGGGGAGTAATTTTCATTAAGAAATGTTAGATGAAGGTATGTTCGGATTCGACGTTTCAAATGATGAGAAATATTCATTTTCCAGGAATGGACTGTATCATATTTTGAGTCAGAGCTCAACGTTTCGCCTGCAGTCGTATGGGGTATCTTCAGGAGCAAGGGGGATAGTACTGTCTTAAACAAGGTTACCCGACATGTCAACTACGCTAGAGGCCGAGTTTAAGCAACAAGAGGGGGAGACTCAGTTTACAAGGTTACCCGACGTATAAACCACGCTAGAGGCCAAATAAACCAAGTGGTAATCTTGTTTAAGACAGTACTATCCCCTTGCTCCTGAAGATGCCCCATACGACTGCGGGCGAAACGTTGAGCTCTGACTCAAAATATGACACAGTCCATTCCCGGAAAACGAATATTTCTCATGACTCAGACTGTGAAAGCCTACGCAATCGTCTCAAATGATGATGACATAGCTGGTGCAAGTGGTAATGTTAACGAACTGGACGTTTCTGTGCAAGAAAATTCAATGTGTGCACCTGAAGTAGAAGAAGATACGACTGAAGTGGAACATCGCAATGAAGACGATGAAATTAATTGGAATAAAATTTATTTACACGAACATGGGCAGCAGATTGTGTTAAATGTGTATAATAAGTGCGTAATTGGATTCGGAGAATTTCAAGCTTTGAAAAAAGCAGCTGAATTTTGTAAACTGTCAGAGTATCGTGTTCGGTCAATAGTGAAAAAAGGAGAATGTGTAAAACGAAAGCGAGTGCGCCGAGAAAGTTTTTTTTACATTTGATTCGTTTTTTGAGGGTGTAGTAAAAAGAAAAGTGTATAGTTTTATTGCATGTAATAAAACCACAATATGCCAACAATAAGTGTAATATATACAGGGTGTAAATGAAATAAGTGCATTAATTTTATCCAGTAATGTAACTCGATGAGAGCAACAATATTTCTTAATAACTTTTTTTTCTAAGTCTTTTAGATTTTGAGTTAAAATTCTTTAAAGATTTGCTGCATATTTCGTTACCCGCTCATGGAGAACAAATGAGCAGCTGCCATTCAAGTGGGATACAAGCAGCTCAAAAATTGTCGGTTATCGGTTACACTTACAGTCACAGTAATTAATAAACGAATCAAGGGAAATAACATTATTATTAATTAATACGTAATAATACAATTTTTAAAATAAATAAATTTAAATTTTGGATAACAAAATTATAAAGTTGTGTATTGAAACAGGCTTTTTATCTTTACCTGTGAATAGAGGAAGACAAGGAGTGACGGGGTAACTAGAGGAAGAGAAAAAGCATAGTTATTAGGTTATGAGATGATTATTTATCGTCGATAAATCATAATAGTTTAAATACGTTATTCAAAAAATGTAAGTACAAACTTTTGTCCATTTAAAAGAGGTACATGAGTACCAATAATTAGTCGTCCATTTATTGTTCCCCAAACATTTTTTAATGAAAATTTTTACAGCATTTTCGTCTGTCAAGATGTGTATTGTGCATAATAAATACACCTTCCCAAGTAAATTCAGTCTCATGAATGAACATTATGAGCCATTCCCAAAATTGAAGTCTGTTATGTGCTGAAAACATTGAACTTTTTGCACATGGTATGTATACAGATGTACAAGATTAACAAATGTGCGAATATTAAGAACAGAATGATTTGGTGATGATTTGGAAACGCTCCGTGTAAATGCGTTGGCAACTCCATGACATTGTCTTTATGAGAACCATGATGTCAAGTAACATGTAGTACAGATACGAGTAAAAAATAAATAAATAAACCATAGGTAAGTAATTACAATGTCTGTGTACTCGCATTTTGACAGAATTTTACCTTAAAAACAAGTTTATTACTGTCAAAATTTAATTGCAACAATTGACAGGACTGTCAATTGCTAAAACAAAATTTTTCATAGCTATTGCTGCTGCATTCAATTATCACAAAAATATTTGGAACGACTCGTCAATTTACGGGGTGGTAAAAATGCTAAAAAAATATGCGATTTCGAGAAAAAGTTATTAAGAAATATTGTTGCTCTCGATGAGTTATACTACTGGTCAAATTTAATGCACTTATTTCATTTACACCCTGTATATATATATATATATATATATATATATATATATATATATATATATATATATATATATATATATATATATATATATATATATATACAGTATACTGTATAATCATTTCAATAAATATTAATGTAAAAGCCGTGTAATATGGAAAAAAAGTTTTACCTCACAATATTTTTGTTATGAAACAGTCCAAGTCTGTGCAAAGCAATGGGGCCGAAATTTTGGTTTCTTTGTTACCTTAAGTGGGAGGCGTTTCAAAGGTTTATGGCGATCCTGTGCCTTTTGGTGAGACAGACTATACAGAGTTACAGCCCTTTGAAGGTGCACCTTATCAGACACATTTTTTATTAATAACTCTGTTACTAAAGTACAGGGTGTAAGTCGAAAAATGGAACATGGCGTTTAACATGGGATATCAATTTTTCTTTATGCAAAAATACTTCAAATAAAAGTTATAGATATGTAAATTCTGCATTTAAATCATGTGAAACGATTATTTTACCTCTTCA